>OY294068.1:67166632-67522441 GCA_958510875.1 Endomychus coccineus
CAGTTGTTAGATTAAATTTGTAAGTAAGTAGTTGTCTTTTGTTAAGAAGGAAAGGAAATGTTATGTTTTGTCGAAGTGGCAACACTGGAGCCAGAAAATAGAAATGTAAGATGGCTACTTGTGTAGCAGTGTACTCTCTACAAGTAAATAAATAAAGTGTTTGATACTACCCATTGTTATATTGCAGTACTCTCACGCGGATACATAACAAAGAACTAACAAAAAATTGATAACAACCTCCACGGACTATAGAGGGTATTGCCTGTACGCATCATTACATATCTAATATAATCTACAAATGCTTGTTCCCGCCATTCATTCTCCAACTTCTAAGGTTCAATAAACTCAGTACTTATTGAGTTTATTGAACCTCAGAAGTCGAAAATAAATGGCGGGAACACTCTATATTACAAGGCCTATACGCTGTGAATTGTTTTGAGAAGATGCTCTAAAGATTGTATTGCAAAATAATGTGCTGCTGGTGGATCAACTATAGACGATTGTGTCTTGAGTCGTTGACTCCGTTGTGTTTGAGTCATAGATAATCTATAATCTCGATGATATGCATTGTGTTTCTTTTGCATTGAACTTAGTTTAATATGAGGTACCACTGTGGAATGTAATATAATATAATTTAGTTTACATTATCGCCCTTTATCGAATTAAAGTAAATTTTAAGTGGAAAGAGGAGAATAGTGTAAACTAAATTGAATAAATATTGAACTTAGTTGACAATGTAAAAGCGAAACGTAATGGTTTTACTCGAAGCTTGCTAAAGATGCGATCTAAATTTCAGAAATTATCAAATTTCCTCACACCACCATTATCTTCAACCATCCCTCAGTAGATCTGTGAATTCCTCACGTAAAGGCAACACAGGTATTAAGACTAAGCTGAATGCGTCTATTGTAGTCAGTGTGACATTATCGATTAGGGGAGGTGAGAAGGAATTGAAGGAAATGAACTAGAAATCAAATATTTTCAAATTGCCTTGGTGGAGGTCAAAATGAAAGGGATAACGGGAACCATTTGAACATTCGATAAGCATTGATCTTTATGTTGACGTTCTGTGCCTTTTTCGATGAGTCTATTGTTTGATTACATACATCGCAAGTCATGAAACGTCGTAGAAATATCGATTTCGGTTCTTCTTCAATTACGTTTCAAATTCAAAACTTACATAAACTATAATAGATAAATTATAACTCCTTTGCTTATGATAAAGGTATAAATGACTTTGCAAATAACATGAATAATACGTAATCTGAATAATCTGAGATAAATACTGCTATTATGATATCGAAAAAATTAATACAGTTAACCTATTAGGCCGATAACTTGCACTGGACTAAAATTGGTACAAGTTTCAGCTGTCATCGACTTATTAACGATATATTAAACAATAAATCACGTAGCTGTTAGACAATGCATAAGTAGCAGTTACCGTTAAAGTTCAAAGAGCCACCAAAAATGTAAAATACAATAGAGGTCACTGTATTATTACGAGTCGCATTTGCACTCCTGCTTGAGAGGCCTTCAACATCCGCCTTTACCCGAGCATTTCCGCTTAGACATATCGCATTAAAGTTTATGTTGATTGTTTCACATATCTTTTATTAAACACGTTACGGCATAACGTGCCATCATAATTATTCGCACTATACTCTTTCTTTATACATCCCGCTATGCAGTTTTGTTCGAAGAATTGCAAGATCCGTACAGATAAATTCAAAAGATTACTTTAGCCACTCATTATATAGCCGAATTGCGTCATCTGGCTATCTTATTTACCGTAGAAATTACTTAGCAGAGAAGACTGGATGATATACACACGAATAAGTTAAAAGAATAATGGAAAAGGAAGCTATTCGAATGAAATACATAACTGACTATACAGTACCTGATGATGTAGAAGTTGCCACGTGACCAACCCAGGCCGACTCTACTACTGGAAGCGCGTTGTATTCAGGTTTATTCGGTTTTAAATAAAATTTAAAATTACATTAAGAAAAAATCTGTGAATTTCACTTATCATATGACCTTTGAAACCACCGCATTCTTTTGAAATAGTTGGGATTTGGCAAAGTTAAATCTCCAGACTCTCTAATACAAATAATTAAAAGCTCCAGGAAATTGAATTGAACAAATTCATATGATTGATGATAGAATCAAATTGAGATCACTTTGATAAAAGTACATCTTTTCCTAAAAACTGTACAACATTAAATGAATGCATTATTTAATTTTCTTCAAACAATTAAACTTTAAAATTTAAACCTGAAACAATCTTCGGAATATCAATCATATTTTCATTAGAAATAATAAAAAAATACGAATTTCACTCAAACTTTTGTTCTTGAATTTTGAAATATAGTCATTATATTTTTAAACATAATCTTCTTTTAGCCAGGTTTTGACATCAATCTCAGCACGATGTTCTAGAGTTAATCGTCTTCCTGCAGGATATTCACGTTTGATTAGGTTTGGATGTGATAAATTGCTTGCCTGGATGATTTCAATAAGATGATTTCATAATTGTTGGTTTGGAGGATCTGGCATATTGAAAAATAGGATTATTCGATTCTGAGTTATCTAATCCCCGAGTTTACGTGTTCAACTTCCTATGTTGAGTTTGGTGCCGATATCCTGAGTCGATAAGATGTTTAACTTTTTGATGCGTTTACCAAATTTAGGATTTGGTGCTTGTATCGCTAGAGTCGGAGTTTTTCGGGTTCATCAATATATTAGATGTCTCATTGGCTGCACGTAAAATTAAAAAGTTTTTCAATTCAATATAGTAATAATAAGTTCAATTAGTTTGGCATCAAAATATAAATTGAGAGATAAAGGTTTGAATGAATGTCGAATATGAATTCGATTGTCTATAAATATTATGTTGCAAAGAATAAAATATGAATACATAGCTAACTATAAGACATACATAAAACGATATATGTCATAGATAAAATAAACGTAACAAAATAATGCAATTCTGTGAATGACAGAAGGAAAAAAAACTTTTCCTCTATGACTCTTGTATGTTGTTTATGGGAAATATCTGTATTTTATACAGGGTGTCTCAGATATTAACCGGGAAAATTTAATAGACGATAGAAAATTTGATTTTGAGCAAAAAATTCCGTATAACATATATGCAGAGACGCTTAGTTTTTGAGATACAGGGTGTGTTGAAATTGATAAAAAAATTTCGTTTTTTGCGAATATCTCCGGAACCGTTTATTGTACAGAAAACCGCTTTTGCAAGCATTTTCTACTCATGGTAAGCTATGTTCGGTGTGATAAAAATTTTTTTTTTAGTCATAATTGGTGAAGATTTTGAAGGGGTAGTTGGTGTTTTTCTCCCCAACTTCTACGCCACTGGAAAAAGTACAGTTTTGAGACAACCGTTTGAACCGCCAATGTCTTCTACACAAAAGAGGTACCGTAGTCATAAGCTCTAAAGTTGACCGTTTTCGAGAAAAATGAACTTTTATGTTGAAAAACATGGTCAATTTTTCGGTTTTGTTACTTGTTCTAACGTTTGAATAAATTTTGATTAATTAGTAAGAAATGACCATGTTTTCCAACATAAAAGTTGATTTTTCTCAGAAACGGTCAACTTTAGAGCTTATGATTCAGTACCTTTTTGTGTAGAAAACATTGGCGGCTCATTTGGTTGTCTCAAAACCGTACTTTTTCCAGTGGCGTAGAAGTTGGGGAGAAAAACACCAACTACCCCTTCAAAATCTTCACCAATTATGACTAACAAAAAATTTTTATCACACTGAACACAGCTTACCATGAGTAGAAAATGCTTGCAAAAGCTGTTTTCTGTACGATAAACGGCTCCGGAGATATTCGCAAAAAACGAAATTTTTTTTATCAATTTCAACACCCGTATCTCAAAGACTAAGCGTCTCTGCATATATGTCAATAGGAATTTCTTGCTCAAAATCAAATTTTCTATCGTCTATTAAATTTTCCCGGTTAAAATCTGAGACACCCTGTATATTTTATTGCGCTACCTTAATTTTATCTATGATGGATCGTTTTATTTATGTTTCATAGTGATCTAAATAATCAAATTCTTATTCAACATTAATTCAAACTTTTAAATTGTCTCTCAATGTATATTTTGTAACTTAACTTAATATTATATTGGAAAACTTTTAAATTTTACACGGAGTCAACAAGACATCCAATAGGGTCACGTCATAGTTCGCAGAGAGTAGAGGAAACTGTTTTTTCACCCCATTGCCATTGACGTAATGAGCATTCACCATGAGAGTCGTAGTTTTAATAGGACAACAGTCACAGTTACATTTATACCAGAGTCTCTACATATTATTTTCGAATGAAATCAAAATAATTTTAACCAACAAACGAAATATGGATGTTTCCAGTTTGTCAGTGTTTTTATGATTATTATACTTAGGTGTTAGATTTTAATTTATTCTGAGATATCACTTAGTCTTGTGTGTATCAACGTTTCAATAAAGTTAAAATTGTAGTTGTAGTACTTTTTGTAATTATTATTTCCTACTGGAATAACGTATGGCGCAGTCGGTAGGATTCCAAGACATCATGTCGTTTTTACGAAATCTTGGGAAATTACAACTTCGTGTTCATTTCAACGATTAACTATCACAGACCAAAGTTGTCAAATCTGTGGAGCGAAGAATATACCTTCGGAACTTCATAAATAAGAGCAAGAAACAACAAAAATTTTTGCAGTTGAGATGGAACGAAACATTTTCATGTAAGTTTATTGATAACTTTTATTTTTCCTCTTATGCCTAATTATAATATGTGTCTGATTCGGATCAAAGTGTATAAATTAATTCGCACATAAACCGATATAAGATAGAAGTTCAATTGAAGCAAGAAATCAAACTAATATTGAATATCAAATTATAGATAGTGTAACTAATTTAGAATGACAGAACCACAAATTCAAAGTTTAGATTCAGACGAAATCCCAAATTATAGCGGAGATCAAGCTGCTTTGGTTACATTGCAGCATGTGAAAATTTGTTAACAACATTTGTAGTTAGGGTTAATCCCGCAAACCCGCTTAATGAATGGCTATTAAGAACAATTATTAGTAAAGTAAAGTGAAGTAAAGTAATTTATTAAGCTTCAGCGAACAGTAAACAGTTATAATGAAATAGTGAGAAGCAAGTCAGGTACAATGAGAATAAAACAATCATATTAGTATTTTTAAAACTATCCAGAACAGATCGATGCACATTAAAATTACAATTATATCTAACAATGACAAAGAACATACAGTTAATATAAAATCGAGATTATCATTTTTTATTCACATAGTAAATAATTCAAGGGTGACCTATTTACTATTTAAAAATTCTTCAACGAGTAGGGTTCTGAAACACATATATAATAATAATAATAATAATGATAATAATGTTTATTTGTACAATACAGGAAAATAATTACATAAATAATCGCACAAATAAACAAAAGGAAACCGCAAAGCCTAATTGGCTGTCTGCAGATATTGTATACAATAAAGAAAAGTGTTTGATATTATCTTAATATTATTTTAAAACATATCAAGAATGTTCAGCACAAATTTGCAAAATCGCAAAGCCAAGGGGCCTGTCTGCGTTGAATGTTTGCGAACTGTGTGGAACATCATTCAAGAATTGGCAACAAGTTTGGTGTAGTACATTACGGTTTTCTCAACTAACAGTAAGTGTATGCCTATCAGTACAAAATTTAACAAATCCTGGAATTGTTACGAGTACGGATTCCACTTAGAGTAAGTATGAACATCAAGTTCTATATTCATTTTCAAAACCAATGAAGACGCGATTAATAAACACAAGCAGAAAGTCAAATATGAAATTTTAAGTACTACTCTATACGTTCAGTTTATTATCTATTATATGGTGTATTTTTCTTCTGTCTTCAATCAAAATAAATTGCTTAAGCTTTGATTTGAATAAATTATAATTAACTATACTTTTCAAGGGCTGGGGAAGGTAATTGAATACTCTAGGGGCAAGAAAGGTATAATATTTTTGACCAACAGTTTTCTTTGAAGTTGATAGAACAAATTTTTCTTTGGTTTTATTTCTAGTCTCATGAAAATGGGAAACAAGCAAGAACCTATTCTTGTTTTTTTGACAATACAATGCTATTTTATAAAAATATATCTGACGTGGGTCAAGTATTCTGCTTTCTTCATAGAGAGCATCACTTGAAAATTTACGGTCCTTTTTCAAAATAATTTTCAGAAAAATTTTTTGCAGTATATTGATCCTTTCCAGATTTGATGAAGTGAGTCCTCCCCATCCTAATATACCATAACTTATCCTAAAGTCAACAAGGGCAAAATAGACCATTTTCAATTGGGGCACTTTCATTACTTTAGTAAGACATTTGAATTTATATATCATTGTCCGAAGCGTATTACTGATTTGTTCAATGTGAATATTCCATCTCAAGTGGCGATCTATTGTGACACCCAAATATTTCATTTTATCTGTCAGTTTAATTTCAATAATTTGGTTGTCGTATGGAATATTTAGTGTATCGAAGTCAGGTAATCCATTCACGTAGCTTGAAAGTGGAAGTGCCATGGTTTTTTTGAAATTGATGGTTAACAATTTGTGATTGAACCAGTCTATAAATTTAGTGAAATCATTCTCAGCTTTCCGTTTCAGATTATTCCATGTGTCGGCGGTATAAAGCACTGCAATGTCATCAGCAAAACTGCAGATTTTTCCGCTGGTATTAATATTGAGTAAGCTATTTATGTATATTATAAATAATAGCGGACCTAAAACGGTACCTTGTGGTACTCCACATTCCACTTTCTTAGCATTACTGATATTGTTATTGATTTTGACAATTTGTTGGCGGTTCGAGATATAACTTTCAAAAAGTTCGTAAACCAGCCCTCTACAACCCATATTTTGCAAGGCCCCCAATAATTGTGAATGGTCTACGGTGTCAAATGCCGTAGCAAGGTCAAGAAAAATACATAATGCAGGTTTGGTGTTATCGAGGGCTTCATACATTCTAGACGTCAATGCTAAAATTGCATCCTCCGTTGATCGGTTCTTTTGAAATCCAAATTGATTTTTCGTTCAACAATCCGAATTTCATCATAAATGCCTCCAGGCGTGATTTTATGGCTTTTTCGAAAACTTTTACAAAGCTATTAATCAAGCCTAGTGGCCTGTAGTTTGATATAATTTGTTTATTACCCGATTTATGGAGTGGTTTAATAACAGAGATTTTATGTTCGGGAGGACAAATACCTTTTTCAAAACACAGGTTGATGATAAATGACATTGGGGTGAAATTTCCCTGGCTATTTCTTCTAGAGTTTCGGATGTAATGCAGTCGACTCCAGGCGCCTTATGATTTTTTAGAGTATTTATTAAGTCAAATATTTCTTCTTCCGTGGTAGGTGTCAAGAACACCTGGGATTAATTTTTACGGATGGAGGTGGTGATAATGGGGTTTTTATGTTTTTTCCGAGATCTGGTCCAACTTTGGTACAAAAATTTGCAGATGTTTCTGCTATTTCAAAATCTGTTTAGGTGAGGGTATTGTCCTCTTTCAACACCCTATTTATAATAGTATTTTTATTTTTGTGTCCTGTCATACAATTGATAACTTTCCATAGCTGTTTGGGATTATTTTTACTTTTTTCTATTTCAGCACTATGATAATTTTGTTTGGTTATTTTTATTAATGTATTGAGTTTATTCCTATGAGTAATAAATCTTTGTTTCAGCTCCAAATTGTTTTTGTTCTTTTGATATTCTTTGAATAAGCGGTCTCTACTGATAATTGAATTCATAATTCCTTTTGTAATCCAATGTTTTTTTTTTGGTTAATTTGCTTTTTTTGAATGTTACTGTACTGTCTTTTATAGTTTCAGAGATTTTTGTTGAGAAAAATGAATTAGGAAGTACTGGGTCATTAATTTCGTACAAAGTATTCCAATTGAATTGTGTTAAGTTTCTTTTTAATTTTTTATAATTAATACGTTTAGAGATGATAGTCTGTTGATGGTTTTCAGTTCGGACATTTTCATTTGTTGTTTTTAAAGACACTATAGTGGCTTTATGGTCGGATATGTGACTATCTAAAACAAACGAAGAACATTTGCTGTCTAAATCGCCATCTTGAGCCCTTACAAATACATGGTCGATGCAGGTACTCGATTCATCTTGTGTCCTTGTACCGATATTGACAGTCGATATGAAATTGAATTCACTGAGGATATCAAGGTAATCATTAGTCAGGTTATTGTCTGAAAGGAGATTTATATTTATGTCGCCTATTATTGCGAAGTAATGTTCCTTGTACTGTTGTTGACCCAGATAGTTTTGGAGTTCCAAAAAGAATTCATTTTCGTTGGTGGATGGAGGTCTGTAAACACAGGCAATTTTTATAAATTCACCCATATCGATCAAAACTTCAATTAATTTGCACGGGCCTAACTGAACGATGTTTGTTATATATTTTTTTGTGTTCCTTATATAAACTATAACATAAAAAATTCTCGGGAATTAGGTCACATTAACACTTAGCACAAGCGTCCATATCGCACAATTTTCAATCAAAAAGCTCACGCCGTCGAAACGAACAGAACCACGAATAATCGAAAATTGTATCGTTAATATTAAAGTATAGATTTTTTTGTAACAAGAAACCACTGTTAAGTAATATTCTCATAATGTACAAACGCATATTGCTATGGTCTCAAAGCAACTGGAGTTCGAAGCTATTTGTTTGTAATAACTCGACCCAGATGTAGATTTATGACGTACTTGAAAAGGTTTTAGACCTGCATTGGAATTTAGTTTACTTTAAGCGTTCTTCCTAAAATATACTTTTAACATTATAAAGACGTATGTAGGAATTTGCAAGAGTTTTAATTAATCAAGTTAGTATAAATCTGACTCAACCCCTGAATATCATTCCTATGATTTACAGAATTTGAATCCTTTTTTATGTGAATCATCTCCAGGATAGATCTTAATTGGTTTCTTTAGTTAAAATATTAACATTTTTGTAATCAAATTGATGGTTATAATCAAAACAGTGCTTAGCAAGGGCGGTGAAATTTTCTAAGTTATCATTTCTTGTGCTATACTTAAGGCCGTACATTCTTTTTTGTAAATATTGTTTAGAGATTCCAGTATAAGTTCCATCACAATCTAAACAGTTCAATTTATATACTGTGTGGGTTTGTTTATCTTTAGGTATTACAGGTTTTAGATTTGAGAAATATTTCCCAACACAGTTAGTAGGTTTATGCGCAACATTTATATCGTACTTTTTCAAACATTTCTTAATTTTTTCTGAGGTCTCCGGAATGTATGGTAAAGTTATATAATTGTCTGTATTACCTGTTATGTTATTTTTATAAGAAGAACCATTATAGATTTTGTTTATTCTCTCTTTAATGATAGGATTGTAGAAAGTTTTTGGGTAGCTATTCATTTCCAATGCATTACGAACAATTTTTAAATTTTTGGGACGGTCCTCTGCGTGGGATAATTTTACCGCGCGGTCTGTGAGGCTGTTTATGACACTTTTTTTATAACAAGCTGGTGCAACGGGATTGAAATGAAGATAACGTTGAGACCAGACTTCTTTAGTAAACCAAGAAGATTTTATTTTTCCATCGGCATCATGCCTAATGGTCATATCTAGAAAATTAATGTTATTGTTTATTTCTATTTCACAAGTGAATTGAAGTTTACAATGGAAATGGTTAAATTTATTAATCACATATTGAATTTTATCGTTGGGAACACACATAAGGCAATCATCTACATACCGTTTAAAGAATACAGGCTGAAAATCTAAATCTGTTTCCTACATACGTCTTTATAATGTTAAAAGTATATTTTAGGAAGAACGCTTAAAGTAAACTAAATTCCAATGCAGGTCTAAAACCTTTTCAAGTACGTCATAAATCTACATCTGGGTCGAGTTATTACAAAGAAATAGCTTCGAACTCCAGTTGCTTTGAGACCATAGCAATATGCGTTTGTACATTATGAGAAAATTACTTAACAGTGGTTTCTTGTTACAAAAAAATCTATACTTTAATATTAACGATACAATTTTCGATTATTCGTGGTTCTGTTCGTTTCGACGGCGTGAGCTTTTTGATTGAAAATTGTGCGATGTGGACGCTTGTGCTAATTAGTTTTAGTTAACCCCTTTTTAACAAAATAAGTCTTCTGATGATGGTCGTGAGACCGAAACGTACGTAAAGACGAACATTTATAACAGAGTGTTAATGTGACCTAATTCTCGAGAATTTTTTATATAATTCATACTGGGTCAAGAATCTTATTATATTATAAACTATAACGCCATCATTTTGGTTTATAGTTCCCTGATTATAGACTGACTCGTATCCATCTAAATAGAAAAAATGTTTGTTCTGAATTTTCCACGTTTCTGTTAAAATAATACAGTCGAATGGTTCTGTGAATTGATTTAACTTCTAAGTTTTTGGATATGCTTCGTACATTTTGTTGACAGACTTTCAAGTAATCATTTCCAAACCTCAACGGGTTGAAATTATTTGCACTATCCAAAAATTTTGTTGCGAATTCTTTATGACTGTAATCTCTAATGAACTGATCCATTCCTCGTTTGGAAAAAAGACAATGGTGGATTGAATTATTATACTCAAATATAAATTACTAGGTCATGAATGAAAAGGTTTTGGTACAAGTTTGAGATAGTTACGAGATCACTGCAATTATTTCTGAGTCTTCTTTTCTTGTAATCGGGCACTGTAAGGTCTTTGCTGGTTGCTTGTAATAGAAGGTTTTGTTATTTTCTGTTGTTGTCTGGATTCTGGGTGTGTTTCGGGAGTTGGAGTCGATGGAGCACTAATTGATTTCGGTTCTTCTACAATTTGGTTTTCAAGTGCTAGTAAATCTGGCACTCGGTATACTTCTGTATTTACATGTAGTTTGTTGTTTTTTATGTAGCAAGTATTGTTTTCTTCTTGCCTAGCCTTCAGAAGATACTTTCGGAGTAACTTACTTTCCTCTCTCTGTTTCGTTGTTTGATCGTGCACAATGCTAATATTTGTGCCTTTCAGGTGTTGCCTTTTTTGTAGTACTTCTTGTTTTATTAGGAATGTTTTGAATTCGACTTTCAGGGGGCTGGTATTGTTGTGTCCGAGAAAATAAAAATCGTTGATATCTCCTTGGTTGAGAGAAGTGGAGAATGATGAATTTATCTTTTGGCATATAATATCACAAGACGGAGTTCCGCTCTTTTTGGACAGCCCAAAAATAATCACGTTATTTTTCTTCCCCAATTTCTTCAATTCTTCAATTTCTCCTTTCAGGTCTTGATTTTCTTTTTCAAGATATGACACTCTATTTTTCAGTTCTTCTAAATTCAGTAATAGTCTAGCCTCACTGGCTTCGATTGAACTCTTGATTTCACTCCTGTTTTTGATAATTTCATCCATAAGTTGCTTAAGTGTGATATCAGACATCATATCGAAACGAATTTCAAACGTGTGTGACCTCCTTTATAGCTGGTATTTCTTATATTGATAAGAGAGTTTGGCTGTACTTTTTTATACTAGCAGTTTAATGAATGAATTCCTACGAATTGTGGATTTGATACGTGAACCTTTGAAATAGATCAATGATTTTCTGCTAAATATTCAAGACTGGATTTTCCTTGATGATTGTATAAAAATAAAATCTTTGTAGATGGTACGTACCACTTTGATTTGCAATAACGTTGGAGTGATTAACTACGAGCCTGTTTACACTAAAGCCACACACACATATAGTTAAATACTTCACTCTTGAATCGTTTTTTAGATTTAAAATCAATTCATGTAGACCTTTGGGTAGACAGTTAATAAAACGAATGCTTGCATAATAAGGACTTGTTTTAGTTGAAGTTAATCTATGACAAGGATAATTATAGCTATTTTTTTTCCTCGTGCTACTATCATGATCTATCAGTTCCTGTGAAAATATGTGCATATCTTTTTGCAAAAAAAGTAGAGATTCAAAGATATACAGGCCTGGTGTTGTTAAAAGCTGGTTACTAGTAAATTTACCTTCACATGACTGATTGAATTTCATCCTCAACTATTATTGCAGCTCGTTTTTGCAGCTTGAAGATATCTACTAGCCTTGAAGAGCATCCCGAGATCACAATAGCGTATGTAAGGCAGGAATAAAAATTGGTAAAACAAATATTCCTTAGGAAACTATGGATAAAATCTCAATGCATAGCATACTTCATTCTGTTTTTTCGTTTTAAGTTGATATGTTCGTACCATTTTAGATGTTCCCCAATTGTGACGCCTACGAATTTTGCACTATTGGAAATAGAAAGGTATATTTCTCCATAATCGCGGAAATCTGGAGCCTGACACTTTGATCTGTCTGTTCTAAACAGTAAGCAATTTGTTTTCGACTCATTAAGAAGTAACTGATTTATATAAAACCAGTCCTTGAGCTGCTTCCATAAGGGCGTGCCTGTCTGTTTGATATCATCCAGGGATGAACCTTTTACAAGCATATTTGTGTTGTATTCGAAGAGCTTATGGTGAAATTAATAATAAAATATTAATTCGAACAAGGTCGTTGAGAAATGTATGTCGGCGTTGCGTTGAAGTAAATGGATCATTTTGAGCATTTATTATGAATTATTATTATTATTATTTAAATATTTTCTTACCTTTTATATAGGGTGAGTCAGTTTTTTGTAGACAAACTGCAACAGGAGATAGAACAAGTATTTTTAAGAAGAAAAGTTCCTATAAACATATGTTGTAGAAGGCTTCGTTTTCGAAATACAGGGTGTTGAAATTGAAAAAAAAATTTCGTTTCTTGCGAATATCTCCGGAACCGTTTATCGTACAAAAAACAGCTTTCGTAAGCATTTTATACTCGTAGTAAGCTATGTTCTGTGCGATAAAAAAATTTTTTTTACTCTTAATTGGTGAAAATTTTGAAGGGGTAGTGGGTGTTTTTCTCCCCAACTTCTACGCCACTGAAAAAAGGACGCTTTTGAGACAACCGTTTGTACCGCCAATATTTTCTACACAAAAAAGATACTCTTGGTTATAAGCTCTAAAGTTAACCGTTCTCGAGAAAAATCAACTTTTATGTTGAAAAACATGGTCAATTCTTACTAATTAAACAAAATGTATTCAAACGTTAGAAGGGTGTTGAAATTGAAAAAAAAATTTCGTTTCTTGCGAATATCTCCGGAACCGTTCATCGTACAAAAGATAACTTTCGTGAGCATATTCTACTCGTAGTAAGCTATGTTCTGTGCGATAAAAAAAATTTTTTTACTCTTAATTGGTAATAAGATTCTTGACCCAGTATGAATTATATATAAAAATTCTCGGGAAATAGGTCACAATAACACTTTGTTTTAACTATTCGTCTTTACGTACGTTTCGGTCTCACGACCATCATCAGAAGACTCACTATGTCTAAAAAGGGGGTTTATTAAAACTAATTATAGCACAAGCGTCCAAATCGCACAATTAAACTTCAATTAAAAGAGCCCACGCCGTCGAAACGAACAGAACCACGAATAATCGAAATTGTATCGTCAGAATTAATGTATAAAAATTATTTTTTTGTAGTAAGAATCCGCTATTCAGTAATATTATTAAAATATATGAGTGCATATTGATTGGTATTCTCACAACAAATGAGAAGAACGAAGTTATTTGTCAAGTATCTACTTTCGAAACCAGATGTGTAGGATTTATGACAAGGCCCTTAAGAACGGTGTCAGACCTGTACTGGGAAATAACTATTACGAATTCTTCCTAAAAACATTTTCTACACTTATAAAGACGTATGTAATAATTGGCAAGAGATTATTTAATCAAATTAGTATAAATATGACTTAGATTTTGTGTGTCTACCCTATGATTTACAGATTTGGGGTCCCGTTTTATGTGAATCATCTCCAGGATAGATCTTTTATAATAATTGGTTTCCTTAGTTAAGATATTAACATTTTTGTAATCAAATTGATGGTTATAATCAAAGCAATGCTTAGCAAGGGCGGTGGAATTTTCTAAGTTGTTATTTCTTGTGCTATATTTATGGCCGTACATTCTTTTTTGTAAATATTGTTTAGAGATTCCAGTATAGGTTCCATCACAATCCAAACAATTCAATTTATACACTGTGTGGGTTTGTTTATCTTTGGGTATTAACGGTTTTAGATTTGAGAAATATTTCCCAACACAGTTAGTAGGTTTATGCGCAACATTTATATCATACTTTTTCAAACATTTTTTGATTTTCTCTGAGGTCTCCGGAATGTAAGGTAGAGTTATAAAATTGTCTGTATTACCTTTTATGTTATTTTTATTAGACGAACCATTATAGATTTTGTTTATTCTTTCTTTAATGATAGGATTGAAAAAAGTTTTTGGGTAGCCATTCAATACTAGTGTAGTACGAACAATTTTTAAATTTTTGGGGCGGTCATCTGCGTGGGACAATTTTATCGCGCGATCTGTAAGGCTGTTTATGACACTTTTTTTATAACAAGCTGGTGCAACGGAATTGAAGTGAAGATAACGTTGAGACCATACTTCTTTAGTAAACCAAGAGGTTTTTATTTTTCCATCAGCATCATGCCTAATGTTCATATCTAGGAAATTTATGTTATTGTTTAATTCTATTTCACTTTTTAGACATAGTGAGTCTTCTGATGATGGTCGTGAGACCGAAACGTACGTAAAGACGAATAGTTAAAACAAAGTGTTATTGTGACCTATTTCCCGAGAATTTTTATATATAACTCTTAATTGGTGAAGATTTTGAAGGGGTAGTGGGTGTTTTTCTCCCCAACTTCTACGCCACTGGAAAAAGTACACTTTTGAGACAACCGTTTGTACCGCCAATATTTTCTACACAAAAAAGATACTCTTGGTTATAAGCTCTAAAGTTGACCGTTTTCGAGAAAAATCAACTTTTATGTTGAAAAACATGGTCAATTCTTACTAATTAAACAAAATGTATTCAAACGTTAGAAGGGTGTTGAAATTGAAAAAAAATTTCGTTTCTTGCGAATATCTCCGGAACCGTTCATCGTACAAAAGATAACTTTCGTGAGCATATTCTACTCGTAGTAAGCTATGTTCTGTGCGATAAAAAATTTTTTTTTACTCTTAATTGGTGAAGATTTTGAAGGGGTAGTGGGTGTTTTTCTCCCCAACTTTTACGCCACTGGAAAAAGTACACTTTTGAGACAACCGTTTGTACCGCCAATATTTTCTACACAAAAAAGATACTCTTGGTTATAAGCTCTAAAGTTGACCGTTTTCGAGAAAAATCAACTTTTATGTTGAAAAACATGGTCAATTCTTACTAATTAAACAAAATGTATTCAAACGTTAGAACAAGTAACAAAATCAAAGGATTGACCATGTTTTTCAACATAAAAGTGGATTTTCCCGAAAACGGTCACATTTAAAGCTTATGACAAGGTCAACCTTTTTTGTGTAGAAAACATTGGCGGTTCAAATGGTCTTCTCAAAACCGTACTTTTTTCAGTGGCGTAGAAGTTGGGGAGAAAAACACCAACTACCCTTTCAAAATCTTCACCAATTATGACTAAAAAAAAATGTATCGCACAGAACAGAGCTTACTATGAGTAGAAAATGCTCACAAAAGCTGTTTTCTGTACGATAAACGGTTCCAGAGATATTCGCAAAAAACGAAATTTTTTTTCAATTTCAACACCCTTTATCTCGAAAACGAAGCCTTCTACGACGTATGTTTATGGGAACAATTCTCCTTAGAAACACCTGTTCTATCTCCGGTTGAAGTTTGTCTACAAAAAAACGACTCACCCTGTACAGCCTTTCAAAAGAAATTTCATAAGATAACCCTGATTAGAAAAATCAAAATTGCTCGAAAAGGAAGCCTCTAAGTGAAATTTATCCAGAATACTTTTTTATGGAAATAAATCAAAATTTTTAAATTTGTATACAATAATAATTTCCGACCATTGGCGTAGAAGTTTAAATGGGTTAAATGCATACAACACCACATAACTACGCTACTGTACTTGTTCGAGGCTATATTTTCTGGAAAACTATAAATAGATTGGACGATAATTTTCGAGCAGCTCAGAGTTTCATTTCCTATGAAGAGGATTATTAATTGCCAATTTTAGTGATTCGGGAAAAATACCAGAACGACGAGAGTCGTTGTATATATGTTGAAGAGGGTTAACTAGTAATGTGGTTCACATTTTGAATATCTTTGAGTCGAGTTATTAGGGTCAAAGTTTTTCACTATCTGACAGATTGCATCAGTTGTACAGTCGAATAGATATAATGAATTTACCCCATTTGATCGTTAAAGATTCGTTTAGTACGTGATCTTTACATATTGTAAGGCTGAACTGTATTTGATTTTATATCCACTGAATGCTTTTTTATAATGCAAAGATATATCATAGAGTAATCGTAAATTATTCTTCATGGCCTTCAGTTGTGGAATTTCTATTGAACGGATTTTGTATTATATTTGTATCAGAAGGTAGTTAGGTAAGTTTTCATAGGTAGCAGGGAAGGTGCCACATCTTGGCCTCAGATAAAAGAATTATCATTGCACTACTATTCAGACCAAAGAAATGAAAATTGTTTAGTTAGAGATCTAATGACATTACGCCCGGATAGTTGCGAAACTTCATATCAGTTTGATATGAAAATACAAGACAGTCGTAGTTTGTTACAAAGTAAACTGAGACTGATTGATTGAGTCAAATATATGATGATTTAGCATTACAAACATACTTGCACGGATTACATGGACAATTAGGTTTAGTGATCCGCATACAGAAGCTGAATAGTCTACAACAAGCTATGAGTTGTGTAGTAGAAAAAGAGAATTTATTTCAGTTGTAAAACAATAATGAACTACAAATTAGAAATTATCTTGGTCAAGGGTGGTTGTGGAATGTAAAACGAAATGTTAACTTTGAACCTTTTACAAGGTCGCAATAGCCACAAACGGGGTCGAAAACTGTTTTAAATTGGTTAATTTTCGATAAATCCAATGAAGTTCACGTAAGGAGCGCGTAGCTCGCGAGTTACAAAAGTGCAAATTTTCGGAACATAGAACGTCTTTACGAGGACTTTTTGCATGCGGTTTTCGCTCCATGTCGTTAGTTTATGAACGGAGCCAACTAAATAGCATAGTCTCAGGCCCCAAAATGTCGATTAAATAGGAAAATTTAATTAAAATAGAAGCAGGTACTCTCAGGTCTCAGCTACGCGCGTCTAACGTGCGACGTACCAAAGGGAATTTTCTAGCTACTAAAATATACCCAAAAGCGGTTAAAAGTTAGCGGCCTATCGCCGAAAACACTTTATTACAACTGGCGCCGGCCGCACGGGGCTCCGAATTAACAAGATCGAGGTAAAAAGTATAAGCCCTAACTGACGCGTAGCGAGCTCTTCGAAGCATATGTCAAAATGATTACGTTCGTAGCTAATTAGATAGGACGTCTGGCGTTCATGCAAATGTGTTTTTATACAATTCGAACCTTCTAATTTCGATAGGCCACGTGAAAATCCCGGAGTCTAAAGCGCTAGAGACTTCTGAGTGTTATAACATTCGTATAGAATTGCGAAATTTCTCACTTTTAGAAACTTCAAATTAATTAATTTGATACAAGTTTTGATACCGTAAAGTAAGACACACGTTTTAGATTCCACAACCACCCTTGACCAAGATAATTTTTGATATCCCGGTACAAGATATATATGAACAAGACATTCAGATGGATAATAACAATCTCAATATTATAGATTCACTTAGATTGGATCATATGAATATTGAAGAAAGAAAGCAATTACCACTATATGCAAGAAATATCAAGATATATTCTTTAAAGAAGGGACCCTATTATCGTTTACTAGTGAAGTAAAACAATGAAACTTCCGATAATACACATAATTCCATTAAGCCATACAGATTACTGTATGCACCACAACAAGATGCCAGACGTTATCAATATCGCCTTGGAACTGTCCCATTCTAATAGTTCCGAAAAAGATGCACGCAAGTGGAAAAAAGAAATGGCGCCTAGTAATTGATTACAGGGGCCTCAACAGTAAAACTAAAGAAGACAAATACATGCTGGATTTCTTGGCTTAGTAGGATACTATAGGACATTTTTGCCAAATTGCCAAAGCCAATGACTAGATGCCTGAAGAAGAATGCTGAGATAGAACAGTTTTGAAAATGCATGAAAATCTTAACAAACCACCCCATACTACAATATCCTGACTAACCACGGACGCCTCGAACGTAGCTTTAAGTGCAATCCTCCCACAAGGATCTATTGGTAGTGACAAACAAATTAGTTATGCATCCAGAACCCTTAACGAAACTGAGCAAAGATACAGTACAATCGAAGAGGAGTTTGAGAAACCAAATATTTCCGGCCCTATTTATATGGACCAAAATTCTCTATATACACAAATCACACGCCATCAGTATGGTTAATGAATCTGAAAGAGCAAATTCAAAACTAATTAGATGGTGCCTGAAACTGAAAAAATGCAATTATAAAAAGGACAAATATAATACTTATGCAGAAGCATTGTTGCGCATACAAATTAATTGAATTGAAGAAAACTCAATGAATATTGACTCACTAATACCAAATGTAATACATTGGAATTACTAGAGCTGAGCATTCAAGAGGTAGAGGAAATATTGAACCCATCTCAACCAGAACAATCGACATCACAAGACGAAACTTCCATGCACTGTATACATTCCAATTTGAATCCTAACATTTGTAAAACAATTGAATTGACAGAGTCTGTAGAATCAAAGCCTAACCAATATTTCATTATAACAGTAAACATGATTCCACGCCCAATAAAATTTATTAGACATGGGAAACAGACTAAATATTCCGTTCAAATATCTAAAGACAATAACAAACAAGAAATAATAAAATTTTTGAAAGAGCACACTTCACCAAAAAACACTTTAATAATTTTGAGATCAATTATTCGAATATAAAGATAACTTCGTAATATTGAATAAAACGATAGCTACAAATCAGTTCGGTGAACTCTATAGACCAGATTTAAATAACCATCCAGAACTTCTGGAACATCGACTTAACGATGCTTATGACACAGTACTTAAAATTAGTCCTGATGATAATCACAGATAGAAACGAGAACTCATTAAAGGTCTGGGCTCAATTTTCAAAGTAATAACGACAATTTAAATGAAAGAGATGCTGAAAAATATGATACGGCTATTCAAGAATTAGTTAATTCACAGAATCAAATAAATACGCTACTTGATAAACATATTACCTTTACACGTGCAATAGAGAAGTTCAATTATTCAATAATAAAGATTGTTACTAATCAAAAATCATTATAAAATAATATAATAGATATAAAAAAATATGGATTCCATACATGAGATTTTGGTCAACTGAACGTAATAATTAAGAAACAAATGTTGTTCAACGAAATGACAACAGCAGTTAGCACCATGAGGGAAATATTAGAGACAATTGTCAATGCAAACACCTTTGCCAAATCAAATACTCTACATTCATCGATAATTTAACCATTAGATCTTTTGAATGAATTAAAACTTGTTAATGGGAGACTATACTCACTTTTCTTTTGAAGTAAACACAAATACCATATCTAGTTATCAAACTATTGCTGATATTAAGATACAGGGTCAGCAAGTAATATTCATTATAGTAATTCCCATTCAAGAAACCGAATTATACACTTATTATCATTTGTATTCACTACCTATAATCCAAAATTCCAATCGTTACCAAACAATTATACCTCAAACCCGATTCATTGCAATCAATATTCTTACAACCTGAACGATCAAAGATGTGAAGGAGCTTCTCCACATACTGAGCAAATAATCGAACAAAGCCCATGTGACGTTCAACTGATACATTTCTCGAAATATTACAAAAACTGCATCCATCACTCTAAGAAATATCAAAACTGTGAAGGTTCAGTCAGTAGAAACTGACCAATGGATAATAATCTTACCTCGAGAGACCATTCTGAACACATACTGCGATAAAATAAGAAAAACCATGGCTAAGAAAGGAAACTTGCTAGTGAAGATACTACAATGTAGTTTACAAGTGGAACATGTGAATTTAGCTAAGTACAAAAATTCCCGAATCAATCGAGCAGATACCTTTAACAAAAATTAAAATACTCTAAAATTCAGCAGATTCAAACAAATCCGTGACAATTCCTATACAACTGGAAGCAATGAACCTAGATGAACTCAAGCCGATAATGCAAACGATGAATAGAAACAAATAAAAATAAAAATGCTTCAACATCCCTCAAATACACACTTCAAATAGTGTATGGACCATCGTCTTATATTTCATTTCAATATTGACAATGATATGGATTATTAAAAATAAGAAGAAGTGCCAAAAGAAGCCAGCAACTCCAACAGAAATAATATAAATCACAATATTCGACAAAAAAATTAGTTTTAAAAGATCCATAATTTTGTATCTGGTGGGGAGATGTTACATAGACCTATTCTCATGGAATCAGCAGTAACGTGATCCGATAATACGAAGTACAGACGTTCCTAGCTTGTCCAGTTTTTATAATTATTATAGTTAGATGTTAGATTTTTATTCATTCTAAGATATCACTTAGCCTTGTGTGTATCGACGTTTGTAACGCTTTCCACGTTACTGGTATAAAGAACGCTGTAATGATTAGAATAACGATTTCTGTTTTGTTTGAAGATCATTTATCTCGTATTTACTTATAGAGTGATATAACCGTTCAATAGGAAATCGATAATTGAATTCGAATTCCTCGTGCGGTCTCGTCGCACGACGCGCGATTCACGAGTAGGGGTAGCGATTAAAACGGAAATTGAGAGAGGGGATCCGTTTGTGAAATTGTAACAAGGTAAGTCAAGATTTAACTGTCCTTTGTTTTTTGGTAATAATCAATCTATCTTTGAGAATTGCTAATCAGGAACTATTTAATTAATTTGATATCTTTCACATATTTGGGATATGTATACAGTTGTACAGTCCCTGAATGTAACGATTTTCAACGGAAATAATTCTTGACGAACCTCTTACATTTCATGGCGATTCATTTTGTTATTTAGCATAATTCTGAGCTAATCTTTTGCATCATTAGGTATTTTTCTTAATCATCATACGATAATAATTTGACGGGTAGTAGGTAGTCTGGTACTATAATATTTTTACGCTTCGTGTTTAATTCAGCAATATTGTTGCGTGTTACGTGAAGTTGAGATTCATTATTCTTGACCTGGTACATTAAGTATGCAGGGTTATGTCTTATTAGACTAATTGGTTTTGGGAATATTGATCTGGGTGAACATAGAGTAGCGCGGATCGCATTTACTGCTTTTTGAGGTCCTAAGTAATACCACTGTCACGCTTGCTCAAAGTATTTTATAAATTGCAAACTCCAATTCCTTTGTAAGAATCAAATCAAGTAAATCAGTATCTTTATGCTCAGTGACAATTTCTAACTTATAATTCTTTTCAGTAACTACCTTTATTTTAACAAATTTTAAATATCAATTGTAGTAACATAATAAGTAACTTAATTCTTTTCAGATTTCCTTCAGATTGATTGATTGTAATAATATTCTCTTCAAGATATCAATATTATTTACATAGTGTTTATACAGTTAGGGAGATAACATAATCAGTTGTGGGATCGTATGGTTGTTCCTGCTGATTAAGTTATAAGTCCCTCGAACTTATGCCAAGATACTGTTCGTTGTTGAATTTACAGGGTCTGAACGATTGAGGTGCCTCCGTCCTTTTTGCCCGTGACGGTTTAGGAAATTTTCTGGCAGAGCCTACTTCTAGCTCCTTCAAGTTCCAAGGACGGTAACATTGTTTAGTTTGAATGACCATATTTTCATTTCACTGAGTTTTGTTATCCAACTAAATTTGTATTTCACTAACTTTTTTTTTTGTTGTAATCGAACTCAAAGGTTCACATCTAATTTTGTATTCGATTAACTTCTGTAACTTGATATAATTGAACTCAAGGTTCATAACTAAAATTATATTTAATTAATTTATTTGCAGTTGAAATTGTAACCAAAGGTTTCTTTTTGTTATAATTGAATTCCTTCATATAATTCAAATTTTAATTTTAATTTACATTATACCTAATCATTTTGTTCGATACAAGACTTTTATATTATTTTAATTGTTATTCAAATTCCTAGTTGGAATAAAACCAAATTGTTAAGTTGGACTTTGTCTTATTTTTCTGAATATCCATCAACTTTTAACCACCTCGTAGTGTCTGGATTCTTGACTGTGGATTCTTTTTAGTTTGTTTATTCTAAAGCAGTTGACTCTCAGGGTAATTCATAAAGTCTAGAATCACAGGACACGTTTCACTACGAGCCCTGAGAGTAAATAATCTTATTGAGTTAGTAGGGGCAAAGTGATCCGTTTCACTGGCGCCCAACGTCCGTTTCACGTTTCAATAAAGTTAAAATTGTAATTCTTAAATACTTTTTCAAAAACATTATTTCTCACTGGAATAACGTAAGTCGTGCAGTAACTGCGAAATTGAGGTTAGGTGGGGTAAATGTGTGTGCTCCCAATTCTTCTTCAGTCACGACAGTAGACGCACTGCCATCTATGAACCACTAAAGAAAGCTATAGAAACTACCAAGGTCACATAAAAACAGCCACCTGGGGATTGCAATTTGGCGGGAATGTTCATTGTTTCTTAACTTGCTATTGCAAGCAGATCACGACTTGAACATACTATTTTAATACAATGACATCGGTGCTTAGGATCATATTTTTAAGCAGGTTGTCGTCCAAAAAAGGTAAGAAACAACTCAATTTTAACCTACTACTTTTATTCCATATAAGTTTTTTGAAAATATTTTCAGGTAGTATACACTCGCCCCTCTCGAATTTAACGAGGGAAAAGTGTGTACTGTTTTTGCAGAGCGTGCAGTGTGTATTATTACATACTTTCCCCATTTACCTGTTCGTGTTACTAAAATAATTGTTTCTTTTAGGAAAGGCTTCCAACAATTGATACAATTTATAAACATGGGCAGGACTTACGTGAGGAAAAGCAATAGGAACTTAGAACGAGCCATGGAAAAGGTTAGGAGTGGAAGGACTGCTTATAAGGCCAGTCAAAAGTACAATATACCCAAGATGACTCTTAACTATCATATAAGAGGTTTGAGAGGATAAAAAAAGGAGTACCCAAATAAGAAGTAATGCCATTCCATTTGAAGAGGAAAGTTCATTAGCAGAAGGTAAAAGAACAATGGAAAAGTGAGGATGGGGATTAAGTCGGGTGGAGGTCTTAACAATCGAGGGTGATTACGTCAAGCGTATTAACCTGAAAAGGCGTCATAAATTATCCCTAAAGAACCATAATCGGTTGAATACGCCCGTAAAAAACCGTGAACTCATTTTGTCATAAATGAATATTTCCAATTAATAGAGACTACATTAGATGACTTAAATTTACGTGACAAAGAACACCTAATATGGAATCTTTTACGAATTTTGCCTAGACCTTTCGAAAACCAAAGTTGTGGGAAGTAAGGGGACTGCCTCTTCAAGGACCACAGTGGGCCCGGGAAGAGAAAACACTACAGTTCTAGTGCTTGCAAATGCCGCAGGACATAAGGCTCCAGCTTTAATAAATTCAAGGGGAAGAATGTTTGGAATGAGTGGGTTGCTACGGAAGCCAAAGACTTTCTAAGAACCACGTTCGCGGCCACATCTAACGGGTGGATGGAGTTCGAAATTTATTTGAATAACTTAAAAGAGATTATTTTGAAAAAAATTGGTGATGTTAAGCCAGTTATTTTAATATACGACAGACATGCATCTCATGTAGATGAACGTCTACTATCGTGTGCATTGAAAAACAATGTCACCATATTAATACTCCCTCCCCACTCGAGCCACTTGCTCTAACCCCTTGGACGTATGCGCTTTTTCGTTCGCTAAAAATGAGGTAGGATGCAGAAGTGGTACAGAGGCAAAGGCATAACCAGGGGCAGCGAGTTCCTAAACAGCACATCAGTAGGTTGATAGGAAAGATATGGAGAGCAACAAACCCTGAAATAATAATTACTGGTTTTGAAAAAAAGTGGAATATTTCCTATCAAATCGAAAGTTATCTCCCCAAAACACTATGACCTACTAGCATTAAAATGATGGGAAACACACCCGAAAAGTCTTGACCAAACCACATGAACCTGAAAGTAATGAACCAAGAAATTCTAATGAACAAAATGCTGAAAAGACTGGGCCAGCTTCCGTTTCGTTATAAGAGCTATTTTTAGATATGGTAAGGCAACATAAAGGTTTAGATAAAAAAAAACAGGAGAAAAATTGCGGGTGGAGCTGAAATAATATTTGCCCCAGAAATACTTAAACGTTTACAAGAAAAACAATGCAAAAGGCCACCGATAAAAATTAAAGTTCCTGAAAATGTTATTAACGAAGAATTCAGAGGAGAACAAGAATTAAATGAATATATGGATGAAGTAAATAAACAACAAGGAGAATTGGTTGTTAACGATTGGGTTCTGGTAGTTTGTGCAAGTAAGAATACCTGTCATACCTGGATAAACGCGGTAATTAGTTCCATCAGCTTCCAATTCTTATATCTGGGCAGATCCAGAGGAAAAAAAAATGTTGGACCCAGGACATTGTCATCGTTCTTCCAAAGCCATTTAATACTGAAAGGGGCCTCCACCGGTTTGACGTTTTTTTCTAATTATAGTATGAATTAATATAGTTTTAAGTTGTTATTTAGCTTTCGAGTGTTATAAAACGAAATGTTTTTCATTTCGTATTTTTAGGAGTTTGTTCTTCTTTTATGAAACAGTCTGTGACTACGAAAGTTTGAGATTTAATAAAAATATTAGATCAGCTAGTGAAAGAGCGAATATCAGAGTTTTACACATTTACACCATGTTGCACGTTTACTTCACCAGATATAAAATTGCACTCCCATTTCATGGGTTAAGAGACTATGAACATTGTTTAAAAAAATTGAATGAAACAAAATGAAATGTTGTCTTATGAACTTACAATGTGTGGAACTAATGGCCAACACATAGTTGTGTGTTGTGCCAAAACTGCTGCATATTGAATAGCTGGTTAAAAATAAAAAGTCTAGGAGCTAGAAGGATACAGTGTGACTGAAAGTTATCCCAATGGCACTATGGTTTATTTTTAGAGGACGGTTCAATTATACAGATCCACCATGTGTCATCAGTTTTTATCGGGCTGGCCAGTTAAAATGGAACCGAAAATTAACCCTACCAAACCTGGTGGAAAATGTTTATTGGTGTTGCCAATTGTTAAAATGTCATATACTATCAAAAGTTACCGGTCCAATTCAGAGTAATTGGTCATTATTTGGCCAGAAAATGGACATGTACCCCACTTTGTGGCTAAAACTTACGGATTACAAGTTAACATGATGGCACTGTGTGGAATACGTTTATTTGAAATAATATGAGTACCATCAATTGTTGCCCGAAACAACGAGTAATTTCGATATTTAACGATTTATGTCGGAGTCTTAATAATTCAGTACTTTATCATAATATTGATCTAATTATCCACCTTTTTCATATTTATACTTTATTTCCACTCCTACTCCCAGTTACCGTACGTACCCCTCGAGTAATTAACGCCAACCATGCTGGTCGTTTCCAACAATTTTCAATATAGTTTGTACCAAAAATATACTTATACTTACTATTCCGATCCATCAATGCACCCTCCCATTCAGCACATCATCATCCCCTAATCAACCCCTATTCGGAACAATACTAGAAAAATAATATTCTGGAACTTTTTTTTTATTATAGAAGTATATATTGTATATGTTATATATGTATAGTATATACAGTATATATATAGCACATATATGTAGTATACAGGGTGTCCTCGAACTGCGTGGCCAAAATAAAACCGAAGATTCTTTGATTCGAAAAAAACTTGATGAGCCTTTTTACTTTTGCCTCAAGTGTCTTGTTTACCCGGTAGAGGGCTTCAAAATTTCAAAAATAATTTTGTTTTTTCGGTATAACTTGAGAACGTGATGAAGAACTTTTACAATATTTAGCATGTGAGTTAGTGTCAATAATGGCCATTTTTGAGAGTGGAGCACAGAGCCTTAGAGACCATAGAAATGGCTCAAACTTGAGGATGTAACGGGAAAAGTGTCCAGAACTTTTTTGTGGTCGATGTAATTCACTCGATATTTTTTATGTAGTTAGCATATCTAATTTGAAAACTTTTCTTACTGTTAGAAAATTTTGATAAAATCAACGGATTGGCTTGAAAAAATTAATTTTCGAGTCTGCAATTTTGGCTTACTAATTTTACTTGATTAAAATACCTTAGTTGCCTTTGCTTTTCTAATGTCATTTTGGCATTTGAAGAATTTATTCTCAAAACTGTCAGTCTTTACTTTGCTTTCCGTAAAAATTTTATAAAATTATGGCTCAAAATTTCACTAACACTGGAATGGTTGATATGTTATTGATTTATGGACTTTGTCGTTGCAATGGCCGGAGAAGGGAAAGATATCCGCATCGCAGAATTCCATCGGCAAACCTTCGCGAAACTGGCAAATTTGAAGCAAATCGCAGAGAAACTGGACGCAGACGGACAAGAAGGACGTTAGAGCTCGAAGAAGAGATACTGGAAGCGGTTGAAACTGAACCTGGGATAAGCACACTACGTTTGGGACTTCGTATTGGAGCCTCAAAATCATTAGTTCATAATGTACTGAAAGAAGAACTGTTGTATCCCTATCATATTAAAACAGTTCAAGACTTATTGCCCATGGATCCAGGTCATCGGCTAGATTTCTGTCGGCTTATTGTCCAAAGACAAAACGCAAACCCCAATTTTTGTAGAAGAATTCTGTTCACGGACGAAGATACTTTCACGAGATGTGGTCTTTTTAACCTCCATAATGAACATTTCTATGCTGATGAAAATCCTCATGAAACGGAAGTTACATATTTTCAGAATCAAACTGAAATCAATGTTTGGGTTGGAATTGTGGATAACTTTATTATTGGCCCTACCGTTATACCCGATCGATTGAACGGGGAGAACTACTTGAACTTTTTGGAACAAAGGCTACTTGAACTGTTGGAAGACATTCGTCGTGGCCTGGTTTATCCATGATGGTGCACCTCCTCTTTTCACATTAGCTGTGAGGCGACATTTGAATGCGGAATATCCAGATCGCTGGATAGGTAGAGGACACGATGCACCAATGAGCTGGCCGGCCCGCTCCCCTGATTTGACGCCCTGCGACTTCTTTCTATGGGGCGCTTTGAAGTCGAAAGTTTATGCAGCTACATTAAAGACACGAGAGGAATTGTTGCAACGAATTAATCATGAAGCGGATTTATTGAAGAATGATCCTGAAGTACTAGCCAGAGTTCAATCCAATTTCTAGAAACGAATTAATTTGTGTATTCAGGAAAATGGGAAACATTTCGAACAATTGATGCCTTAGCGATTTTCAAAAAATTTTGTTGTTTCTTTTAATTTAGCATTTGTTTTTCCTAAATAATCACATCGTTTCCCCATTTCTATTGTTTTTATTATTCGTGTTTTACCGAGATATTAACCATTTCAGTGTTAGTGAAATTTTGAGCCATAATTTTATAAAATTTTTACGGAAAGCAAAGTAAAAACTGACAGTTTTGAGAATAAATTCTCCAAATGCCAAAATGACATTAGAAAAGCAAAGGCAACTAAGGTATTTTAATCAAGTAAAATTAGTAAGCCAAAATTGCAGAGACTCGAAAATTATTTATTTCAAGCTAATCCGTTGATTTTATCAAAATTTTTTAAGAGTAAGAAAAGTTTTCAAATGAGATGAGCTATCTACATAAAAAATATAGAGTAAATTACATTGACCACAAAAAAGTTCTGGACACTTTTCCCGTTACATCCTCAAGTTTGAGCCATTTCTATGGTCTCTGAGGCTCTATGCTCCGCTCTCAAAAACGGCTATTATTGACAGTAACTCACCTGCCAAATATTGTAAAAGTCCTCCATCACGTTCTCAAGTTATACCGAAAAAACAAAATTATTTTTGCAACTTTGAAGCCCTCTACCGGCCAAACAAGACACTTGAGGCAAAAGTAAAAAGGCTCATCAAATTTGTTTCGAATCAAAGAATCTTCGGTTTTATTTTAGCTACGCAGTTCGAGGACACCCTGTATACAGAATGGTCCAGTTTCAACAGCGGAAACTTCACAGGCAGATAGATAACTACAAAATAATATCAGTTTGTAACATAAGCTATATTCGAAAAATGCTTCGTTACAAAGATACAGGGTGTCAAAATTTGTATCTAAAATCCAGATATAATGATATTTTAAAAACTACTTCAGATATTCTAATGAAATTTGGCACGTTTGAATAGATAATTCAAATACACCTTTTTACGTAAAAAATATTATTTTACTTCCACCAGTGGCATGCTTCCAGACACATATTCGGTTATTTTTCATAAAAAATATAGTACGTCACTGGTTTTTTTAGAAGCAAAAATTATTTCTAGAATCCTTGTTTAATTTACAACAAAAAAAAGCTCTTTACTTTTTTACGCTTGACACATCGTTTGCCAGTAAAAAATTAAAATTCTTTAAGCAACTGGAATTGAGACAAATTTCAATCTGTCGTAGTAGGCCTTTAAAAAACAACTACTACTGTAAGTGTTCTTTCATTTTATTATGACAGTTGATTGAATTGTGTCAGGTAATTTAATTTCGAGTTATTGTTAACATTGTTATTAGTGTTGTGCAAGTATTAATCTGAAAAATGCTTTTTTCTAACAAAGAATACGCAGATATTCATTTCTGCTACGGATTTTGTGATGGAAATGCAGAAGCGGCAGTTCGTGAATATCGTAGACACTATCCAAATAGAAGAGTTCCAGATGCTCGCGTTTTCATCAGAACACATCAGAATTTTCGTAACTTTGGCGTGCGTGTTAATAACGAACGGAACAGAAACCGTCGATATAATATTCAGATTAATTGTATACTTCGTACTTTTGATAACAATCCGAGGCTTAGCTCTCGGAAGGCAGCTCAGAACCTTCACATACCGAAGTCTACAATATTACGAATACTACACGATGACCACAGACATGCATATCACCTACAATTTGGGCACATCAGAATCCTCGATAAATTCAGCCAAGATCATTCAAAAATGAATTTTCCGTAAATGTTTGGTTGGGCGTTATTGATTTTAATGTGTGTGATCCACATTTCCTACCCTCAAGGTTGAACTCGCAACTTTTTATGGAGTTTCTTAACAATAATCTGCAGGACTACCTAGAGGATTTACCCATTAATTTAAGGCATGAAAGTTGGATAGAACTGGATGGAGCTCCCCGCATTTTGGAATAGTTGTAAGAGAATGGCTCAATACCAATTATCCTCGACGATGGATTGACCGGCTAGTGAGGAATGACATGAATAATAACGTGGTACTGGTATCTTAATCCGCTAGACTTTTACGTTTAGGGCACTATTAAAGATAAAGTCTACACTAATCCCGTATTAACAAGGGAAGATTTAGTTTTAGGAATTCAGCAAGCCTGCCATGATATGCGGCAAAATCCGCATGAAGTATCTGCTGCAGTAAATGCGTTAGTGAGTAGATGTCGAAAATGTATTGAGGTGGGTGGCCTACATTTCGAGCAATTTTTGTGATTTTATCATTAATTCTCTATCATTTTGTTATTGTTGTTGTAAGCCACTAATTAAATTTCTTATTTTCGTTTTTGTTTAATTGTTTTTCAGAAATCTGGTACCTATATTGATTTTTACTGGCAAACGATATGTCAAACGAAAAAAAGTCGGTAGCCTTTTTTTGTTGTAAATTGAACAATGATTCTAGAAATAATTTTTGCTTCTGAAAAAATCAGTGGCGTACCATATTTTTTATGAAAAATAGCTGAAGATGTGTCTGTAAGCACGCCACTGATTGAAATAAAATAATATTTTTTACGTAAAATGATGTATTTAAATTATCCACTCAAACGTGCCAAATTTCATTTGAATATCTGAAGCAGTTTTAAAAATAATATCAAATCTCGATTTTTTTATAAAAATTTTGACACCCTGTATCTTTGTAACGAAGCATTTTTCGAATATAGTTTATAGTACAAACTGATATTATTTTGTAGTTATCTGTCTGCCTGTAAAGTTTCCGCTTTCGAAACTGGACCATCCTGTATATTATACAGGATGTTTCAGAAAGGCCTCCCGTAAATGTAGGGGACGGTAGATTTTGCAAAAATAATCAGAATTTTTCATACAAACTATGATCTTATATCTTCTTTCGTTTCGGAGAAACGGGCGTCGAATTTAATTTTTTTTAAACGACATTTTACTGTAGCTCCTGTGCAGTTGAAGATATTTCGTTGAAAATTAATACTCATAAGTTTCAGAGGACGTCAAATAAGATGGTTTAGTTAGTTTAAGATTATGCGGTAGAGGGCGCTGAGTGCGCGTCTTTTAGGCCTTAACTTTTTAGAGAATAATTTTTTTGTTTTCTTTGCACTTTCGGGTTTACAATTTTATTGCAAACAAATAAAGTACTCTTGTTGAGGTTCCAAAATGTCACCGTTTTCAAGAAAAACGCGTTTAAATGAACATACGTGATTTTGGTAGTAAGTAAGTTTTCGTTATGTTCCTTTAAACGCGTTTTTGTCGAAAACGGTGAAATTTCGAGACCCTCAACAAGAATACTTTATTTCATTGCAATATAATTATGGAACCAGGAGCCGTGCAAAGAAAACAAAATATATCCATATTCCAAGAGATTCGTCTTCGTGAATACTCATCATAGCGTATCACGCCTGCTGCTAGTCCAAGTCGACACTAATCGTCGTGGGCAGTTTAGAATAAAATAATATATAAAAACGTGTGGCACTCGGGGACTGCCGCGGTAAAGCTATTGCATAGCATTTTTTATCAACTTATGCAATTATAATTATTTATTTTTCTTTTATTTATGCAGTATTTTTTTCTTTGATATTAATTCAAGTTACACTTTTTGAGCGCGGTGACCGATAAGAAAACAATTTTTTTTCTTTTATTGAATAAATGAGAATTTAATATCGTTTAAAATATTTTTATTATCTTACAATACATGTAGGTTATTCAGGAATTTTTATCATTGAAACTATAGGTTTATGGTAACTGAAATAAGAAACATAAGTTTGAGACTTGATATCCTCTAAATATCTGGAAAATACCGAGTCAATGGTGGTCCCATATTTTGCTGTGGATTCTTGTGGATCATTATTCATTTTCACATTCAATTTTTCCGAAAGAAAAGTTGTCAACCGCTCTGATTTTTCACCAGCGAAGTTGATGTTGAAATCGCTAGCCAAGATAAGTGGTAATTTATTACCATTTGTACCAAGAATTTTCGACCCTTCTTCAGTGTACTCCAGTAAAGTGCGATGAATAAAATGCTCTACCTCGTCCAATTTTGGATTCGGAGAAATGTAAATTGCTACCATGACTATGGGTAGGCCATTTCTAAGTTTGCATAAGCACGCACAAATATCTCCAACAAATGAGCGCCTAACATTAACATCGCTAACGTGTGCAATATTTATTTCAATATTCGGAGTCATAATATTAGTAACATTATTATTATTTTGGTAAATAGCTACCCCACCTTTTGGAACAGTATATGTACCTGAATGTATACTTACACATGGGGTGAGTGTGGCATTATAAAGATATGATAGATACCATATACCTATATACTTTCTCACAAACAGCTGCTTACGTATTCGTTCGATTTCGGAGCAGCTCGTCTAGATCCGTCAGAGCTTCGTACAGTCGTACCATATACAGTGCTAGTCAAAAGTCTTCTCCCCCCCTCGTATCTTTTGAACGGGTATACTTATAATAATGAAATTTGGAGGGTGGAAATAAACGGATGTAGGCTTCTCAACTGGTCATAACAGGTGACGCAATAGTCATAAATGACGTCACAAGGCCACTGTGACCAATAATTTTGAATGGGACCCTATGGCAAGTGACAGCTCGTTTGAAAGGTATTATAAATACCTATTAAGTCATACCAATTTTGTTTGGGTTTCGGCTGATTTTGATTGATAAATTGAAGAAATACGAAAATTATAGTTTCGCATTTAATTAATAAAGATTTAAGAACCAGTTCTTATAATAAGTGTTCAAAATGTGCGCCATCTACTTCCTGGCAGTAATGCATCCTATTGCTAAACTCTTGTCGTACTCGTCCCAGTGTGTCAGCGGAAATTGCCCTACATTCTTCAACAATTCGTTGTTTCAGAATGGCAATACTGTCAGGTGCTGTAGCGTAAACCTTAGATTTCAAGTACCCCCATAGAAAAAAATCTAATGGTGTAAGGTCCGGTGACCGAGCTGGCCATTCGATCGAACCTCGTCGTCCAATCCATCTACCACGATATTCTTCATCTAGGTAACGTCTTACTGCACCGTAATAGTGTGCAGGAGCACCATCTTGTTGAAACGTTATTTCCAAGTTGTCGAATTCATCTGGATTATCTTCTAGAATTTCAAGAATTAACGCCTCAATATCATTTTGTAACATCTCCAGATACAATTCACCGGTTAAGTTAGCATTGAGAAAAAGAGGCCCAACTATGTGGTTTCCCAAAATACCTGCCCAAACATTTACTTTTTCTGGAAATTGAGTATGTTTTTCACGAAAGATGTGAGGATTTGTGTCACTCCAATACCTCACATTTTGAGTGTTAACATTTCCATTGAGAAAGAAAGTACTTTCATCACTAAAACAAATTGTCTGTATGTAGCCTGGTTGTTGGTTCATTTTATTGGACATAGTTTCACAGAATTCTAGTCTTCGGTCGGGGTCATCATCTGAAAGTTGGTGCACCATTTTTAATTTGTATGGATGAAATTTGTTTTTAGCCAATACCCTATGTACTGTCCTTTGACTGACTTCACAGATAGACGCAACTTGGGCTGTGGGAGAAGTGGGGTTTACTACCATTTCTCCAATTATGTCAATTTTTTTGTCATCACTAATTGTTGGTCGACCAGATCGTTTGGCATCTTGAACACTACCTGATGCTTCAAACTTCCGAAGAAGCTCCCTCAAATAAACCCTCGATATAGGGCGATCGGGGTACCTCTCATTAAACAGTCGTTCCGCTGCATGGAAATTGTTTCTACATTCACCAATTATTAAGATAGCTGCTACTTTGTCGGCTACAGTACGTACCATTTTGCCTATGTAAACACTTAAACGTCTCGTTAAACAATAGCTTAGGTAAATTTTCAAGGTATAAACACTTTTGACAAGTAGAGAATTCAAAAACGTCAACCTTTTTGACAATTAACCAGAGGCGTACTTTAAAATCTTTATTAATTAAATGCGAAACTATAATTTTCGTATTTCTTCAATTTATCAATCAAAATCAGCCGAAACCCAAACAAAATTGGTATGACTTAATAGGTATTTTTAATACCTTTCAAACGAGCTGTCACTTGCCATAGGGTTCCATTTAAAATTATTGGTCACAGTGGCCTTGTGACGTCATTTATGACTATTGCGTCACCTGTTATGACCAGTTGAGAAGCCTACATCCGTTTATTTCCACCCTCCAAATTTCATTATTATAAGTATACCCGTTCAAAAGATACGAGGGGGGGAGGGGACTTTTGACTAGCACTAGAATACATACACGTTAAGCGAACGCTCGGCCGAGCTACATGGTAGGCGGACTGGTGGGTGTTATGTTTTATTTTCGTTACGGAATTTCTTGATTCGGTCGCCGCGATAAAAGCTATGCAACAGCTTAAAATTTTTTTATCGCACAAAACATAGCTTACTATGAGTAGGAATTGCTTACAGAAGCTGTTTTTTGTACGATGAGCGGTTCCGGAGATATTCGCAAAAAACAAAATTTTTTTTTTCAATTTCAACACACCTGTATCTCGAAAACGGTGTGATTTAGAGAAAAATTTTATATGAAAGAACCCTATTATTTTCGGAAGTTCTATCGTTTGCCCAAGTTATGAACGAAAAAACTGAAACACCTCTTTTTTGAGAATAATTTTTCTGTTTTCTTTGCACATTTTCGGTTTTACAATTTTATTGCAAACAAATAAAGTACTCTTGTTGAGGTTCTCAGAATCTCACCGTTTTCGAGAAAAACGCGTTTAAATGAACATACGCGATTTTGGTAATAAGTAAGTTTTCGTTATGTTCCTTTAAACGCGTTTTTCTCGAAAACGGTGAAACTATGAGACCCTCAACAAGAGTACCTTATTTCATTGCAATATAATTATGGAACCAGGAACCGGGCAAAGAAAACAAAAAAATTAGTCTCGTAAAAGTTAGGACTGAAAGAATCGCCGAAAAGTCGCGCACCCAACGCCCTCTACCGCATATACGAAAACTAACTAAGTCATTTTATTCAGCGCCCTCTGAAACCCTCGAGTACCAGATTTCAACGAAATATCTGCAAAATTTTGTTTAAAAAAAATTTAATTCAACGGTATCTCCGAAACGAAAGAAGATGGGACCATAGTTTATATAGTCGTATATTACATATATTATAACGTTGCAATACGATTAACAGTTTTTTTTTCAATTCAAACTCTTATACGTTCTCGTTCTGGATAATACACTACATATATGTGCTATATATACTATATATACTGTACCGTGTGTCCGGATAAGGTGGCTGTATCTCAACAATAGTAACGCCTAGAGGCTTGGGAAAAAATCCTTATGAATAAAGTTGGCAAGAGAAATGACTGGAAATTATTTAAAATTCCGTAATTCAACCGCTAGGAGGCGTAACTGCTATGAAAAAACATAAAATTCATGCTCTTCACCTCTTCACAATCTCGGGAAGTTACGATGAGCTATAACTTTGAAAACATCATTTGATAGTTTGGGTAATACCGCATCATTTTGTTGTGAGACATTTTTTTCGCACCTGTTATAAGAAGGAAGGGAGATACCAATGCATTTTTCAATATTATATTCAAATATCTTCTGAAAAATTCAACCGATTTGAATATTTTTGATCTCGTTTGAAAAAACATTTTATGTTTATGGTCTTCAGAAGAAATTTTTGTTGAACCGTTTAGTTGAAAACAAATAAAATAGAGGGCATTATCTGCAGCGATTACACATTTTTGTAATTTTTGGAAAAAAGTTAAATGGAACGGTATCATTTTCTTGACCGCATCGCGATTACTCCATCCGTTCTCGATTTATAGGAGGGAATGTTGAAAATTCAAGTACCTCCATCGGATCAAGAATATTATTTTTCTAGTAATGTTCCGAATAGGGGTTGGTTTAGGGGATGATGATATGCTGAAGGAGGGTGCATTGATGGATCAAAATGGTATAAATATATTTTTGGTACAAGACTATATTGGAAATTATTGGACACGACCAGCTTGTTTGGCGCTAATTCCTCAAGGGGTAGATAAGGTAAATGGGGGTAGGGTTGGAAATAAAGCATAAATATGACAAAGGGGAATAATTAGATCAATATTATGATGAATTACTCAATTATTAAGACTCGGACAGCAGTTAAATATCGAAATTACTGATTTTTTTGGGAGCGTTGTGGGGGTTATGGGGGGATTGAAATTGGCAGCAAATGATGGCACTCATATTATATCACTATTTGACCTCAAATAAATGTATGTGCCATCATGTTAACTTGTAATCCATAAGTTAAAGCCACAAAATGGCGTACATGTTCATTTTCTGGCCAAATAATGGCCAATTACTCTGAGTTGGATCGGTAACTTCTGATGGCATATGGTATTAACAATAAGAATAGAATGGCAAGCTTTTCAAGTAGCCGCAACTTGAAAAGGGTTAACTTGCAATCAAAAAATTAAAAATTTCCGGAGGCTGTATCTCGAAAATTAGATGAGAGCGAAGATCCGGTCTGGAGATAAATTGATCATTGAACCGTCCTCTAACAATAAACCATAGTGCCATCGGGTTAACTTTCAGTCACACCGTGTCGCTCTAGCTCCTAGACTAACAGGATATAATATGAACTCTTAAAATTTTGGTACACACTTACCCCACCTAACCTTATGATAACTTTTATTTGTAGAGGTTAATAATCGTAACTTCAGCAATAGCAATGTATTCTGCGTGACTGGTGATTGTCACATATCGTTCAGGAGAGATACGATCTGAAATAAACCAGCATTACAGCATGACCAGGCTTTTGTTGTAAATTCTAACAGTACTTGAATTTATCGCTTCTCACGATTGATCACCTGTTTGGTCGCATCGTTACCAAAATTCTAATTAACGGATCTCACTCTTCTCAGATCGCTTCACGGTGCTGAATTCTCACAGTTCATTATTACATAAACGGAATTGTATGTATACATTTACATCAATGTTCCACGTAATTTAATGAATGTTGTAAAATATTTTCACTTTTGTTGAAAAAATGAATTTGGAAGGGACGTTAAGGTATTTCCTAGTAGTTGCATAGAAATGCGATTCTATGGATAATAATAATACGTGATGTTTCAAATAATTTTGCAAATGAATGTGATAGCGGATCGAAGTCAACATGTGGTTCACGTAATAAATATTCTATTTGAATAGTTAAATATGAACGAAACATCAATTTAACCTTAACTAATATATAATGATGATGAGGTCGCTCTAATCTAGATCGATCAGGAACATTACGAACTAATAGTCCCGGACAACTCTCTTGTAGGCAGTGGCGTAGCAAGACCTTTGTGGGCCGGTGTGCCACTGGGATTAAGGGGACTCTCCTTACTCCTTGTATTATTTGAAATTTTAATGTTCTTTTCGCTCATTTTAAGTTGTTCTAAATGTCATTTTAATTTTTTGAATACTTCGAAAAATTGTTTCAAATAAAGGTTGTTTTATTTTAATCATAATCAAAATTATTGAAATGATTTTTTGTTAAAATGCAGTCTGTATTTTCAAAATTAATAAATTGAAGTGAAATGCCTAAAGAAACAACTTGCCAGGAGCTATATATGTATTTACCTAATAGTTGGGAATTCTGAAAAAGCTTCGCTACCGCGTCACAATAGCACGACTTGATTCCGACGTTTCGAGTTTCAGTTTAAGCTTCAAGCCTGCCCTGAAGATGCCACCTGTAATGGTTGCCGAAACGTCGGCATCAAGTCGTGCTATTGTGACGCGTAATTCATCCGGAAGTCAAGATTTTTCAAGATTAGCTATCCACGGAAGTCTACTATTTAAGATTATAAATTCTGTGTTATATACAGGGTGTCCTCGAACTGCGTGGCCAAAATAAAACCGAAGATTCTTTGATTCGAAAAAAAATTGATGAGCCTTTTTACTTTTGCCTCAAGTGTCTTGTTTAGCCGGTAGAGGGCTTCAAAGTTTCAAAAACAATTTTGGTTTTTCGGTATAACTTGAGAACGTGATGGAGGACTTTCACAATAGAGTAAGAAAAGTTTTCAAATTAGAAAAGCTATCTACATAAAAAATATAGAGTGAATTACATTGACCACAAAAAAGTTCTGGGCACTTTTCCCGTTACATCCTCAAGTTTGAGCCATTTATATTATCTCTAAGGCTCTATACTCCACTCTCAAAAACAGCTATTATTGACAGTAACTCACCTGCTAAATATTGTAAAAGTTCTTCATCACGTTCTCAAGTTATACCGAAAAAACAAAATTAATTTTGCAATTTTGAAGCCCTCTACCGGGTAAACAAGACACTTGAGGCAAAAATAAAAAAGCTCATCAACTTTTTTTCGAATCAAAGAATCTTCGGTTTTATTTTGGCCACGCAGTTCGAGGACACCCTGTATACATATATTAATTCTTTTTTTAAGAGTATAAACGAAATGCAATAGACACATTGAATGTTCGCTTAACTATACAATATGCGACAATTGCGCGTATTGTGTCGGGTCGCGACACAAGTTTTAATTGTCCGTAGATAACGGTCTTTTACTTAATTTCATTTATTCCAACTCTTACCTTAATTGCGGATGGTTCCTATCGACATACATATTATCAATTTGTATGATTTGTTTTGTTAATATTTAGTTTAAAGTTCACCTGAAGCTTGAGTGCAATTGTTTTAAAAATACGTTAGAATTTTCATTTGTGCTAATCAGTGGCGGCTCCTGAACTTTTTAAGAGAGGAGGCTGGACACAAAACGTTTTTTTAAATATATACTCTACTCAGCCAATTAATTTAACTTTTGCACACCGACCGTACCAGCTACTTCAGTGACAAAATTAATTGTTGCCCAGCAAGAACCAACGTGGAGTTTCTCTTGGCAAAAAATTTTTTTGTTCGTTTTTTTTTTTTTTTTTTTGGATTTTTGATATTTTTTCTTTTTTTTTGGAATTTTTCATATTTTGTTTTTTTTAAATTAATTTTATTAACTTTTTTTATATATTAACGGAATTCTACGGTCTTTAGTTTGCGAAAAATGATCAATAATATTATCATAAAATGTATCATTTTGTTTTAAGTGTTTTACTAAATCTTTTTCAATAGATATCAAACTAACATTGTATAAACGATTTTGGTCCATTGTATTTCGCATGTAAGTTTTAATTCGTTTGAGAGTAGAAAATGATCTCTCCACCGATGCCGACGTGACAGGAATGGTGACTGTCAAACAAAGTAGTTTATAAAACTGAGGTAAAACTTGTTGCAAATCATTGTCTATCATATATTTTATCATATCGGCGTGAATGTCGTACTGGCCTAAAATATCTTTATCCGAGTATATAACGCATAATTCATTGTGCAGTGTTATTTTATCAAAAAATTTATATTTGAGAACTAAGTTATCTGAAAGTGTACTGGGAAACTCTTTTGGGAAAGATTCGAAAAATCTTCTATTCGTTAAGTCGAAAAACTTCAATTCATGTAAATCGGAAAATCGAATCTCAATTTGACCTTTAATAGTATCTACAATTTCATAAAAAAGTTGTTTATAATGTAGTTTCTTGTCTACCAAATTATACGTTTTCCTCCTTTTCGCGGGAGGAGCCTCATCAGTTGAAAAATTTTGAAATAAAATATTAAAATGAAATTCTGTATTACGGAAACTTGAAATTTTATCAATGAGATGTTTCAAACGATCTCTTGAATAAATTATGTCAGTGAATTTATGTTGTAAAATTTGAAAAATAAGATCAGTTTGTTCAAATATTAATTTAAAAGTATCAAGAAAAAACAAAAATTCTTCATTTTCTAAATAAGATTTTAAACCGACAGCAGCATTTAATGAAACCTGATCTATCGAAGAGTCATCACTGTTTAATATAAAATCAAATGTTTCAATTAATTTGTCTTTATTTTTGTGAATGGTAAACACTGCACATGATGTAAAATTCCATCGAGTTGGAGCATTACAGGGAATTCTGTTTCCTACTATGTTATTCAAAATTTCAGTTCGTTTGGTGGATTTGCTAAAAAAAAATTGAAAATGACGATAAGTTGGAAAAAAAAATTCTAACTTCCTTAATGGAATTACATGCATTACTTAAAACCAAATTCATGTTGTGAGCGTAACAATGGGTGAAAATAGCCTGAGGCGAAACCGATTTTATTTCTGTTTAAAGACCGTTTAAATGTCCCGCCATTACAGATGCGCCGTCGTAGGTTTGAGCTATTAATTTATTCGCAAAGTCAAATCGTTGAAATGTTTCCATTAAGAAATTAAATACATTGATCGCTGTTCTTCCCGAACTAACATCGTAAAACCCTAAAAATCTTTCCACTAGTTGTCCATTTTTTACAAATCTAAATATTATTGATAATTGTGATTTACACGTTATATCAGTTGTTTCGTCAACCTGCCACGAAAAAAAAGGGACATTAAATAATTCATCCTCTATGTGATTTCGGAGGACATAATTTATTGAATCAAGAATTTCGTTTTGTATTGTTTTTGAGGTGCCTGAAAATACTGATGCGTTAGTCATAAAATCGCGAAGCTTACTGTCGTATTTACAAAACAAATCTAACAATTCCCTAAAATTACCTTTATTAACTGAATTTTCAGTTTCATCATGCCCACTAAAGCCAAATCTTGAAATGATAAATACAATAAAAAATCAATGATTTTTTTTAAAACTTCGCGGTTTTCTTTAACTGTATTATTATGATTTTCGATTTCGCGTGTTCGTGTAGAATCAATCGCATTAACAATATTCTGTTTACCGGTTAATTTAAACTTAATACACGATGTAATATGTTCCTGCGATTTTTCATGTCTATCTAGGCCACGAGCTAATCATTATAACCCAAGTGCCCCCAACATGAAGTTGTATCTGATGTGAATAGCAAGCAATACCAGCAATATAATTTATTGTGTACATCAGATCCCGTTAACCATACACATTTTTTATAATTATCAGTATTAAACGATCGATTTTGATACTTCCCTGGCCCTGCCATCACTAATCCTTTCAAATCCGGTGAAGGCCGTTTGTTTTTGAAGAACACTTTTCTATCATATGTTAATACACTAAATGGATTCTCTAAAAACTCAGCAACTAAGTCACTCATCATTTTAACGTTCACCGATTCCGATTAGATAAATTATAACTTAACTACTTAACCTTACTGCGCCTGGCGGGATAAAAACAACAACTAACCGAACACGTGTCGCATTCTTCTGGTAGCGGGAGGCGGGAGCAAGTAATCGTATTTCATTCGACCGACGAGTGGGTACGAGAAGACGAGAAGCTAGCCTCCCTAGACTGTTGCCATATTCGCTGTTTTACCCCACTTGGCAATTGAATGGTTGGAAAAACGGCAACTGTGTTGACCACACGTATTTAGCGTTTGAGATATATAGAGAATCTAGCCTCTGGCCACTGTTGCCAGATTGAAAATAACTACTGAGAACTACGGGGAATTAATTGTAAAATTTAAAGAATTATCAGAGAAACAGGAAATAAAATGAAGAATGATCATTAAGATAAATTGGTGAGGAGGCTGAGCCTCCTTAGCCTCCTTCGAGGAGCCGCCACTGTATACAACTCCATAACAAAACGTTTATACATACAGATCAAAGAAAGATAGCTCCACATAAACCGTAACTATGTCTGTGACAGATCATCTCATAACGTAGATATCCTAGTTAATTCACAGAAAAATTAATCTCAAGAAATAAGCAATATATAATATTTTATTGAGTCGCAAGCTCGTTACAGGTTGAGGTAGTTTGTTATATAAACGGATATTAACAGAATTCCTCATTGATTAACACATTCAAAATCTGGATGACCTGATTCAACTACCAGATCTTGTAGAGTTGAGAATAATAGGCCGATTGAAAGATGTTATGTACTGAAAATATTGAGTTCTAAAAAAAGACAGAGGGCAAGGTTAGAATTTTGAGTGAAATATGAAAGGGCTTTCACTGATCAAGTGTGCAGTCTGAAGACCGAAAGATATATCATTCATCATTTTATAATTTTCCATATCTGCTCTGCGTTAGAGTTAGTCGAATCCAAAACTTATTGAACCACGATTTGAATCTCTAAAAGCTATGTCAATATTTCCTGCAAAAGACGATCATACCTCTTGTCAAATAATTTGATGAACTTCATAATAATATTGTCATTTTCAGATGGAATTTATAACCATTGCTCATGAGTTAATTTAAAAGTGATGCAAGAATTGTTTTTATAGCATTTGCATATTCCATACAATCCAAACATTATTCTGCACGGGCTAATAGGTTCATGAATAATTGCGAATACTGGTGTTTTCTTATTTTCTGACACATTAGAGTCCTTCTTGTACCTAACATAATTACTCCATTCTGCGAATAATTAATTCATCTTAAAATATTCTGGAGAACATACTAGACTACCTAATTTTCATTCTTTATTTTATGAATTTCGTCATGCTCTCCATACAATTAATGTCATTGAAAAAAAAAGATACGTGTGGCACTCGGGGACTACCGCGATAAAGCTATTGCATAGCATTTTTTCTAAACTTATGCAATTATAATTATTTATTTTTTTTAATTGATGCAGTATTTTTTTTTCTTTGATATTTTAATTCAAGTTTTTTCTTTGATATTAATTCAAGTTACTTTTGAGCGTAATGACCGATAAGAAAACAATTTTTTTTCTTTTATTGAATAAATGAGAAGTTAATATCGTTTAAAATATTTTTATTATCTTACAATACATGTAGGTTATTCAGGAATTTGTTATCATTGAAACTATAGGTTTATGGTAACTGAATAACTGAAATAAGAGACATAAGTTTGAGACTTGATATTCTCTAAATATCTGGAGAATACCGCGTCAATGGTGGTCCCATATTTTGTTGTGGATTCTTGTGGATCATTATTCATTTTCAAATTCAATTTTTCCGAAAAAAAAGTTGTCAACCGCTCTGATTTTTTATCAGCGAAGTTGATGTTGAAATCGCCAGCCAAGATGAGTGGAAATTTATTACCATTTGTACCAAGTATTTTCGACCCTTCTTCAGTGTACTCCAGTAAAGTGCGATGAATAAAATGCTCTACCTCGTCCAATTTTGGATTCGGAGAAATGTAAATTGCTACCATGACTATGTGTAGGCCATTTCTAAGTTTGCATAAGCACGCACAAATATCTCCAACAAATGAGCGCCTAACATTAACATCGCTAACGTGTGCAATATGTATTTCAATATTCCGAGTCATAATATTAGTTACATTATTATTATTTTGGTAAATAGCTACCCTACCTTTTGGAACAGTATCTCGTTTGAATTGAACAATACAATTGAAATTAGGTATTTCAATTGGATTATCATGCGCCATGCAAGCTTCGGTAAGGAGTAACACATTTGTTTGTCTCGTAACTGAATCTTGTAAATCGTATTTGTGACTATTTAGACTTTGGCAATTGAAAGTCATTATTGAAATGCCATTTCTATTACTAATGAAATCTAAGACACTTTGAGCTGTCGTCTGAACACTATTCAAAGGCAATCTTTTGAATTTTTGCAAGAAAGATGCAGTCGACGCAGCTTGCCTTCGATTATTATAAAACTTGAATGTAGAATTATCGTTTTTGGTCGTGATATACAATTTTTCAATATTAGTCACCCGAGAGAGCGCAACATAAACGAGTTCCTGTTATTTTTCGTTACGGAATTTCTTGATTCGGTCGCAGCGCTCAAAGCCCGAGATAAAAGCTATATGCAATATATGCAATAGCTTAATAGAAACAGGTACTCTCAGGTCTCTGCTACGCGCGTCTAACGTATAAACTCTAACTGACGCGTAGCTAGCTCCTAGAGGCATATGTCAAAATGATTTCGTTCGTAGCTAATTACAGAGGACGTCTGGAGTTCACGCAATTATGTTTTTAGATAATTCGAACCTTCTAATTTCGATAGGCCACGTGAAAATCTCGGAGTCTAAACCGCTAGAGTGTTATAACTGCTAATTTATCATAAGGTGAGTTTAAAAAGATATTTTTGTATGTGAATACATGTCTAAGACAGTATATATAAGAATAAATATGCCGAAACATCTGAGCGGGCCGGCGAAAAGAAAGGAAAAAGAAGATGCGAAAAAGGGAATGAATTAACTGTCTAAGCTAGATAGCTTTTTCAAACAATCGACGGCAGAATCAACTCCTCCAGTTTCTTCTACTTATTATTGAATTTGGGAGCTGGAGATGACACAGAATCTGAACACGTGCCAGAGGGTGACGAAGTGGAAACAAAATCATCAGAACAAGTTGTAGAGAATGTTGATCTGAATCATAGTGCAATAAGTGTTAGGTAATGACTATTCAGACAAATTTAATTTTCCTCATTCATTAACAAATGAAAATAGGCGGTTTATAATTGAAAATGGTCCCTGTCAACCGAGGGATCCTTTTAAAAAAAATGAAGAAGGTCGTTTGTTTAACATTTGTTATTATAAGAAAATTGCTAAAACAGGGATGACAATTTCGAGAAATTGGTTATTATGTTATTCAATAAAATTAAATGTTTCTTATTGTGAACCGTGTCGGCTGTTTGATAAAATTTTCAAATGAGTCATGGATACCGACTTCAGCGATTGGCGTCATCTTTCGCAAAAAATAGTGAGACACGAAACTTCAGCTGCTCGGTTTTAATCGTGTTAAACAATGGTTTTGTGAAAGCGCAATGATTTTATAGATAAAGACTAAGAAGAAACCACAAAGAAAGAAATGAGTATGTGGGAAAATTTTAGATAGGATAATTAATGTAACTTCAACTTTGGCAACGAGTAATTTATCATTCAGAGGACATCTAGATTCTTTAAACGCTAAAGTCAGCTTAGGAAATCTCTTGTAAATATTGTTGAACTTTTAGCAAAATATAACCCAATTTTAAATAATTTAATTAGTGATAAGAATCGCAAAATAAATTACATAAGTCCGCAAATACAAAATGAAATTATTAAGCTATTGTGTAATGAAGTAAAAAAAAAATATTATTAATGATATTAACAATTTTTCATTTTTTCCTGTCATAATCGATAGTAATCAAGATATAAGTTGACCAGTTAGCTGTCCTAATTCGCTTTGTTCAAATAAATGAAAATGCTGGATTCCAAATACATGAATCATTTATCGAATTTACAAAAATAGAGGACCAAATAACTGAAACTTTGCAAAATGTTTTATTAAAATTTTTTGCGGAAAACGGACTTGATATTTCAAAGTTGCGGGGACAAGCTCACGATGGTGCAGCAAATATGAAAGGTGCTCATAATGAACTTCAAAAAAGAATTTTTAATTCTTGCACCAAATGCATTATATATTCACTGTTGCGCTCATAATTCAAATTTGGTACTTAATGATCTAATGTTATAGTAAAGGTTAGGAATTTTCTCGATTCTGTAAAAAATGTTTACATTCTTTGCTAATAGTATTAAAAGGTGGGCTTTGTTAATGTCTAAGACAGAAAGTAAAAAATATACACTGAAAAGATTAAATCCAACACGCTGGTCTTCCAGAGACGATGCTTTGTTTGCTCTTAAATTTAATTTTTGTGATATAATTCGGACACTAACAGGAATAATCCTTACTAGCAATAACATGAGTGGAATGATGCGATAAATTTGAAAAAGAAAATGGAACGATTTGAAACGTTATTTCACATTGTCATGCAAAGCGAACTATTAACATCAATCGATACTGCTTCTAAATTATTGCAAACTAAAATTTTTGATTTGCAAAAAGCATTCATTATTTCAAATACAGCATATGACAATGTGGTTACTCTCAGAAACAATTTTTGAAATTGCAAAACTAATTCTGAGCTTTTAGCAAAAGAATGAAAAATAGACGCGTTCGAAAAATAAAAACACATTTTCATGAACTTTGTGAAGATTTTCGATTTAGCAGTTCAGAAGATAATTTTAGAATAAACGTTTTCAACGCTACGTTAGATATTATAATTGCACAATTAAAAGTTAGATTTTCAATCTTTACGGAATTAAATAAATTAGTTGGAAAATTTCAAACAATTATCTGATGATGAAATAATTGATTGATGCCAACCTTTACTAGACAAATATATTGACGATTTAACCTCAGATTTTAAGGCACAGATATTATCTTTCAGGAAAACCTTTAAAAAACAGTTAGAAAATATTAATTCCTTATTTGAATTAGGAAAATTAATATTTACAGAATATTCTATTCTTGGCTCAGCACGTCCGGAACTTTGTACCGCTCTTATTTTGTTCTTAGCATTCCTCGTATCAACTTCTAGCGCCGGAAGAACATTTTCAAAATTAAAACTTACTAAAAAATATTTAAGAAACTCTATGGGAGAGAAGCGCTTATCAAATTTGTCGATTTTGAGCATTGAAAATAAAAGAGCTCGTAAATTAAATTTGAGTGAAATAATTACCATTTTTGCTTCAATAAAAGCGAGAAAAGTTAGGTTTAGTTAAAGTTAATGAGCTATGTTTGTAAACCTAAACTCTAAATTTGATTTGTAATGTATGTTTTTGTGTTTGTTAATTGATTAATTTATATAATAAATTTATTTAATCCTGTGAATGGTATTTTTTTCCTCTTTCTTCTCCTTCATTTATTACAAAAAAAATTTAATAAATAAATAAAAATGGTAAGTATTAATGAAAATAAGGCCCCATTAGCACTTTGGCTTGTGGGCATCTCTACTCATGGGCCCGACTGCATCGCACTCCTTGCACCCTTGGTTGCTACATCCCTGCTTAGAGGTCATCAGTAGTGCGCGAAATTTTGCAATGTTACTGAACTACCATTTGATGATGGTATAATTAAACGAGTAATAGAATGCTAGAGACAACTGAAAATATTTAACGCCACTCAGTAATATTGTCCCACTCAGGGCCAATTTTTCCAGTAGGCCCGAAAGGCCCGTGCTTAGGGCCCCTGAGTCAAGAGCCGCGCTCGATACAACTGTGACTGCTTAAGACAACAGTTTATTTTCTTATATAACAATGAAAAATTATATTTAAAAATTATTTGTTAAATGCTTACCATTTATTATTTATTATTATTACGATCCGAAATCAAAATTCAACGCGTTAACTGTCCAATAGACGGCATTTCGGCATCACAAAAGTATTCTTTGATGTTTAGCGCGTCAAAGGTTTTAAAGATGCCGACAACACGACATAACTCTCCGCCCCCGAAACACGTGGCAGTCGCGGCATGATTTTGTTTTACTTTTGATTATTCGGTTAATAGTTCATGCAGTTAATGTTTCGTACATTGTGAGCAAACGTAAAAGTGTAAAGTGCAAATAATTATTTTACAAATTTCCAAAAGTAAATATCTTTTGTTCAAACTGTTAATTTGAAAAAATTAATATTTATTTTTGTCTTTTCTTGAGAGAAGTTCTAAATTACGTCCTAAAAGATTTGGGTGCCGCAAAATACTTTTCTATAATTGTTGACTCGACTCCCGACATTTCTCATATAGCCCAACTCACTTTAATCATCAGATATGTTTTACCGAACGGAAAACCAGTAGAAAAATGTTCAGGCTTTGAGGGTATATTTTCTTATACCGCAGAGAATCTGGCAAATGTGATTTTGGATGAATTAAAAAATCTTGACGTGTCTGGTGAATATAATGGTATACAGACAAAAATAAAGCATTAAGCAAAAATTCATTAAACTTGATCGGCAACAGTGCTGCGGAAGCAAGTACATATTTTGATCATGTCATTGCCATTTGTACAACTTTTTCTCAGCATCTACGAACAGATGGCGTATTCTACAAAGATGTTTGGGAAAAACAAACTTAAACTATTGGTTGTTAAAAAATATGCGATACCAGATGGTCCGCTAGATCCGACGCTGTTAAATTAAAATGGCTTTAATCCAATTGCATGAAAATACTAACCAAAACAATTCCACCATGTAGAAGCGAAAAACATTTTGAAGAAACTTAATTCATTTGAGTTTGCTCTTCTGACTATTATTTGGATCGATTCCAATTAGCTGAGTAGAACGCGTTTTTCACGTCGAGGGTGACTGCGACTCAGATCTTCTTGGCACCGCCCTCCGATGGCCTCATGAGCAGTGGCTGCGATGTCGTCAATGGCGTCCACTGTTGTCTGTGGTCTTCCGACAGGCCCACAGCACCTTTACTGAATTCCTCTATCCGGCTGCTAATAATCCACTTGAGTACTTTTCCTGCTGTGTCCAATAGGCTAATTGACCGGTAGGATGATGGGTCGTTCGGAGGCCTGTTGCCCTACAGAAGAAGAACTAACTTCTGCTGTTTCCAACGACGTTGAAAAACTCCTTCGCGTAGGCACGTGTTATGAATCCCCAGGAAATCTTCTGGTCACGCTTTGATGGCTTCTTTGAGGGCGACGTTCGGTATACAGTCTGGACCCGGAGCATTGGCAGCACCTATCTTGTTGCAGGCTTTTATCAACTCTTCTTCCGAGGTTGTTCCGGTTGTTCTGGGAACAGGAACCATCATTCTAAGCAGAACTGAGCAGGATGGCGGAACCACAAAGCGGCTTTTTAGCCTGGCCACTACCGTTTTATATGGTCTAGGGGTCTTTATTGACCATATGTGCGTGTGTGTGCGTGTACGTATTCGTGTGAGGGTGCGTAGGGTGTGCGTCTGCGTGTGAGTGTGCGTGTGTGTGTTTTTCTAAATGAGGGTTGGGGAAATCTTCGGAAGATGCTGAGGAGCCCGTACTCCTCAGTGTGTGAGATTTTTACCCACTGAAACAACATCCCGTCACTGTTAATTCCTTCGTGGGACCACCGTAAGCCAATATTACTTGACGGAGGAAAGAATGGCTGCATGCCTTTTATCTATTCCTCTAGTTTACGGGTTGTTGCCTCCTGATTGTCTTTTCTTGACCTGGATTACGTATCTAACAAAGTCGACCACTGCACCCCAGACCTGTGCGGAGGCAACCATTTCGTCGACAATGTTTTCCGGTGCGCGGTGGCGTAGAAAATTTTGCAGCTTGTTTCTCTCTTGCTTAAAGCGTCCTCTAACTGTCGGGCGACACATGGGGCATCAAGCATTATGTTCTATCTTGAATCGGTACTGGTAGGATTTGAAACACACATGACCCGACAACAACTGAGTAAGATTTATTATAACAAGTAATTGTTAAATTATTGAATTGGATTGTATAGCCTTCTGGCATACTTGGTGTTCACATTGCCCGTCGTGACTTTTAGAAAGTAAGGAAGATCCATTTAGTTATTGTTCTCCACGTTGGGTTGTTTTTTTTAGGGCATCTACTCGTGGGTAGATAACGTTAGTTGTTCATTACCTCTAGAGCACTTTCTGTTGATGTTATTTATCTATACAGCAGAAATATAGATCAATGACTCGTCCCACTGATGAGCCAGAGAATGCGGAACAGCTGTTCGGAATTTAGCTGTGGGTTCCACTAATCGATCGATAGAGATCGTACTAATCCTTTTCCATTTTATGATATGCGTAGCATTTTAGCAATACGTCCAATTTTACTATGTAGAATCCATATTCATTTCCCAGTTTTCTTTAAGAAGTAATTTTTGAAATTTAGTATGAGTTACAATAATAATTATTAAATATAAATACTCTATAGTATTGTAAATTTATGTCAAATCATAGATATAAGGATACATTTGAGATACAGTTATTTAAGTCAGAAAGTCGTTGCATTATTATTTTAACTAATCGGAATGGGATTGTCGTGATGTACTTCTAGTTTGCAATAACTGTTCTTGAATAATAACCATCCTCCTAGGTCATTATAATTTCATTTGCTTGACTGATCGTTCTAATTATGATTGAATTAGTGTTTAATCGATAAAACGTTTTTTACTTTATCAAATAATCTAGAGATATTCAGTAGTTAAATGTAGAGATGCCTTTCATAAACGGATTATATGGACGCCGCTAATCTGTTATTTAATTGGTAGGTGTTTTATTTAATCCTTTTAGTTCATTTTTACTGTGAACTTGAACGAATAAGTTATTGTGATATTTTTCTAATTTGTCATGGTTTGAAAATTCGGACCAATATAGCACCAGCGTTGAGTATGAGGCGGTGAATGAATACAACAAATATTTATTTCAAATTGAAATTGAAATAAACTGGAGAAAACCCGACATACGGTAAAAAATATAAAACTGTAAAAGAGTTCACACCGTGGAAACACTATAACACTATGAATAAGAAATAATCACCTTTGCCCACTCAAAATACTGTTAAGGTACTGAGGACCTTTCAGCTAACAGGTAGCGAAATCAAAATGTACCTGTTTAAATACTATTTGGGGTTGATAATACTAACAAGGGATCCATCGGAATTCAATATAATGTTTTTCCATTTATACAAAGTGATAAACTTTCTTGAGAAATGGTGTGATCTGTATTAGAATAAGTTGAATTCCTAGTGATTACCATCTTTTATAATGCTCAAGTCCTTATCAAACGAATTGTACTCTGATTGTCCAAAAACAAAGTAGGTATCGAATGAACATTGCAGATTTCCTCCTGCAATCGCTTAATTCATACCAATTCCTTATGTCTAGGAGCCAGAGCGATATTGATGGTCTGAACATTAACCCGATGGCACTATGGTTTATCGTTAGAGGACGGTTCAATGACCAACTCATCTCACAGACCTAATTTTCCCCGGCTGCTAGATCTCGAGATACAGCATCCGCATTATATTTTTTTGACTGGAGGTTAACCCTCTCCAAGTTGATGTTACTTGAAACGCATGCCATTCTTATACACTTCCACCATGTGCCATCATTTTTTATCCTGTCCGTTTATCAGGCCGACCAGTTAACATTGGACCGGAAATGGACTGCTAGTTAACCCTCCCAAACCTGGGGGAAAATGTTCATTGGTGTTGGCAATTATTAACATACCCTATGCTATCAAAATTTATCGGTCCATTTCCGAGTAAATGGCCATTATTTGGACCAAAAATATTTCTTTTTTTTTTTGTTTTTTTTTGGTTCAAATAATGGCCAATTGCTCGGAAATGGACCGATCAATTTTGATAGCATGTTAATAATTGCCAACACAAATGAACATTTTCCACCAGGTTTGGGAGGGTTAACTAGCAGTCCATTTCCGATCCAATTTCAACTGGTCGGCCTGATAAACGAACACGACAAAAAATGATGGCACATTGTGGAAGTGTATAAGTATGGCATGCTTTTCAAGTAACAGCAACTTGGAGAGGGTTAACCTCCAGTCAAAAAAAAATGTGGATGCTGTATCTCGAGATCTAGCAGCCGGGGAAAATTCGGTCTGTGAGATGAATTGGTCATTGAACCGTTCTCTAACGATGAACCATAGTGCCATCGGGTTGATGTTCAGACCATCAATGTCACTCTGGTTCATAGACTATTAGTAGCCTCACTGATAGCAGTGTATTCAGCCTCAGTGGTACTGAGAGCTGTAGTCCCTTGCTTGCAGCTCATCCAAGTTTTTGCTCCTTCTCCAAACATCGTTATGACTCGTGTTCTAGAGTCTTACAGTCATTCGCGAAGTCGGAATAAGAGTAGCACTTCAACAATTGATTCGAATTTCCTCTATAAAATAAACCATAGTTATAAGTTCCATTCAAGTATCTGAAATTCCCTTGACAGCCATCCAGTCAGATCTCTTAGAATGATCAATTACTTCTGATACAACACTTACAGAGTAAGTCAGATCTGGACGAGTTGTTATAGCTAAATACAGCAAACTACCACTGCTTTCCTATAGGGAATATTCTTTTCCAACAAGAAATCGAAATTATCAATGTAATTCCTTTCACCGGGAGTTGACACAGGATTCGAATCATTCATATTAAATTTTGAAAGAATATTTTTCGTATAGAACTCTTGATGCACGAAGTGTGATGAACACCGAAACCATAGATATACTATAGTTACCTATTTGATTTGTGAATTCCATCATTAATGATACAATTAACAAAATAAATTGACATTCCCTTATTTTATAAATATATAGATAGGTGAGTTTTATAACTTCATCTATTGAATATATAACTACATTTTTGATCTTTTGGAACATGAGAACGTAGGTTGGTATCCAAGTGAGTATCGTTCTCTTGAAACATTATCTCCATTTGATTTGAAGTCAAATCCAAGAACTCAATTACATTCTTGAAATTGAATAGAATCAGTCATTACGTGATGGAAATACATTATAAACTTGAGTTTAATTTCTTGTATTTTCATTATCAATTACAATAGTAAATTGTAATCTACATCTCAGATACTCAATGCATTAACCAATTGCTGATGTCAGTTTGATCATAAATAATTTCGATTTGAAAATGAAATATTTACTAGGTTACATAATATACGAGGGCACGGTGAAATGTCCCTAAAAATAAAACAGATGACGCTACAACCGAAAATTTTCACACTGACATGTCATTTAGTTCTGTTTTGACACCCATCGATAGCAAGCTACCTTTTTTGTAAACATGGAAAAAAGTGAATCGCGCCTTGGTTAAACATTATTTCTTACGCACGCAAACTAGAGCATCGTATGTTGAACATTATGGGGACCCTTCACCATCGATTGGAACTATTCATACGTAGCTTACTGATTTTCGTTGTGATAGTATGACCACAAAGAACGCCGAACGTTCTGGTAGTCCAATTGAGGTTACATCGCCAAAACTCGTCGTGGTATGATATTGGACGATCGACGAGTTAAAGTGCACGAGATTACTGAGGCTATGATCATCTCAACAGAACCGGTATGGAACATTTTGCATTTGATCTCTGTTTACAACAAGCGTGAACGTGTGATGACTTCAGAGGAGGGTTGGCGATGTTCAAGCGCGATAAAAAGGACTTTTAGCGCCGTTTAGTAAGTGTGGACTAAACATGGATCCAACACAAGACACCAGAAACCACAGAACAGTCGAAACAGTGGACTTGTCCTGGCGAATCGAAAATGAAAAAGCCAAAGTGTGTTTATCGGCCCACCAAGTCATGGTGACAGTTTTTTGGGATGCACACGGTATCGTCCATATCGATTACTTCGAAAAGGGCAAAACGATCACCTTCGTATTTCATTCAGAGCTGTTGGATAGATTCGACGCCGATTTCAAGCGAAAGCGGTGACATTTGGCAAAGAAAAAAGTGATCTTTCACCAGGGCAACGCACCGGCGCACGGGTCCGCAGTCGCAATGGCAAAATTGCATGAATTGTGGTACGAATTGATTCATCATTCACTATTTTCTCCAGATTTTGCCCTATGCGAATTTTATCTATTTCCAAATTTGGGAGAATATGTTGAGAAATGAAATACGTTTTGACCAAATAAAATCATTTCTTGTTTAATTTTTCATGGTATTTTCACCTTGCCCTTGTATCTATGGCACATTTCATTCTTACGCACATTGAACAACACTATACTATTTACGTTTAGGGTTGTTTGTAAAATGAATAGGTAGGTTTTTGATTTGACTAACATGTGTTATTGACAGTTCTCGCCTATGAATAACATTCTCCAAAGAACGCTACATAATTCATGTGTAAGTTGGAATTAATATATAAAAAACTAATAATAAGCAAACGTAAATTCACTGATAAAATTTAACCGTTGAAATACCAATTGCATTCCGTAATAATGTAATTCAAGTATTAATGATGAGGCGGAAAGAACTTCTGAATTCAACTGCATACATATGGAGTGAAACGAAATGCAGTTAAGTACGAGGTGAGTATTTTTAGAGCGATTCTTGCAGGAACAAAGTGGAGAGCAACTCAACTATGGAATATATTACAGTGGAGCAACGATGCAATGGTGTGTAAGCAGGCAGACATGCGATAGATAAGTTGTACCGTTAAAGGTTACACTAATTGCAATGATTTTAATAAATGCTTGGCAAGCATAGATCTCCAGTTTAGTCATTATTTCAAATTATTATCACTGAGCTGAATCTTCCTTTATTGATGACCATATCCTTCGACGAGATAAACCGTATTTCATACCTGAAATAAAGAAACAATACAAGAAGATTTTGTCTGATATTATCACCTTGCCGCTAAAACTACATTTCATGCCAAGACATATTAGATAGCAATTTACTTTGTGCATAGAAAATTGATAATTATTCTAGGGGTATATACTCGGAACAAACTAGGGGTGAATACAAAATATTTGTGAAAGGCATGTAAGATATTTTCATTTTTATAATGTGCAGACTATGAGCCTATTTTCAATCGAATTTGCAAACCTAGGCCAAGCTTCCAATTTGTCGAATATTTTTCCAAAAAAAAAATGGTTGTTTCATTTTACATGTAGCTGTATGGCCATCCAACTATTTATTTCATCAAAATCAATAGAAATGTATAATAGCAGCCACCAACAATACAATACTTACATAATCCATTTATCCTTATTAGTTCAGTAAAACAAGGCAAAACTTTTGGAATTGTAGGTAAGAGTAAGAGTAAGAGTATTTATTGCATGTGTAAACTATTGGTTACATTTGTCAAATAAAACATGAAAACTATATATGTATATAAAAAAAGATTTTAAATGTTTGTAAGTAAATATAGTTAATAATTTATATGGAACACAGAATGGACTTAACAAATTTGAGTGGACATGTATGACATGCCATACAAAATTTATATAAACCCATTCCAAACTATTTAAAACAATCAATTGGCCTATGAGGCAACAAAAATTCTTTTATCGAGTAAAATGCATGATTAAGAAGGAATTTTTTTAATATGAGCTTAGAAACATTGAGTAAGCATTCTTTTAGCTTCTTGGGTAATTTGTTCATAAATATTTTACTATAATAATTAGCAGAACAGTGACTCGAATTTAATCTTAACTGGTCAATATGAATATTATGGCAGCATCTAGTGTTATAATTATGCAGATTATTATTTAAAACATGTGTATCAAACGACATACTCATTAGTATGGAATAAATATATAGTGACGGAAAAGTCATAATTCTGAAATCAATAAAACTGTTTCTAACGTCATCTCTAAAACGTTTCTTTGTTAAGATTCTCAACACTTTTCTTTGAAGGCGAAAAATCCTATCCGAATGAGGTGAATTACCCCAGCCAGTCAGGGCATATGACATATGCGACTGAATAAGGGAGAAGTATGCCATGCGCATCGCCTCTTCAGGCAAGTAGTTTACTATATTTCTTATCCAGAAAATATTCTTTGAGATTTTGTTAGCTACACTATCAACATGACAATCACAACTAAGGACTGGATCAAATAAGATCCCCAAAAACTTTATATAGTCAGGGTTTTCAAGAGTAATGTTTCTGTATATGAATAACATTATACCAATTTTGTCAAGATTAACTGACAGTTCATTTGAACAAAACCATTCAAAAAGACTTTCTTGAGAATCACTCAAGCAAGCCACCAAATCCCTTTCATTATTCTCGCTTCGAACCATAATGGTGTCATCAGCAAAGAGTAGGAGATCAGCCGCTCTCACCGCCTGAACCAGATCATTAATGTAAATAAGGAACAGTAGCGGACCAAGGACAGATCCCTGTTGAACTCCACTGACAACCTCACCATGTTCCGAGGGGGTTCCATTGATGACAGTGTACTGTTTTCGGTTGGATAAAATAGAGTGAATTAAATTACAGCTATTGTCATGAAATTTGTAAAATTTCAGTTCATCAACAAGACTGGAAGGAGAAACCAGGTCAAAAGCTTTGCTTAGGCCATAAAAGAATGTGCCTACGATGAACCCTTTTTCCATACCGCTTACAATGACCTCTAGTAAAAGGTAAAAGAATATTTTGAATTTAAATTGTCAAAATAATGTTACAACGATTTTAGAAAATGAAATTATTAGGATGAAAATGTTCGTAATTCAAATGAAAATTTATACACAAATAATTGTATTACCTTAATGTGTTTCCAGATGTACTCAAGATTCAAGATATTGAATCAATAAGATCAAAAAGTAATAAAATGAAAAAATTGTTTTTATGAGTGACATTTGACACATCCATTCTGGAGAGTGCCACTCTTACAAGGGTGCTAGCGCGTCCTAAAACAATACTGTTCCTATTTTCACCACTTTGAATTGATTTGAAAAATTTCTATTGTTTTATATTATGATTTCTGCAGCTTGGGTTTTGTTAATACAAATAAACGACATTTCCTTGAGATCAACTAAGAATTCATGGGATTCTCTCATATTACATAACTCTTCTCTCATTATAACCGCTGAATAATAAGAACAAAATACTATAACCGATCCGGTTAATAAATAAAAGCCATCCATGTGAAACGATTGTCTGCTATATTGTTATTTGTAGTTAACTTTGAATTAGTGAATAGATTTGGAAATGACAATAATTGATTACTGAATAGTAGAAAGCGTATGGAATTTCAAATGACAAACTAATGTGAAAGTGAATAGAGTACTACTCGTTTCTTCTTTTAATCGATAGCAGGTCAGTTAATAGATTTTTACATAACTCTTCTAACAATGAGACTCTTAAACATTGCATTATACAGCGTAGGTCAAACATTTGTTTTGAACTCATGAACTGTTTTATTGAAGCTCAAGTGTATTCATTTTAAGCACTTTAACTATTGTAAAATTTTCCATGTACTATATCACTTATAAGTATCTCACTAAAAATTTCATTTATTTTATTTAACATGTTCTTCACTGTCTTTTAAACAGTATAAATGGCACAAATAAATACTGTCTATCTATCTATACAGTTCGTTATACAAATTGACGTTTTTACATTTTCCCTCGAAAATCCATTTACCCGACATTTTCGGAACAGAGAAGCATCTAGAGAGTTTTTGTCTTCTAAATTCCCTATCGAACTTTCTTCAAGGAAACCATGCAATAGAGAAAAAATGCTCCTCTAACCATGTATCAAATTCCTATACCTAAGATGTATAGTTTTTAACACTTCCTTAAAACGGGCAAATACCGATCTAGATAAAATTTTGCCCATTTGACATTTAAAAGAGGAAAGTCACTGTTCACATTAGATTCCAAAAAAACTAACCCAACCTCCTTTATCACCCTTCAAAATAGACAATTACCAATTTTGATAAGATTCTGCATACTGGACCTTTAAAATAAGAGCAAGGTCACTGTTTACATGCGATTTCCAATTAACCACCCGAAAGACTTTTCCCACCGCTTGAAACAGACAAATACCGATAGTCTTGGAAATTTGCACATTCAAATGACTAGCGATACCTACAATTTTGCACATTTGACCTCTAAAACAAGAGGAAAATCATAGTTCACATCAGATTTTGAAAAAACTACTCCGTCTATTTTTCACACCCCGTAAAGCAGATAAGTACAGATCTTGATGAAATTTTGCCCACTCGACCTTCAAAACAAGAGGGAAGTCACTTTCTGTATGATATTTCGAAATAAACTATAACTACCTATTTTCGTGTATGGGCGATAACATAATTCGATAAACGCATTTGCAACGTGTCTGAATCCCATTTTCATAATTTTTATCTCCAAGATATAGTTTTCTCTATTCGGAATAGTGAGAATATTTCCATCTAATAGTTCAAATTATTCTATTGCTTCTCAGCTTCTATAAGTACTAAGTATGTTTGTCTAGGCAGCTTTTCTTCAAGTTTTCGTCTTACAAAAAAGCTCTCAGACAAGAATTATTTTATGATGGAATTATACATAAATTCTCGGGATATAGGTAACACTAACACATATGCTTATATTTTCGTCTTTACGTTCGTTTCGATCTCACGATCATCATCAGAAGACCTATCAATGTCTAATAATAATTGTATCAATTAATTTCCTTGAACTTTGTTTCTTTATTTACAAATATACCAGTCGTTTTGGCTTTGAGTAGCATAAAAAAACGTTGGACAGAGGTTAAAAACCACGCACCTCTAGATCAATCTGAATTTATAAATGCAGTAAAGCTTTGTTGAGAATGCACTTATTTTCAATTATATAATATTTCAGCTAATGCTGCTAACCTCATTATGGAATGCGTATAGGAATCTGTGATGAATTCATTAGATTTTCAACCCGTATTCTTTAAACGGTATGTAGATGATTGCCTGATGCGTGTTTCCAATGGTAAAATTCAGTATGTGATTAATAAATTTAACAATTTCCCACTGTAAACTTCAATTTACTTGAGAAATAGAAGTGAACAAAAACATAACTTCGCGACTTACTAAAGAAGTTTGGTCTCAACGTATCTTCACTTTAATTCAGTTGCACGAACAAGTTATAAAAAAGTGCCTTACAGATCGAGCTGTTAAATTGTTCCACCAAGAGGACAGTCCCCCAAAAATTTGGAAATTGTTTGTAATACACTGGAAATGGTTACACAAAATTTTTCTCAATCCCATCATTACAGAAAGATTAAACAAAGTCTATAATGGTACGTCATATATAAGTAATATAAACTGTAATACACATAATTTTATAACATTACCATACATTCCGGAGATCTCAGAGAAAATTATTAAATGTTCAAAAAAGTATGATATAAATGTTCCGCATGAACCTACTAACTGTGTTGATAAATATTTTTCAAATCTAAAACCTTTAATACTTAAAGATACGGAAAACCCACACAGTATACAAATTAAACTGTTTAGATTGCGATGGGACTCATACAAGAATCTCTAAGCAATATTTGCAAAAAAGAATATATGGCCATAAGTATAGTACTAGAAACAAAAACTTTACCGCCCTTGCTAAACATTGTTTTTCTTATAACCATCAATTCGATTACAAAAATGCTAATATTTTAATTAACGAAACCAATAATTATAAAAGATCTATTCTGGAGATGATTCAGATAAAACGTGACTCCAAGTCTATAAATCGTAGAGCAGACGTTCAATCATTAAGTCGGATTTATACTAATTTAATTAAATGACATGAATTCCTTGCAAATTCCTACATGCGTCTTTATAATGTTAAAAGTATATTTTTAGTTAGAATGCTCAAATAGCAATATTTCTAATAAGGTCGGACAACTTTTTCCTATTACCTCATAAATCTTTAACATCTAGTTCGGAAGTGGATACTTGAGAGTTATATCTTTTGGTTTCTGTAGTATTCAAACCTTGCTTGAAATGACTTCGAACCTTATGAGAAAATTGCTAAGCAGTGTATTATTGATACATATTCATATATTTAAAACATTAATGTGTTACAATTTCGATTACTCGTGTTCGTTTCGGTCACGTGGGCATTTTTTATTTAAATTGGTGCGATAAGAACGCTTTGTTTAGTTCTGAGGAATCCCGGTTTAAACATAGATACGTCTTCTGATGACGGTCGGGAGACCGAAACGTACGTAATGTGAAAATAATAATCATATGTGTTAGTGTGACCTATTTCCCGAGAATGTATATATAAGTCATACCTGGGTCAAGAATCATTATTATTTTGATAGAATAATATCTCCAACACTGGGCTATAATCGATATGCTTAATGATGGACGATATAAGGTGAAGGACTGTCAGCATCCCGGACGGGAACGAAACTCAGAGTAAAGCACAGTTCAGCGACTGCGGAGATGCAATGAGCTTCAAAAGACAATCAGAGGAGAGTATGTGTAGATGCCGGGGTGCAGGACTTAAGAATACGAGGCTGGTGGTATGGGTGGTAGTGGGTTGGAAGTGTTGGTATTTCGCATAGACCTATTATCCTAAGGAGACGAAACATCTCATTCATAAAATTCCATTTGACTTGTCGCAATGATTACATGAAGTATGACAAAGAAAACCAACGGACCTCTTTGTCGTCGAGTCATAATTACTCCTTATTGGCAACGCTGTACCTATGATAGAAAACTTGGTACCACTTGTAAGGCAACACCGCTTCGACATAGCTACGAGAAATACGGAAGCTGTCTAATTGCGTAGTACAGAAGAAAGTCCCCATTCCCATATAATCTCAATCCGGCACACAGAACAACTAATCCGGCAACAGCACATTCCATACGGCCATACTTGTAATATACAGCGGTCTGAGTGGCCCGAAATTTTGGCAATGTCTGATCGTGCTTAAATGTAAATAATTCTGTCTCCTTAGGATAATAGGTCTGTGGTATTGCGCATGCGCGGAGAGCCTTGCGTTTACGCTGATTTAGTTTCTATGTAAATTAGTCAGGGTACCAAATCGTGAAATGTCTAAGCAATCCTTGTCATTCAAGATTTTGTGTTTGATTGATATGTTTTTATTCTGGTTCTTGTTTAAAACTGTATTTCCATAAACTTTCAGTTATGTGCAGAAATCGACTAGAAGTTTCATATTATGGTATTATTTGAGGTTCCCACAATGTCGATTTTACTCACAGAAGATGTTCCGGGAGATGTTCTACAGGACCATGTATCATTGCATTCACTGAGGATCTATTCAAGTATACTTTGAGGAATACTTTGTTAATAAAACTAAAGAAAACAAATTTTGAGAAGTAACAGCTTTAACACAGTTTTAAAATGAAATTTATAGTTAATGCCTAGGTAATTTCAGGTTATGTTATTCATTAATCGCACACAAAAGATTAGGAAGTCTAGTAGCTTACCGCGAAAAAATATTCTTTCAACCATTTTATACATTTCAAGAGCAAAATTTCTTTTCTGGATGTTCCTGTGATAATATTAGAAATATTGAACAAATTATTCCGAATTTGTAATAAACAATCACATCATAAACTTACACTAAATGTTGTTCACTATAATTATATCATAAAATAGAAACGGTATTTCGAATTTGCTTTCGTTTAAACACATTAATAACAGACTCGAAGTTCAGAATCAACTAAATTAGCAGGAAACCAACCTACACTTAGAATATAGAAGGTGTTTCGGGAGGAAATAACATATTTTAAGGACTATGAAGCCACAATAAGCAAAATAAGCTCATATGTTTAAAACTGATTTTCATTTGTTTCAGAGATAATTAGGTTTTCTTTTTAAAAAGTTAATAAGTTCACTTTGACAACGTTGTCTCAAATGACAATTTGAAACAGAAACACAATATGAAGTAGGCAAGTGTTGTAAAAACTAACAGTTGTGCTAGTTTTATGAAATTGTAAAAATGCCTCACAAATTCAGTCAAAATGAATATGCAGGTACGATGTTTGTTGGTGATTTATGTAATATCAGTAGTGTTCGTGAAGTAAAGTAGTATCGCCGACGTATTCCGAATCGAAGAATGCCTAACAGGCAAGTGTTTCAAACTGTTTTTACACCTGCTGGCAAAACTGGGATATTTCCAAGTCCAAGTACCTACTTGAAGAGGATTCTGGATCTTATAGAAGATAATCCAGAGATAAGTACAAGGCGCATCGCAATCCAATTTCAGATGTCAAACAATGGTTTGGAGAACACTTAAACAACAAGATTCGAACGTTTCTCATATGCAACAAGTACAAAATGTTCAAGAAGGCGATAATGCTTCAAGACTACAATTCTATCAAAGGCTTCGTGAAAACAAAGGATTGCTCAAATGAATTTTATTTACAGATAAAGCTCAAGTTACTCTTGGTGGAGACAACAAATGCCACAATAATCATCGATGGTCTTACGAAAATCCCCATGTCACATAAGAACACAATTTTCAACTTCGGTTTGGTATTAACGTATGGTGCGGCCTTCTAAACATTCAATTATTCGGCCCTTTCGTATTGCATGCGCGTCCTACTGGAGAAGGTTATTCACATTTTTTTGAAAAATCAGAAATATTAGATGGAGTACCTTTGAATATTCGACAATGTATTATATTCCAGCATGATGGAGCGTATCCTCATTACTCAAATAATGTGAGAAATTTTCTGAATACCCATTCCGGCGCTCGCTGTATTGGCAGAGGCGGCTCGCATCCTTAGCCATCGAGATCACCGGATGTCACTACCCTAGATTTTTGTCTTTGGGGACGGATCAAGTTGTTGGTTCATGCTACGAAAGTGAACACAAGGGATGTTTAACTAGATTGCATGCTTAATGCTGTAGCGTTCATTAAGATCGCATCATCGTTCACTAAAACTCGTTACTAGTTCAATTTATATATCGAAGTGGGTGGTGTGTTTAAGAACATTTGTTGTGAATTAATGCTATTTGCTTATTTTTTTTTTTACTTTGTTTTGTTAGTTTTGTAATAAATTTTCAGATTTTCAATTACAGTTAATCAAAGTATCTCGGAAACAAATGAAAATCGGACTTGAACTTATGAGCTCATTTTACTTATTTTGGTTTCCTAGACTTTAAAATATTCCATTTCCTCCAGAAACACCCTGTATATGTAGATGATATATCTATTATAAGACCCTACCCTAATGCCTTCGCCCGATGCCTTAGATGTGTTTTAAAAGTGATAAGATCTCTTGAGAAATGGTGTAACCTGTATTCAAAATATGTTCGGCTTCCGCTGATTTTTCAACATTACTTTTCTTTATATGGGCAAAATTTAACAAGTTAAAATGTTCCTTCTAGTTTGACCCACATAACATTTTGAACACTACTCACAATTGATTTTGTAAATCCCAGATTTGTTGAAATCGGAAACCTTATCAAAGGTGTTGTCTAAACGGTGTTTCAGCTTGTTCTTACATCTATAAAGTGGTTGTATTGCAAATTTAGAAAACAAACTATGGAATTTATTAGTCACTGAAGAATGATAAGTGAAACTTTTGAATAATATTGAAGTATTTGAAAGTGATGGCTCTAATTTGGTTAGTAGGTTACGTTCCAATTTTCTTTTTTGCTTAGAAATTAAATTATTGATCAAAAATTTGTGGTAACCATTGTCCAACGCAATTTGCTGGAGTTTCTCAACTCCGTTGTTATAATTTAGCTGGCTCAAAGGGACGTTTAATTATCTGTGAACTAGATTATTGAACGGAGCTATTTTATATCTATAGCTGAATCCGTCAGGATATACCTATTTGTTTGAGTGGGTCTTCTGTATATATCGAAGTCTAAGTGATTACCATCTTTATAATGTTAATATTGTAATAATCCGACTGATTATTACTTTTTGGGGCCTTTGAATAATTTAATTCAAATTGAAAGTTTTATGAATTATTATATCTAGAAATGAACATACGATATGTTAGATATGACTAGAGACGTGTGTAAGCTGAACATCCTTCCTGTAGCATTGACTCCATGCTTAGCAAACGTAGCAAAGTATGTGGTCAACGGTACTTGTTTTTCCCTGAGTCAGGAGAAGTTCACGTGGATTTGAGACGAGCTGTCATTTACGATTCTTTCGCCTAGCTAGATTTCTGTTGGCTGTGTTTATAACTTATGGGTGGGCCCTGCTCCCGGTATTCTAAGTTAAACATATTTTCTGAGCTTTGCGCGTGGGGTGGCTCCCGCTTCAATGGTTTCATAAAAACTAATTACTTTGAGAAAGATAGTTCTTCACCACCTACTCGTTCGGTAAGTCCAGCCAGCTTTATGTCCACAGGGATGTTCCATTAATTCAAGTCATATTTTATTTAGATTCCATACTCAAAATAATTAAAATATTTTAATTTCTTTTATTGTGGTTGAGATAATGTCCGTATAAAGTAATAAAGTAATTTTCCAGTCAAGTCATGTAGAACCTTAATCCAGCTTAATTTTGTTATAAGACCATATTTTTTTGAGATCAATTAATATCCTGTTTATCAAGATCGTAACAAAATTAAATTCAAGAGATTTATATAGATTGAATCAATTTATCAAATTGTGTTCAAATAAGTCAACAAAGAAATTATCTAAATTCAACCTACGTTAAATGTTGCTTGTAGTATTTTAAGAAACTCGAAGCTGTAGGTAGCTTGCGTAGAGGTAGTTTGGAGCATTGAATTGGCTTATAGTTAGAACTCAGTTGTGTAGCAAAATTAAACGTAGGATTTGTGCAACAAGGGGTATGTTCCCTAGGGCTGAAGCAGTGCTGGACTTGTGCGTGTCTTTCGCGTTTGGCGGAAAGTGTTTGTTGGCTTTAAGATCATTTTGGTAACAATTTCATAACATCCATAAAACCCGACGTAGAACTCGAGTATGTAAATTCTCGATTTCCACAGGGGATTCGAGAGGGAATTGTCATATTAGACCAACAGGGTAAGTGCATTTTGCCAAAGAACTATTGTTATATTGACTTCAACCTCTGAATCGGCCATATAATATAATGTGGTTATTTAACCTTCAGATCACGCTCCGCCGCCAATGTTCATTTTGTTAATATATGTTTTTTAGCCATTCAGGCTAGTTTGAGTGTTTAATCGTAATTCCGCTTATCGAAGATTACTTAGGGGATATTATACAGTATCAGGTCGATAGGATTTTCCCAGGTTACCAGAAAGAGAGGAATCCTTTAATTTTAAATATTATCTATCAATCATCGACATAATCGAGCACAAAATCGATCACTGTTCCGTGTGTGCTAATTAGCTTTTATTGATTCAATCTTTCTTAAGAGAACCTGAGCAGGAACTCGCTCGCTGGCGGAAGGGGTAGATGTCCAAGGTGGTCCCTTGGAAGGGATCGCGGCATCATAGTCAAAAACAGCTTCTAGGTGGGCTGAAATATACACCTAGTGGTGGCAGCTTCAGAGAACCTTAAGGGTACACGGATCACCTAAGATCTTTGATACCCGAACAGGTTCCAACAAACAATTCTCACATAGCACGTCGATGTCGACGTTAACGCTACCTGAAATAATGCCCAGCTGACTGTTACAAGTACAAGTATTACCAGCAGTGAGATAAGCTTTCAAACCTATTCACTTATCTGGAAATATTAAATCTGGAGTAATTCAAGATTTAATATTATAAAATACAACGCTCGGCTCACCGTTACAATATCAAGGGAATGAAGTTGATTATCTGTTTCTATTTCGACAGTGAATCTTAGTGAATACAATTGGCTATTGAGCGTGTTCAAAAAGCCATATAAATCAAAATTTTACTTGTAATCGCAAAAATTTCGTCAAGGTATCTACACCAAACTTTTGGGAACTGATATACATTTTTATTTTAAGGAGGTTTCAAGTCCGCTTACAAAAATATTGGCCAAAAAAAGAGAGATTTCCTATTGCACATTCGCTTGTTTGTTTATGGTAATTTTGTCAAAAGAGGAATAATTTTGCTCCATACATAAAGATGTAAGATTCTAAGCGAACTTGAAACCTCCTCAAGATCAAAACTCACTCAAACAAATAGGTTATACCCCGGCGGATTCAACTACACCATTTATATATAGAATAGCTTCATTTAATAGCCTAGTTCATAGATTATTGAACATCCCTATGAGACAGCAAAATTAAAACAATGAAGATGAGCAGCTTCAGCAAATCACGTTGGACAATGGTTACCAATGGTGGATCTTTGATCAATAATTCAATGCAAATCGAAAATTGGAACGTAGCCAACTAATCAAATTAGCGCCATTACCTTCAAATACATCAATAAGATCCAAAAGTTTCACTTATCATTCCTCAGTAACTAATAAATTCAATTAGTTTTTTAAATTTGCAATACAACCAGTTTATAGATGTAAGAACAAGCTGAAATACCGTTTAGGCAACACCTTTGATAAAGTTTCCGATTTCGACAAATCTGGGATTTACAAAATCAATTGTGAGTCGTGTTTTAAATGCTATGTGAGTCAAACTAGAAGGAGCATTTTAACTCGTTATAAGGAACATTTTGCCCATATGGAGAAAAATAATGGTGAAAAATCAGGTAGCAGGTCACACCATTTCTCAAGAAAGCTTATCACTTTTAAAACACAGTAGACAAATATCTGGCCTGGCTTCGACATTAGTCCCTAATTTTGATGCGAACAATGAATAAAAACATTACAGTCGAAAACTCTCCCATCCAACTACATGCACTTATGAATTGATTATACTACAGGATGAAGTTATTATTAAACTACTCTTTATAAGTCGATGAAAAAGCGGTGTCATATACACATTTACATTTCACTAGTAGGTACGCATGTACGATTGTTACAGTTATGTTATATAATTTGCTCTGAAATATTGAATGACCTAGTGAAACAAAACAAAATGGAAAATAAATCTGTATGTGAAAAACTGTCGACGATGTGAACTAGGGAACTGTATAATTAGATAACAGTATTGTGCTGTAATATCTTACCTTTTTGCAATGCATGATGTGCTAGTGATTGCCTTGCTTATTCCCATAGTATAATCGTATTTAAAAGCCCATTACTGCTACTATCAATTATGCAACTAATGGTAATTGTTATAGTTACTTTTTGTAGCGGGGAGTTATTATTGGGAGCACCTTAATATTCGATTATTGTTACTTTAATTATACAAAATTAGCTTTGATAACGCCTTTTATCTTTGTTATAATATGCTTCACAAGTTTGATCTTCTGGTGGGAAACTGAGAACTCAGTAGTGATAATATCGAAAAAGCACCCTAATTTTCAATCGAAAATTCTCGCGTCAAAATATCTGCTTTTTTCAAAAAGTCGGTGAGCTTTTTGTTCGTTGAAATCTCTACTTTCTGATAGTGTAAAAAAATATACAGGGTGTCCTCGAACTGCGTGGCTAAAATAAAACCGAATATTCTTTGATTCGAAAATAATTTGATGAGCCTTTTTACTTTTGCCTCAAGTGTCTTGTTTAGCCGGTAGGGGGCTTCAAAGTTGCAAAAATAATTTTGTTTTTTCGGTATAACTTGAGAACGTGATGGAGGACTTCTACAATATTTGACAGGTGAGTTACTGTCAATAATAGCCGTTTCTGAGAGCGGAGCATAGAGCCTTAGAGACCATAGAAATGGCTCAAACTTGAGGATGTAACGAAAAAAGTGTCCAGAACTTTTTTGTGGTCAATGTAATTGACTCTATATTTTTTATGTAGATAGCCTATCTAATTTGAAAACTTTTCTTACTCTTAGAAAATTTTGATTAAATCAACGGATTAGCTTGAAAAAAATAATTTTCGAGTCTCTGCAATTTTGGCTTACTAATTTTACTTGATTAAAATACCTTAGTTGCCTTTGCTTTTCTAATGTCATTTTGGCATTTGGAGAATTTATTCTCAAAACTGTCAGTTTTTACTTTGCTTTCCGTAAAAATTTTATAAAATTATAGCTCAAAATTTCACTAACACTGAAATGGTTAATATCTCGGTAAAACACGAATAATAAAAACAATAGAAATGGGGAAACGATGTGATTATTTAGGAAAAACAAATGCTAAATTGAAAGAAACAACAAAACTTGTTGGGAAATCGCTAAGGCATCAATTGTTCGAAATGTTGCCCATTTTCCTGAATACACAAATTAATTCGTTTCAAGAAATTGGATTGAACTCTGGCTAGTACTTCAGGATCATTCTTCAATAAATCCGCTTCATGATTAATTCGTTGCAACAATTCCTCTCGTGTGTTTACTGGAGCTGCATAAACTTTCGACTTCAAAGCGCCCCATGGAAAAAAATCGCAAGGCGTCAAATCAGGGAAGCGGGCCGGCCATTTCACTGGTGCATCGTGTCCTCTACCTATCCAGCGATCTGGATATTCCGCATTCAAATGTCGCCTCACAGCTAATGTGAAATGAGGAGGTGCACCATCATGGATAAACCAGGCCACGACGAATGTGTAAGGGTAAGTCTTCCAACAGTACAAGTAGCCTTTGTTCTAAAAAGTTCAAGTAGTTCTCCCCGTTCAATCGATCTGGTATAACGGTAGGGCCAATAATAAAGTTATCCACAATTCCAACCCAAACATTGATTTTAGTTTGATTCTGAAAATATGTAACTCCCGTTTCATGAGGATTTTCATCAGCATAGCAATGTTCATTATGGAGGTTAAAAAGACCACATCTCGTGAAAGTATCTTCGTCCGTGAATAGAATTCTTCTACAAAAATTGGGGTTTGCGTTTTGTCTTTGAACAATAAGCCGACAGAAATGTAGCCGATGACCTAGATCGATGGGCAATAAGTCTTGAACTGTTTTAATATGATAGAGATACAACAGTTCTTCTTTCAGTACATTATGAACTAATGATTTTGAGGCTCCAATACGAAGTCCCAAACGTAGTGTGCTTATCCCAGGTTCAGTTTCAACCGCTTCCAGTATCGCTTCTTCGAGCTCTAACGTCCTTCTTGTCCGTCTGCGTCCAGTTTCTCTGCGATTTGCTTCAAATTTGCCAGTTTCGCGAAGGTTTGCCGATTTGGAATTCTGCGATGCGGATATCTTTCCCTTCTCCGGCCATTGCAACGACAAAGTCCATAAATCAATAACATATCAACCATTTCAGTGTTAGTGAAATTTTGAGTCATAATTTTATAAAATTTTTACGGAAAGCAAAGTAAAAACTGACAGTTTTGAGAATGAATTCTTCAAATGCCAAAATGACATTAGAAAAGCAAAGGCAACTAAGGTATTTTAATCAAGTAAAATTAGTAAGCCAAAATTGCAGAGACTCGAAAGTTAATTTTTTCAAGCTAATCCGTTGATTTTATCAAAATTTTCTTGGAGTAAGAAAAGTTTTCAAATTAGATAAGCTATCTACATAAAAAATATCGAGTGAATTACATTGACCACAAAAAAGTTCTGGACACTTTTCCCGTTACATCCTCAAGTTTGAGCCATTTCTATGGTCTCTAAGGCTCATTGCTCCACTCTCAAAAATGGCCATTATTGACACTAACTCACCTGCTAAATATTGGAAGAGTTCTTCATCACGTTCTCAAGTTATACCGAAAAAACAAAATTATTTTTGCAATTTTGAAGCACTCTACCGGGTAAACAAGACACTTGAGGCAAAAGTAAAAATGCTCATCAACTTTTTTTCGAATCAAAGAATCTTCGGTTTTATTTTGGCCACGCAGTTTGAGGACACCCTGTATACATTACTATGGTAAATATTCTAAAAAAATTACAAATCGAAACATACTACTATAATTACCAACCAAATAAGTTAATAAAGTTGATATTAATAAGACATCTACAATATTTTAAAAAGTTGTAGAATCTTATTCAAATTATATGCGTAGATGCCCATTTATTGCTATTTTAAGATAACTTATAAACCTGAGTGACCTACAGAAAATTTTAGCCCATCAAAAGGTATTTCATAGAGAAGTGGGGAAGAGGCTAGGAAGCTCTGGGGCTCAATACCTGTTATTTCGTAGCAGCTGTAAAAACCGTTAGCCAGTATCCGAGATACAATATACAAAACATACAATAGCAATAAATAGGCATCTACGCATATAATTTAAGGAAATTTCTACAACTTTCTCAAAATATTGTCTTATTATTATTAAATATTAACTTTATTAACTTATTTGGTTGTTAATTATAGTAGTTTATTCCGATTTTTAATTTTTTTGTTTATCAATGTAACATGGAATCTTACGTTTTTCGAGTAATTAAAGTATAAATTTCAATAAATAGCTCAAAATTGTACATAATGATTTTCGGATTCGAGTTTTTTCATTTCTTTGCATTTTTTGAGAACATTTACCATAGTAATGTATATTTTTTTCACACCATCAGAAAGTAGAGATTTTTCTCGAACTCTCTCGAACAAAAAGCTCGCCGAATTTTTTAAAAAAGCAGATATTTTGATGCGAGAATTTCCGTTTGAAAATTAGGGTGCTTTTTCAATATTATGTCAAAATAAGGTGAAAAAATGAATATTTGAAATCAAAAAAATTACAGTGTGTTTGGGACATAAAAAGGTAAGCTTCACCAAATTTCGTGAAAAAATTTTTTTTTGCAAAAGATTATAATAAAAAACCAAAAACTTAGTTATTTGAATTTTTCACATAAATTTTGAGGTATGTGAAAAACGTGTAAATACAAAAGTTGTAGATCTTTTCATTACCTACAACTTTGCCATTCAACTTTTTTCCAAAGGACTTGTAGTTTTGCCGGAAATCGAGATAAACCGTTTTTTACCCTCAAAAACTCACCCCCTTCCACTTCCCGACCACAGATCGCCCGTAAATTATTTTTCCTCTCATTTTTGCTATATTCTCTTCCTTTTCCAATGGGTTTCATTCTACTGCTATTTTTTCTCACTTTTTACCATTTTCAAAGGCTTCAGCCCTGGTCTATATTGATACGTGACTTATATTAGATAACGTCTGATATGAGCGCTTGTCTTACAAAATTATTCAAACTTTATCCAATTATAACTAAACTTTTCTGAAAACAATGAGCTGAAGGTTATGGTCATAAGTAATTGATAATGGCTGCATCGCAGTTGAAACGTGATTAAGATTAGTTATAATTTCAAGTGGAAAAAGGGTGATACTGTAAACAAATAATTACATTCCACAGTACTTCATTGAATTTCTCTATTAGTTCCAATTAGATTGTATACATTTAAAAACTGATAAGTAGGATGTTTATATCGACTGAAAACGGAATCGCAAAGAGATTAATGATGATTCCAGACATTTTGAGACGTTTTTTCAAATTGCTGAATTGAAAGGCAAGGCTACAATTTTTCGGTTTTCACAAGACCGTGCTTATCCAACGGGTCGAAAAGTATAAATTTGTTTGCCTTAATTTGGGATTCCATAATTTCATTTTCGAACGTTATTGTAGATTGAAACATGGTTTTAAACAGTTGGTAAAAATGCCAAATCTGTGAGCGTTAAGTTCTGGCATTCCCTAAACCCGTTTCCGATCGTCATGTCCATATATTTACTTATGGCCTGACGTTGTGCTCCTCGATAATCAAACCAAGACTATGTACGTCATCGAATTCTCTGGTCCAATAAAGAAGAACATAGTCTTGATAGAGGAGGAAAAATGGTCAAAGTATCAAGATCTTCTGTTCCAGCTCCTTCGCTATACCCAGGTCACTAGGTCGTATTTGTGGTTCTGATCATCGGTGTTTTGGGCGAAATTCGCTCTTCGCTGCGTTCGAACTTGAAGATCATTTCGGCCTGTAAGAACTTTCGCAGATCTTGATAGACCGGATGCAAAAGGCTGTCACTCTGGTTTCAATAAGACTACTAGGGCACACGATTTAGGAACCTGAAACTACTTACCGACCGGTGGGGAGCAGTAGTTTCGGTTAGCCCCGCCCAGGCAATAATTACCAATGTTACCAATCTAAATGGGTCCACTATATATATATAGGTAATAATTATTGAAATATTTTAATTTAGTGCAAAACTTAATTTTAATTTATATCCTAGTTCTCTACTAATCCACCATCTTCTGCTTGTCTCTTATTAAATACTCTACAAACCTCTCTGGTGTCTATCGTCATCTCCCGAAAGACGTATAATTTCAATTTCCTCTTTCACACTTAATTTTGCATCAATGACACAAAATAATTAAAAGAACTGTAAGTAAATATATTCTTGCCGATAGTATGCATAAATTAACATTGACACTGAAATCTATCACAAACAGTAACACCATTTTACTTCGGAGAATAATTGGTGAATTTACACAACGTAAACGCCGAAACTATACGTAGTCAAAGTATACCAGGTCTGCTGGAGCCTCCCTTCTACTCTTTTTAAAATTTTAGTGCAATCTGATTGGTCGTTTATTTCGTTTATTTAATGTTATAGACAAGGACATAATATGATGTTGTTATGTGCCGGCGACGAGCTGATGAGAGCAAGGCTGTGATTGGAGGAACTGGGTGACGTCACGCAATTCGAGAAACGATGGAAGGGAGGCTCCGGCAGACCTGGTATACTTTGACTACGGAAACTATAGATATATAGTAACGCCATTTTCATGGCAACTAAGATTTAAATAGAATTAGGTCTAATTATTAGTTAATTGCGTGTAAAGTTATTTCGGTCCAGTAATGTGGGTTCGAATCTCGCCTATGGTTCAATGTATTACGTTTATTCATCTTTACAATCCTATGTTAAATTATCTAAGTTATCTTCATAGTTCAGAAAATTTTATTCTATCTCTTAATTACACACTACACGAAATTGTGGCAAATTAGGCAAAGAAACTTTAAATTTCTTTATACTTATTCAGAACATTTCTCAGTCAGTTCTATCGAAATATATAAGAACCAGGATTCTGTTATTGAATAGGTACTGTCAAGAGTAATTGCCAACCATAGTAATACTCTAACCTACAATCCTTACTTTAAAACGATTGAACTTTAGATGAATCTATGGGGAGCATCGAATCGCATTGTGTTCATCAATGATCTACTATCCTCTGAGAGATTTATATTTACAAAAATATAAGAATCTGACGTGACCAAAGTGGTGTAACTGGTAAACACCCTGGACTAGACATCCAGTAACGTGGGTCCGAATCCCGCCTATGGTTCAACGTTATTGGTAATACTTCAATTCCGATTGTAGGTAAGTTGGATCTTTGGTACACGAAGAACTAAGAAAAGTCAGAGTTATATTCAGTGTTCAACATGATCATCTAAATATTGAAATGAATAGTGGAGGAGAAGAATCAGATCGAATGGAATTTTAAAATGGAAATCATGTATTTCGAAGAAACAAACACATGTTTGTAGTTCAAAATAGCTAACAAAAAAAAAGGTTGACAAAATTCTATTTATGAAAAATCAAAAAGAATGTATTATAAATATCATAGTACAAAATGGTTTTACGTTAACACTCACTAGAGTAATTCCGATCATGTATTTACCTTCATTTCCCGATATTTTGGTAAAACAACCAGAATCAGCATTACGTAATTTTTGTTAACATCTCTTACTCGACCATGACTTTTTGACCTTACGATTAATGTTCTTTTAGTATCGAATTGTTATTAGGCAATCAGACTCTTGAAAATACAAACACTACTAAATAATTGCGCACTATAGTACAACGTAACAATTTAACAAAAGAGAAACACTGATACTACCTGCGACAAACTTGCTTTAGGGACATCCCCGGCTCTATATTACGCGAAGACATCTCTGGTTATTTCTCTGTAAACCGATTTATTTAACATAGACAACTACTCAACTACTGTGGGACGAACCTGGTAAGACTCAATAAACTATAAAAGAGTTCACGCGGTGAATACACTATAATATTATAAATAAAATATAATCACCCTTATCCACTAAAAGAACTTTCACTTAACAAGTAACCATCATCAAAATAAACTAAATTAGAAATCAAAATGTGCCTGTTTTAATACTATTTGGGTTCAATAATGCAAACAATGGGTAAGGGGGTAAGATGGGTTGTACATTGGCATTTTCTGAAAAAATATAAAGAAAGGGAGGTTGATTTTTTTGGTATATTTTATTCTTATCAAGATTACCTATTAAAACATCGAAATTTAGCCAGCCTTTACATATTTTGACGTTTTTCCGTTCATTCGTTCAGTTAGATCATTTTGCCAGCCCTTCGAGAGTCTGACCTAACGAAAGTTCGGTCAATATATACCCATCCGACATCTCTGTTAGCCATCTGTGGACCAGATGAGTGTGCCTACAATAAAATTTAGTACGTAAAACAGGGTGAAATTTACAATTTCAGCTGCTTAACGTGACGAAAATGAATAAATCATACTTAACGCTTCTTGCACCTGGAGATTAGATATGCCCTGTACTGGAAAGCAAATTTGATTGAAAACACACTACAACACTAGAAATGAGAAACAATCTCCTTTATTCACTAATAATACTATTAAAGTACTGAGGAGTATTAGCTAGGGGAGTAATTGTTAAAAGATTATCGCAGTTCTGTTGTAGGGCGGAAGCGGAATAAAATCGATTATAATTAATGTCGATCAAAGAACAACAATTAAATAATTGATTGAATTTATAGAGCTTTTAATTAATGGAAATTCTTGGCAAATTACAAAGTAAAACAACTGTTATCATTTTCCAATATATTAGACAAAAAATTGCGTCACGCATTGCGTCAACGATGTGACTTTATCAAAAACTAGTACTTTGTGAAGTAAATGTACATGAATGAGCAACTGTATAAATGAACATTACAACAGGTAATAATAATGAGATTACCAAATATATGAACCAACATTATAAAAGTATGGTAAGTGGTAAGTACAAAGAAAGGAATTCATCAAAATATCAAACACATGTCACTGATTGAACAAATCTAATATTATAAATATTCACATAAATGGATAGAGTTCGACTAGTCCATCTTCCACTCTTCCTGAAAGAATAAACAATATAATAAGCAATGTAATCAACAAGAATATAAGTTATATGAAGCATGATAAGTAATATGTAACTTAAATAATATAATTCTATAGATATAAATATAGGTTCTTAAGAATAATTGATTAAAGAGCATAAATAACTATTAATCTTATTAATCATTACTGATTAGGAATAGATTAAAAAAATTGTAAATAGTGTTAAGCACTTTGGGGGCCATATAAGAGAACTCAGTATTGGTATGTTGCGGAATCGTAAAATTATTGACTCTGATATTTATTTGATGTATAGTGGATCTTAGAATTAGTAGATCATATAAAGAGAGAGGTTTCTTATATTTAATTAATTTCCATACAAAATTACAAAACAAGTACAGGAATCTTTTATCAATATTAAGCTCATTCAGATTGTGTAACATGATGTCGATAGGGAATACGACAAAAAAAACGTAGACAGGCATTTTGAATCCTTTGCAGTTTTATTTTATTATGCTGAGTTAAAAACGGTTAGAATACTGCATTGCAATAGTCTAGACTTGGGTGTATTAGTGACTTTACGAGTTGTTGCTTAACTTTTTCATTTAAAGAATTTTGTAATCTATATAGCATTTTAAGCTTCATAAATGAAACACCGTATATTTTATTTACCTGTTCGTCGAAACAAAGAATTATCTATAACTATACCCAAGTTTTTTGTAGTCGATACCCACTCGATAACAGAATTATTTATGATAAAGTTGCAATTGTCTAAGTTTATTATCCATCTAACTCTTTCAGTTCCTATACATATTGGTACGGTTTAATTAGGATTAAGCTTCAAACCATTCGGAGAGAATGTTCTGCAAATCAGCATTGATTCTGCGATTTGTATTTTCATGTTCATTTATATCGAATGTTTCTCAAACATTCAATCTTAAACCTTCAACCTCCGAATTAAATAAATTGTTCTCTTTCAATGATTTGAATAGTTTGAGTTTTTTGACTATCAAAACAACGTTTATGTTCTGAAATTCTGATTTCGAACTTCCTAAAGTATGTTATTTTTACTGCAACTAACACATTTAATTTTGTAAAAACTCTATTTCCCAACTTTTGATCTATCATTTTTGATATATTTACATTAACAATTATTGTTACGGTAAGCAATATTCAATCAGAATCTTTACATCAGTGGACATTTGCTTAGATCAAAATTATTTTGTTCTGAATTATACCTTTTTATAAATAAAGAAGGTTTAATTATGGGGAATTCCCTTAGTCCGCTTTTCCAGAAATTTTTATAGATGTTGAAAAGATTATACAAGGTTCAAACAATTTATTAATTGGTGTAGATATACGTAGATGATATTCTTACTTTCTTTACAGGAACCGTATAATAATTGAAAACATTTGAAACATTTATCAATTCAATATTGAAATTACAACACAAAAAGATAATTGATGCATTATTACAGTACATGATTTTACTATTTAGCAGAAGCCGTCATATGTAGATTGACCATTCACAAAAAACAACTGCCTACAATGTAGCTACGGTAACGTTCCATTATTGGAAGAATATACCAAAGAATTGAACATTATCAAATAAAGAGCAGTTAATAATGAATATGAACCTGGCATGATCAAAATTATTGAATCGAGATGTTACTTTGTGCTATTTCATTATAATAAGAAAATTAAGAAAAGATTAAATTAAAAACGAGATTACAGCTATTAAACTTTAATATATTTACCTAACATACCAAAGTTCAGTAAGTGTAATCTGTTTTCGATTTCGGACGGCGCTCCTGGAATTTATTATTTCCATTCAGCTGGAGGCCCTCAATAAAGGATCGGAGCCCACCTACCCTCAGCTCCAGAACGGTTAGCTGTTGGACCCGAAGATGGAATGTATCTACAGAGGTCTCAGTTTCGGATACATCCCATTTAGGTTGAATTCAGATTGCAGGCAAGTACTACAGGAATCCGAGAGCCACCAACTAGAACTTCTTGAAGAGGAACTAGACGATAGACTTTCCTATTTTCCTGCATTTCTAGGGGGTCGGGAGGAGGCTGTGTGAGATTAGCACGGCCCCAACCTCTCCATATGAAGCAAGCTGTCCACATGAACAGAAAAGGAAAGCTAACACATTTTCACGTAGAGGCACATCGGAAACGAGTGAGAAGTTCAGACAGAGATACTTTCAAGGTTACCCAAAAGGACTACAATGAATCTGTATGGAGTTCCAAAAGTATGATCGGCATGCCTACTGTTGAGGTATTAATAAGATACCGTCGCTTGCAAGGTTATGCAAGGGCCTCTCTAAGGATGCCTCAATTGGAACAGGAACAGTGATCCTGCCGAAAGGGGAATACATGTAATAGAAGGAGCGGACGCTGCAGCTTTTCTCCGGGTCCGATGGAAACTTCTTAGTTATACTACCCGGAGATGCCTCTTTCACCGTGAGAGTGCTTGACTATCAGGTGGTCAGCTATGAAAGAGTGCGCCCCGCTATCTGCAGATTTGCGCCATACAAATCACCGGATGAGGATGAGATCTTCCCGGCATTCATGCAGGAGAGCTAGGAGTACTTGTAACCATCCCAGTGCTCAGAATCACCTCCGGTGCTGAGAATCACCTCCGGTTTTGTACCAATGCCGAGAGCAAATCCCGAAAAGACCGAAGTGGTTCTTTTCACGAGGAAACAGAAACTAGAACCCCTACCAGAGATATCTACGTCTGATAGAGAGGACTTCGTGTCCGAAAAGGTCAGTGAAGTGCCTTAGAGTTATCCTCGATACTGAACTAAACTGAAAATCTGGAAGCCAAGATGAAGAAGGCCATTGAATACTTTTAGGCATGCAAGAGAGTCTTAGCAAGCACATGAGGTCTATGTGCTGTATCCATATGTCCATAATCCGCCAAATCATGAGCTAATCAGTCATTGTATGGTGACTGGCTACTGCGTATCGGCTTGCACGTCCGACAAAATTGGCCTCGCGGTCATAGGAGAATTTGAAGTAAGGTTAATGGAAGCTGCTCGATTCTCCGACTGAAACATGAAATGCGATAGCGCCTGCTGTCTGATTCCAAGGACTCCGGACCCCGTTGGTCAGGGGGACTCGTGTGGTTTCTTAGACGATACCAATCCTGACGAGTCGAATGCTCAATAGATATGAGGTTCAAAGAACGTTTAAGATCATTCAATTTACAAAAAAAAATATTCCGCTTTTAGAAAATAATTATAATTCCCCGGATATAAATGAAACCAAAATAGTCCATTACCGTACAAAAAGTGTAAAATTAGATTCTCAAACATGAAAATAATCCGACAACGTGCCTACGTTGATAATAACCAGTTTACCTCAATTCATTCTACCCTATTCAATATCTATTGTTAATACCCCAATTTAATAAACCTAAATATTTCCAAATATTTTGAATTAGTTCTGAGAATGATGCATTAGACTAGTAGTATTTGTAGAAATTTTCGCTTCCAATACTTTATATATTTATGAACTGTATTTTTCTGTTCATTCATAACATACTGTTATTGCTTCATAATGACAGTTTAACTGCCAAACCTGCAGTTACGTTTAGTAACAAAAATTGATGTTAATACACATTGATAAAATAGTGTTGTTTTTATTTCGTTTTTTAACAAAGCAAACCTTCGTTTTATTATTATAATAATATTATCAAATAAAAATTAAGTTCAGCATGCGTTGAATAAAAGTCAACTAACTCACTTATTAAAGAACATTACCCTAGCTTCGATATTTAACTCATTTACCTAGTACAAAACTTAGATAAAACCTTCATGGTAATTATCAAGGTATATATATTAGAAATGGCAAATAAAAAATTAATAAAAATAGAAAATCGGGTGCTTACTAACTTGAATGTGTTGGTTAATTGTACATAATATAAAGAACCTATAGAAATTTTAAAATTAAAATTTTTGAACACAAACGTAGTTTTGATAATCAAAACGCAGACACAAACTATTCAGATCATTTATTGATAGAAAACCATTCATTTGATTTCGAAATATTACAAACGGAGGGTAAACTTCTGAGATCAAATGTTTGGGAAACTTTGGAAATAAATAAAGCAAAAAAAGCCAGGGCCAGCTGGATAGTAATATGAATTTCATTTCTTGTACTTAGGTACTATAGTCTTATAATGTTAGTTCTTATTTTTGATACTCCCATTATCATCAACTGTAATGTTTATATTTATAATTTTGCTCATTCATTTTAATTTACATTACTAATAGTGTTTGATAATGTCACATCGTTGACGAAACGAGTCACATATTTTTGTACCATCATAATTTATCAACTGTTGTTTTACTTTGTAATTAAAAAGAAAGAATTTATTTTGATGAGAAGACGTACAATATGGAGACTACAATGAGCGCGCAGACCAGAAACCACACCAAAGTAACGGTTTATTATTATTAACATCATAACAAAACATAACAAATACTAAAACCTGCCACCTATGAGAAAATATGGAGACTCAATACTCTTGTGTTTGAAGTTGTTAATTTATGTAGAACACTTTTTCCATTATGCTGAACAATTGATTAATATTTGGTAAAAACTAAAGAATGAAAATATTTGCCAGACATAAAACTAGGCACAAGTTTGTTCAAGTAATTGCCAGTGTATGTGGTGGAGCAGTCACAGCTGATATTTGACAGGATGTTCCGAGCTCCGCCTAAAAAGCATATTAGAAGTATTTTGAGTTCTGATGATAATAACAATCTGAAAATTTGTACACACCTATAATCGATTATTTGCTACTCAATGAAAATATTTCCAAAATAGCGGAATTCCCGGTTGTATTGGAAGAGGACACCAACTTTGTTATTTTGAATGAAAAGCTATATCTTGTATAGGTACGTTTTTAGATTCCTCATAGTTTTCTGTGATGATTTTCATCAGCCTTTTTCATACCTTAGTCTAATCCTTTTCAATATTTAGACGTTTTTGTAAATTTTTAAGCTTACACCTTTCTTTTTGAATATTTCGGAATCGTTTTCGAGAATCAGTGAGACAAAAAGTTTACATGAAAACAATTTTCATGTTATAATGAATTTTTGTTAACATTGACGGAAATTCATTCTAGGATAGTTTGCCATGGAAATGAGAAATGTCGTGATTTTCAAACTTCTCCTTGTTGTATTATTGCTGTGTTGTTCTGTTGTTTGACTTGAAGTTACAAAATATGGATAATCAAAGTTATTGAAACCAGATATAATGAATGTCTTTCAATGTTAATAAAACTTCATAATTACTTGAAAACTATCCAACAGGTATAGGGAACATGATGCTTCTATCAAGAATTGATGATTTCAGAAAATTTATATTTAGTTATCTCTAAATATGGAATAAAGGTTGCACAAATAAAATTTCATCGAGAAATATTGAAAAATACATGTTTTTGAGCAAGTGAAGCTAATTGATGTAATAATCACTAATTTCTCAAAGGTTTCAATGTAGGTACATGTAATGAATATAGAACATTTTTTTTAAATATAATTATTATTGATGAGTAATGGTATGCGGCCCTGAAGAGGGCCGGTTTATATTTTCAAAAACTCAAAACTGCATAATACTTGAACTGAAATATCGACTTCGTCTTTCTTAACCTCATTATTTTCCCAAAGGAGAAATAACTGCTCGAGGTTGTACGTTCTCTAAAATGAAGGATCAGAAAGATTGTGTCAAAATTCCTTAAAATCAGATAGTAGCCCTACCTGCACTTGACGATTCTTCAAACAACCCTCGTGCAGCATGTCGAATTCGATTGACTGTTCTTTTGACAGATGAGTACGATAGAACAGCAGCAATCAATTCATATCCGATGTCTTTAACCAGTACTATTTCTTCTTCACGTACTGTCCTCACTGGCACGTCCTCTTCTCGAGCCTTTTTACGAGTTTCGGCAACTGGCTTCTTCAAATCTACGACAGGAGTGTCAGGTTTGCAATTATGGTCCATAGTGTGTTGGATGATACCGTTATTGGTCACCATGGCTCCTTTACACTTCTCAGACTTATCTTTGGAGCAAACCCAGCGTATGTTATTGTATTCGCCACTTTATGCTTTCTGTACAAGTAGCCTCTATAAAAGGCAAGTGGTTCCCCTTTAGTACTGTCGATAAATTCAAGCTTAGAATTATTCATGGTTTTCGATAATAATATTAGAGCGAGGTCAAGATTTGAATGAGTCACAACATGCACAGATACTGAATGCAACTGATTATTTCCAAATTCTGTTAACAGTTTATCTACTCAATATATATTTATGCAATATTAGGAATATTCGTTATTAGTGGGCATTAGCAGGTATTCCATCAATAGTCTCACTTAAATTTTATCATTATTCGACAAATTAAGGGAGGGCCGTAAATGTATCGGGGTCGCATCTGTCCCGACACGATCTGGACATATCGATTGTAGTTGTAGAAATGTGCCTCGAAATCAAATATTACAATCGTTCAACAAGGCCAATCCAAAATACTTTGCCAAATAGTAGACGTCCCATGGTATGTAACGAATTATACGCTACACACAGACCGCCACATTCCAATAGTACAATATACAAAGGTCCTCAGTACTTTAACAGTATTTTTGGTGTATAAGGATGATTATTTTTCATCTATAGTGTTGTAGCGTGTAGTACATGATAGTATCAAACGTGCTTTTAATAAATGTTTCATCAATATTCTGCTTTAGTTTAAGAGAAGTTACATATTTTTTGAATTCAGTTAATGATATTAAATTGAATTCACAAAATCTGTTATTGACAACATTTAATTCTGTAGGTGCTAATTCATGTTTGGATACTATATGCAGCTAGATACTGTAGTCCAGGCTGTGAAACAGGATTTTAGTTATAATAAAAAAAAAACATGTAGGTTCGGATCGAAAATTTTTTTTTGCATTGGCTTCAGGAGGTTCTTAGGATCATTCATACATCTTGAAACCTCTTGGAAACCCCAACCCCACCCATTGGGGGCGAAAATAGTCCGAAATTTCCCTTAAATTTGCAACATGCCAAGTCTTGAATTGTATTTTCTACAAAAAAAGGTATTTTGGCATCTCGAGTACACCTAGTAGGTTTTTTGGGTCGCTGAACACGAATCCGTAGCCAGATTTACTTGCAATATATCGTAGGGGTGGTCAAATGGACAAAATTGGCCAATTTCGCACTCCTAATATGTTATTTTGCAATTTACGTGTTTTTGGCATTTTGAATGCATCAAGGAGGTTTTTTGGGTCGCTGAACACGAATCCGAAGCCAGATTTACTTGAAATTCATCGTTGGGGTGGTGAAAAAGACAGAATTGGTCAACTTTGCACCCCTAATATGTTATTTTGCAATTTACGTGTTTTAGGCATTCAGATTGCACCAAGGAGGTTTTTTGGGTCGCTGAAAACGATTCCGAAGCCAGATTTACTTATAATTCATCGTTGGGGTGGTGAAATAGACAAAATTGGTCAATTTTGCACCCCTAATATGTTATTTTGCAATTTACGTGTTTTAGGCATTTAGATTCCACCAAGGGGTTTTTTTGGGTTGCTGAATACGATTCCGGAGCCAGATTTACTTGAAATTCATCGTTGGGGTGGTGAAATAGACACCAAAATATTGATATCTTGCAATAGAATAAAACGGTTTTCAAAATATATTTTTTTCCTTTTTAAGTTTCTTTAGGCACAGGTATACAAAATCTCTACGCCAGGTATAGTATATAGTATACCTATAGGTATTAATATACAGGCATCTATCTTTATACCGGCAGGTGCACTATTTTGTAAGTAACATACCCAGATATAATGTAAAAAAGGTAGATATAAGAAGGTGTGTTGTACTCATCATAATAATTGTTAAGTTCCTTCTTTTTTTAATGCGTTGGGCCCCTTCGTATACATATTCAATATACAGAAAACCAAAGACTGTATCCTTCTAAACTTATCTCATTTTACAGCCCTGACGAGATCGTCACACAGGTTATATCCAGATACATGTGCATGTGTTCAAACGTCGCATCTGTTTATGACGTGGTCCACTGCTTGAAATGAGAGATTTTTTTTTCACCTTCTTATGTCGGACATAACAATATGTTCAGTTTCTTTATAGTCGACAAAGAACAACATTCTCTCTTGTAGCTACATTTGTTTCACAGCATTGTTATTATTTTAGTTGAATATTTGTATTTTATTTAGTTCAATTTATATTTCATTTTGTATTTTATGGTTCAAGAACCAACAAGAACGCAGAAGCGTGTGTCAGTGTATGAAAGTTGTTGCATTTAAGTGTTATCAATAAAGTGTTTTTTGAACATGAAAGTGTTGTTATTAAGTATTTGTGTTCTTTTTCAAACAATTACTAATATTCCTATCCTCTTGATATTGAAAGAGGAGAAAACCCCGAAATAATTTTAAAATGCAAAAATAATAAAAATTTAGAAGCGTGTCAAATTAGCCATTTTTGTAAATTTCCCACTCCTACGATGATATTCGAGTAAATCTGGCTTTGGAATTGTATTCAGTGACTCAAAAAACCACCTTGGTGCACTCGAAATGATAAAAACACGTAAATTGCAGAACAACATATTAAGGGTGCAAAATTGGCCAATTTTGTCAATTTTACCACCTCAACGATGGATTGCAAGTAAATCTGGCTTCGGATTCGTGTTCAGCGACCCAAAAAACCTCCTTGGTGCACTCAAATTGACAAAAACACGTAAATTGCAGAATAACATAAAAGGGGTGCGAAATTGGCCAATTTTGTCGATTTCACCACCCCAACGATGAATTTTAAGTAAATCTGGTTCCGGAATCGTATTCAGCGACCAAAAAACCTCCTTGGTGCATTCGAAATGCCTAAAACACGTAAATTGCAAAACAACATATTAAGGGTGCAAAATTGGCCAATTTTGTCAATTTTACCACCTCAACCATGGATTGCAAGTAAATCTGGCTTCGGATTCGTGTTAAGCGACCCAAAAACCCCCTTGGTGCACTCGAATTGACAAAAACACGTAAATTGCAGAATAACATAAAAGGGGTGCGAAATTGGCCAATTATGTCGATTTGACCACCCCTACGATGGATTGCAAGTAAATCTGGCTACGGATTCGTTTTCAGCCACCCAAAAAACCTTTAGGTGCACTCGAAATGCCAAAAAACCTTTTCTTGTAGAAAATACAATTCAAAACTTGGCATGTTGCAAATGTCGCCCCCAATGGGTGGGGTTGGGGTCCCAAGAGGTTTTAAGGTGTATGAATGATCCTGAGAGCCTCCTGAAGCTAATGCAACAAAAATTATTCGATTCGAACTTACATGTTTTTTTTTTTATTTTCCGGTTCACAGCCTGGACTATTGTATCAACAACGTTATCTACAAATTATATGATCATCTATAAATTCTCAAGAAATAGGTCACACTAACACATATGCATATTATTTTCGTCTTTAAGTACGTTTCGGTCTCACGAATATCGTCAGAAGACGTATTGTGTCTAAAACAGGATTTCTTAAGACTAATTGTATTAGCTCAAAGCGTCCTTATCGCACCAATTTCAATTAAAAATGCCCACGTCGCCGAAAAGAACAGAAACACGAATAATCGAAACTTTAACACATCAATGTTTAAAGTATATGATATGTATCAAGAATCCACTGCCTAGCAATCTCCGTTTGATATACGAACTCATTTGTATACGACAGAATACAAAATTAATGAAGCTAAGTATCCACTCTCGAACCAGATGAAAGATTTAATAGAAAAAGATTGTCAGACCTTATTAGAAATATTGCTATTTGAATATTCTACCTAAAATATACTTTTAACATGATAAAGACGCATGTAGGAATTTGCAATAGTTTTAATTAATTAAATTAGTATAAATCTGACTTAATGACTGAATATCTGTTCTATGATTTGCAGATTTGGAGTCTCGTTTTATGTGAATCATCTCCAGAATAGATCTTTGATAATAATTGGTTTTCTTAGCTGAAATATTAACATTTTTGTAATCGAATTGATGGTTATAATCAAAACAGTGTTTAGCAAGGGCGGTGGAATTTTCTAAGTTCTTGACTTTTGAGATTTCTGTAAGTCTCAACGCAATCTAGACAATTTAATTTGTATATTGTGTGGGTTTGTTTATCTGTAGGTATTAAAGGTTTTATATTTGAAGAATATTTCCCAACACAGTTAGTAGGTTTATGCGCAACATTTATATCATACATTTTTAATCATTTCTTAATTTTTTCTGAAGTCTCCGGAATGTATGGTAATGTTATAAAATTATCTGTATTACCGTTTATGTTATTTATATATGACGTTCCGTTATTGATTTTGTTTATTCTTTCTTTAATGATGGGATTGAAAAATGTTTTTGGGTAGCCATTCATTTCCAGTGTATTACGAACCATTTTTTAATTTTTGTAAAAGGTCCTCTAGGTGGGACAATTTAACCGCGCAATCTATAAGGCTGTTTATAACACTTTTTTTAATTTAGTTAATTTAAGCTATCTGCAAAATATTTATTAAAATGATTTGTCTTTTCCAAATCAGTTTTAGGAATATATGTTCAACCTTTAATGTTTCCAAGGTTTTATTTTTGATAAAAGTTTTTATTTTCCACGTTTCTTTAAATTTTGTTGGATATTTCGAGAGTAAATACATCGACATCGATGGTCTCGAGTTATGTAAAATGAGATATGATACAGCCAATAGGATCGAGGCGAAGGAGATGCTGGTACTGTTTGCAAAACACAATTATGTTCTAATTAGGCAAACGGATAATCAGATTTAATAAGATCGACGATGAATTGCAAAATGCGACACCGTTATGGAGAAGGCAAGGCAGTTGGTTGGTGGTATGAGAGTAACTACTCGGTGAGAAGACTTCATAAGAAATACCCAGGGAGTTGAACACCACGTCTGCCCCGCGTCATCGTTCATCTAATATACCGTGATCGTGATGTCCACTATTCATGCGGCGAATGTGTTTTTGTTCAGTTTACAGTTCAGCGTTCAGCTCGTTCGCTACTCTCAGTCTCGAATATAGTTGCCGTAGTGTGTTCTCTCTGCGTATTGTATTGCATAGTTACTTTGGTTATATTCAACTCAGTCAGTAACACCTGGACTTTTGCCGATGACTGGTTAGTGGTTCGCGCGAACTCCGGAACTATTAACTGATTATATACATACTGTTAAAGACCGTCAAAGTGATCTTTCTCTCTCTGTGTGTGCAGCTTTATTTTTGCGCTTTATTTCTGTTTTAAATCCACTTGTGTGAACTTGTGCAGACATTGCTGTGTATTAACCTCTTGTAGGTATTTCTTTGGAATATCACCTTCAGAAATTGCAGAACTGTAAGTATAACTCCTTTATTACAAATGGACAAATACTTGTATTCTGTACTGAACAAATGTATTTGTCTTCTTCAATTTCATAATATATGTTATATATAATTACGTAAATATTGGGAATATCAACTAATTAGTTGGTTTTACCATTGAACACTAGGTAATAAAGTGGATGTTTGAATTCCATGGAATCTTATTTTTATATTCACAAATTCTCGCACTCTGCGAGATACTCTTCGAAGAATAATTTCGTTGGAGGAAATTTTGCGAAAAAACAATACTAGATATCTCTTAGCTGGAATAACTACTCAACACACAAGATTATGTTGGTTTGTTCAGATTCGCGACGCTTCGCATTACTGTAATTAGCAACATTCAATCTCGTAACTCTTCACAATGATTATTTTGCAAATTGTTGTATTTTGAGACTATTCACAGAGTATTAGGAGATTAAAATCGAATCTATGAACGCACACTCGCAGATGAAGTCCGATGAGTATATTGCATTTACTCGAGCTATTTCTAAAATAGTTTAAAAAAGTCTTAGAGCAAAAATTCTATCACCATAGTATTTCTCATCAAATTTTAAGCAACTTTGAAAAAATGCGTCTGTCTGTCTGTTTGAGTGTAATGCTTGTCTACACGATAACTCGAAAAAGAAACGTCCTATTATATACAAATTTTGACAAAAATTAGCTTGATGCTCGGTGACAAACCCTATTATTTTTCAGGGTTCGTGTGATAAACATACCCTACTGAAAGGTTGAAAATTAAACAAAATTATAACATTTACTGTAAATTTAAGTTAATTTGACATTAATTTCAAAAGAATCGTTCGACCACAACAACAACAAAAATAATTATTGGTGTAAACTTAACAGTTTAAAAACGGCAATGTAGTCTAGGGGGGTCATTGGGCTCCCACTTCTTTGAAAGGAAATTTCGTTTTTGTACATTTCCTTAAAACATTATTGAATTGAATATTATTCAGTTGTATAAAGCTAATGAAATAAATAATGAATCTCATTATCTTTACAAGAATGCAAAGTGTTTCTTATAGAATGTAAAACAATTATATGAAAATCAGTAACTAAATCAAATGATTTGCGAAGAGTAACTTTGCCACGAACACTATTTATCTATTCCCCAAGCGGCAACACATTTCTAGTTTGGTTTTACCATTGAATACTAGGTAGTCTCCGAAGAATAATTTCGTTGAAGGAAACTTTGCGAAACACATACTAGATATCTCTTAGCCGGGATAACTCAACAAGCCAGATTGTTTGTTCAGTACGCTTCGCATTACAGGAATTAGCAACATTCCATCTCGTAACTCTTCACCTTGATAATTTTGTCAATGATGCATTTTGAGAGTATTGGGATATAAAAATCGGATCTAGGAATGCACACTTGATTTGTTATTACATTAATACATTAATATACTATGTGATAAATTGAATTCCACTGAGTACTATTTTACTATTTCCAAATTCGATTCGAAGTATGCTTTTCTTAAATTAATAATGATTCTTGACCTATTTATGAATTATATATAAATTCTCGGGAAATAGGTCACACTAAAACATATGCTTATTATTTTCGTCTCTACGTACGTTTCAGTCTCACGACCATCATCAGAAGACGTATTATGCCTAAAACGAGATTTCTTAAAACTAATTGTATCAGCACAAAGTGTCCTTATCGCACCAATTTCAATTAAAAATGCCCACGTCGCCAAAACGAACAGAAACACGAATGAACGAAATTGTAACACATTAATGTTTTGAGTATATGGATATGTACCAAGAATTCACTACCTACTTAGCAATATTCTTATAATATACGAACTCATGTCAATCAAAGTCTGTATGCGACTGAAACCAGAAAATATAACGCTGAAGTATCGACTTTCGAACCAGATGTTAAAGATTTATAAGGTAATAGAAAAAGGTTGTCAGACCTTATTAGAAATATTGATATTTGAGCATTCTACCTAAAATATACTTTTAACAATATAAAGACGCATGTTTTTCTATTACCTCATAAATCTTTAACATCTGGTTCGAAAGTGGATACTTGAGCGTTATATTTTTTGGTTTCAGTCGTATTCACATATTGCTTGAAATGACTTCGAATAAGAAAATTGCTAAGCACTGGATTCTTGATTCATATACTTAAAACATTAATGTGTTACAATTTCGATTACTTGTGTTTCTGCTTGTTTTGGCGACGTAGGCATTTTTAACTGAAATTAATGCGATAAGGATGCTCGGTGCTGATACAATTAGTCTTAAGAAATCCCGTTTTAGACATTGATACGTCTTCTAATGATGGTCTTGAGACCAAAACAAACGTAAACCGAAAATAATAAGCATATGTGTTGATGTGACCTATTTCCCGAGCTTTTGTTGAAGTAAATATTGTGAAATAAAAAATGTATTAGCTGAAATTACTCAACAAAAGAGATTGTGATGATCGTTTAGTTGAGCTATGCCTCCAACCTTGTAATTTTTCACTATGATGATTTTGGCAACTGATTCAATAATTCAATTAGAGACTATAATGGAGGAGACTATACTGAAGTTAAATTATGGAATTTACCCTTGTTAGGATATGAGAGTGGGTGTTATATATTTCTTCCTTGCATGTGAAGTCCACAATATTTTCATATAAAATTAATACGATATTGATTATTATAGATACAATAGTATACAAATACGTTTTTCTGCAAGTGAATTATCATCTTCAGATCACTCAGTATTTCTTGGATATTCTCCGGGGATGAAGGTATCAAAATATGTATGTAGTTTCCTAAATACATATTTTAAATTTAATGTTTTTTATTGTACTTTCTAATGTACTTAGTATTTCAAAGACGTTTTCCTTCATAAGATTTTAATGATAATCCGATTGTTTCCTTTCCTAATATCTTCATTTCCTGATTTTTACATTAATCGAACCATAAATTGAGCAAGTTGATTAATATTTTCATCTTTAATGTCAATATTGAAGCTTCTAAAGATTCGTTTCTTTATGTCAAGACAGCAAATATTTCTACCTTTCGACTCTTGCTATCAATTCAGTATGTTATCTAAGTTTGAACAAGATACATGTATACCTACGGTTTTGGAGTTTACCTGGTGTAAAATCATTTTACCTTCCGGGAGTTGGAGTATTAAACTCAAATCTACACAAAACTTGTAACAATTAATTGCTGGCAAATTATTTCTCCATACTGTGCCACTCTCAAAGCCAGGAGTTATCAACTAAAGCGTATTATAAAATGATGTCCTTTAATATCAGAAATCAATCTGAAAGTGGTACAAATTAGAAATGCAAAATAGGTTAGACAATAATTTGGATGGGTGTTCATTTACAAATTTGTTGACAAGTGGTGAACTATAGGTATCGATTTGGCCATCCAATTTTATGTTACTATTGTTTTTCGAATGTTTTGAAATTCTAGAATATTGAGTTTATTTCCTGAATATGTAACATTTTGGGATTAATGGTGAAATTGTGAGTAGGTTCAATAGGTGATTCGCGTAATTAGAGTCCTCAAATATTAGTAGAAACTTTCACTGAAACTGTGTTCAGAGTTTGTCCAATGTACAGCCTGTTACTCCAGATTTCTTCAATTTATCTTTTTTCGATTTTGATTATTATTATATAAGTGAAGATTATTTGTTGTTTCACAGACGACGTTTTTATTTTGGTTTTCAAGAAATTGAGATACGTTTTGTGAATTTTTACACTAATATTTGATTTGGTGTGATTATTAATCTTAGGATAATCTAGGTTTAGAGCTTTTTTATTAAGCTTATTTTGAAGTTCCTCAACAGAAATTTTTATGGATTACTTTGAAAATCAAATATTCAATTCAAAATTCCAGCTCATATTTGTATATTGGTATCGCTATGTTGACGACGTAATCGCTTGCTTTACAGGCAGTACCAAGCAAATAAAGTAATTTCAACATAACAACATTCATTAACAACTTACAAACAATTGTAGAATTCACCTTAAAGATAGAGAACAACAACTCCTTAAACTTTGTCACCACAAGCACATAAGTTAGCAGAATATAACTCTATGATACATAGATTAGTTAATATCCCATTAAGTAAAGACTCGAATAAAGATAACTTCCATTTGTAATTGAACACAATCATAGATAGAACGTTTTTGACGTTTTTCGCCTTCAAAACATGAAATGATGTTTACTCATATATTAATGATTCAAAATCAAAAGAAAATAAATTTAAAAGATCTGGAGCTTACAGGCTGGGGTGTCATGGATTTAATGCATTGTTCATAGAACAAACTGAACGTAGTTTGAGTATAAGGTTCTATGAACATTTGAGAAGTTACAGGCTCAAAAAAGAGAACTTTAATTAGGCGTATCACATATTGGAACGTAATCACAATTTCACCTTCAATCCCGATACATTACATATTCAGGAAGGACATAAACTCAATATTCTAGAATCCTTAGGAATTTTAAAACATTCAAAAACAATAGTAACATGGTAGCAAATGACTAAATCGGTACCTATAATTCACTATCAGTCAACAATTTTATAGATAAACTTCCAACAGCATCAATGAATTACAGGCGAACGGGCCGAAGATCAAATTAAAAGTTGCTCACAATTGGACCAAACTTTCCTGGCAATACTACTGGATGTTCTTTAGAGAATATTCTGATGTTAATTGTCAAATCGTGATTTATAATTTCTTTGTAGAAAGATTAATTCGTCGTGACGAAGTATATTTATCCTAAATTCAAGCCAAACATCCATCAAACGATGCTTTCAGAAGGTGTGGAATAAATAATACCATTCTTAGTAACGTATTTGTTACACAAGTTTATTAGCTTGCAATGTGATCATTAAACGCCATTAGGAGTAATGCTCTATTTACGTCCAGTTTTGAATATCTAATTTCATGATCTATATTTGTTACCTATTGTGACGTTTATAAAATAATTGTAATTACTATCTTGAAATAAAATTAAAGAGAAAGTATATCTCTTTGTCACAATTGAGAATGTAATATACATATACAGGATTAGAACACGGGTACCAATACTAATTTTGTTATTCTCAAAGATACTGGTTCAATTATTAGTTTGCAGGGTTTCCGAAAGAATGAGAAATAGTTGTCTTGAAAATAAAACGAGATCTAGTTTATGGGTACTCCATTATATAATTTCAGCAGTAATTTCAAATATTCAGAACATGATTGTAAGTTTGGAAATTTGTTAATAGCTCTCATGATTTTTAATTTTTTTATTTTTACTACGAAGTTCAAATCAACAAAGTTCCATGAGTTTTTGAATGAAAGCAAAAAAAATAACTAGAATCACTTAGCAAATCGGTTATCCGAGATCAAATATCTATTCTAATACTACTGTGCTGGGCAACATTTCATAATTCGGACTCAGCATTAGTAGCAATTGCTGGAAAAAATTTTGCGCATCATGCTTTTGTATTACATCTTGAAGAATGATTGGAATACCATTAAAAAAAAAATACAAAGTAAACTTGACGTCGGAGTTTCTAAATTTATATTAATGATATAATAATGAATTTTTTGCTACCCGGAAATTTTAGCAGACCATCAATTCATCGTTAATCGGGTACATAGAAATCTTCGAAGTTTGTACGTAGAAACAGTCAAGTACAAACAAATACAAATTTTCGTATGCTTTATGCCTTGGTTTCTTGATTAATAGTTTGAACGAAGCTTTAAGATCAAATTATTTTTGAAGATGTTGGAATAAAGAAGTTAGCTAAACTGAGGAGTGTGTGACACCTGAAATGGAACTTTGATGAACAAAAAAGAATAAACGAATAAAATATTTTCTCCAACACGCTTTCATAATCTATTATATGATTAAAAACTAGAATGTAACGTATATCATTCTAACAGACTGCATCGGAATATACATTCTGTATCAGTTTTCGACCAATCGGAAACGGCTTAGCTACTTTCTTCAAGCAATTAATTATCTCGATCCACGCCTTGTCGTTCAATACAGTTTCCATATGACAACCTTCGTTCCGGTTGCTATGGTTACATATATTGATATTCACTCCCCTCGCGTTTATTACGTTCATCGTTTCAACTGACAGTTTGCACTGCTTCTGGAACGGTAAGTTTGACAAAAGTATTATTATTAATTAATAAAAGCTTGTTAGAAAAAGTATACTCACACTCGCCTTTCGGCTCGGTCTACAAACTTTTTGCTCGTATGGAATATAAGGCATTCCAAACTTAAAAAAGGTAATATCTATAACTTTCTTCAGTTATTCATGTTTTCAAAATAATTTGTTTGTTTTTAAAAGTTGATTTTTTAATCACTTAGGACTACAGAAAATTAGCAAAATACGATTCGAACTATATTCAGAATATGTACAGGTATTGTAGTTTGGTGATGTATCTGATGAATAGGAAAATAATGTGTGGGTAAGACAAATAGATACAACTAGACGAGCAATTAGATAACTATGAGGCAGTGAGATAGATGAATAGTTCCATACATAGATGACATTTCATTAATTTTATGATAATCCGTTTCTAGAATAAAATTTGCATCTTCAAAAAAGTTATTAACAGCAAAATTCAAAATAAGGAGTAAGTTGGTAGTATAGTTGAGCAATGATCGTAATAGCATTACAAGCATATGTATTTGTGGTTTCATGAAAAGCTAATATCCTAGCTCCCTAGCAAAACAATATCTCAAATCAGAAGACATCCATGATTAGTGAAATTTATATGATTGGGTGTTACGGCTCAGAAACTACGAAATACGGCATTAAATGAAGGGAGGACCCGCTCGAAATTACTCGAGACTAATAAAATTGTGGAAGGAGTATGTATCATCGCGTATTCTATGTAAGAACTCTTTGCGCTAATTCATGTTTCTAAGAAACAGTATAACTTCATATCGAGAATTGACGACATTACTTTCACTGGAGACATATTCCTTTTGCCTTGTATGTCATAACATGATGGAGCATTTCATATTATTTAAATACTTACCTTATATTGCACCTTTTATAGGCATGGCTCATGGATAACGTGTTATGAAATCTGAAATCTGATACTCGTTCGATCCTATTCAAAATGGTGATGATACGCTCTATGCATATGTGCTCCGAGATGAATAAGGAAGTAAAATAAACTCTAAAAGAGCTTACACCGTGCATGCAATATAACACTATAAAAAGAAACAATTACCCTTATCCACAAGTACAAGTTAGTACACAGTCTCTACCCTTATTAAATCATCGTGAACATCCAAATAATATGTTGTTGAAAGTGAGAATTTACTCAATCAAATTTGAAATATACAGGTTATGAAAAAACAGGGTTTTCGGGAATAGAACTTCCATTGAAAATTAAGAATTCGAACTAAATATAATGTTAGTAATAATTGCAGGGTATAATTGCTTACCCAGAATTAAATGCAAAGATATCTGTATGTTATAATAGTTATTAGCTATTAGCTATTCGTATAACAAGGGAGCAAAGTGCAAGATTTCCTCCTGGGTATGCAAAGGAGGAAATTGCAATTTGCTCCAGAGTAATACATATGATTTGTTCTATGGCATTTTACTACGTTTTGCATCAATTCCATTATTAGTTTCTTATGTAAATATGTCAAGATGTCACAATATAAAAGATGTTATCAAACTAAGGTTGTTTTTGTTTATAGAAGGTGTTGCATCTCAGACGAGCCACCCCGTATATTTCTTATCCCATAGTGAGTGGAAAAATCTCCCGAAACACGTCGAATCATTTTGTTTGGGGGACATCTTTTGACGTATATTTGAGGCTTGAACGAGCAACCCCCTAATAGGGGGCGCTTCAACCCCTCGAAATTGAATAGGGGAGAGGGGTTGAGTGATACGTTATTTGAAAGGTATTGGAAGCCTCTTTACAACGGTGTATGAAAAACTTAAATTTGATGAACCGTTTTCGCCAAAAATTAATTTTGTTGCTCGAATGCGCCACCTTGAATACTTTGGTTATTTGTACAATGTACAAGCTCATTTTTATCTGGTTTTAACGTTTCTTCGATCATTTCATGATTTTAATCAATCTGTTGAGTTACTGCTTTGCTGATTTGTTTAAAATTTCAAAAAATATGGTGTACACATTGCAAGAACGTGTTGAGCTGGTTAGCCTTTATTACCAAAATCAAAATTATGCCCGAGCGGCTGCAAGGATATTTAACGAAAACCATCCTGAACGTAGCGTTCGCCATAATGTTGATCGTTTATAACTGTAAAAGTCGAGAAGCGATCGTTTTAACATTTGGTGAATTCCTTTATATTAATAAACATATTCTGAGAATTTCAAGCTCTTAGGTATTTTAATTGTTGAGATATTGAATGTTCAAAAAAACACGCTTTTTCAACTTTCAACGCAATTTGCAGATTAACAATGGCACTTGGGGTATCGCACCAGATCTCATTTTTTGGATAATTAAGTGAGGAACAAAAAACTATAGGTGTATAATGCTAAAAATGCACAAGAAAGGAGATATAAAGAAAAATGTAAAAAAAGTCATTCTTTTTTCACAAATTGTGAAATTAAAAAGAAGCACAACTTTTACAAAGTACGGGTGACGATAATCGTATCCTACGGCAAAAAATACATAAGAATCAATCGAAACATTGCTACCGCCCGGAAAATGCCGGCAAAAATCTCCGCCGTCTGGTCTAAGTAGGAGTTCATATTCAAAATAAAAATGGCAAATATAGTGACCACTTACCTATAAAGGTAATCGATTAATCGATTACTAAGAGAACTTTTTCAATTTAATTCCGGAATTTAGATTTTCTTCCAGAAAAAAATCAATATTATTCCAAGCTCCATGATTCGGTTATAACCAAGATTGAATAGTCCAGCTCTAATATAGTTATTTAATTCAATATACCATAAACATTTCAAACAATCTGTGATCGACTATAATATCGGTAATAAACGTAAATGTTAAGAACGTATTTACATAAATCTGCGATTAATATGAAGAAGTGCTAAAATGTGAAAGCAATTGTCCATGGATAAGAATTCAACCTTAGAAGATGTGGTCGATATATTTAGGAACCATAATAAAGAATAACTTAATGTGGAATAGTATTATAAATTGATAATTTACCAGACTTGCTCGTCGTCTGATTAGCCGGAACTCCTCTTGTCATTATGATAATATCATCGTCATGTTTTGTTCATTCATGGAAAAAGAATAAGTACTTGATGAAATTTTGGTTAGCTGATTGAGGTTCGTAAGTAAATGCTCTTAGCATACTGATGAATAAACATTCATATTAGATGAAAGAAGCTTCATGAAGCTTGAAAGATTAGCTAAAACTATTGGGACATTCAACTCGACAGCTGGTGAGTTTAGAATACACGGCCGGGCACGCCGGATCATTTTATACCGCAGAAAATAAAAATATATTATGTTCAATTCCTAAAAGTATGTGTAAAGAAAATTAACTGCTATAACATAAAAGAATTAGATGTTCCGAAGGGGTACCACAGGAGACTCAGGGCTTATGCTAACTTTTAAGAATATCTTTTCAGAAAGATAAAATTAAAAGAATGTGGCAAACTATGCCAATTTTTTCTGACTGATTACAAAAATGAATAATAGAAACAATTGAAACATATTTGTATGGGGTTCAAATAATTGATAAAAATATATGTTTTTGAAATACACAAAAAGCCCTAGTGACTCAGGTGCCAACGGCATTCAAGGAGAAAAAAAATATTCTTGAAATTTCGAATACTGGAAGTAAGAGGGAAACAGAAGAGGAATTGAATTATTGTAGATACTTTCCTAAACATGAGTTATTGATTGGAATTGTTTTCTTTCGAGCTGCTATACTTACCGGCATCGAGGTAAAAAGATGAAGAATAATACTGTAACTCGACCAATTTTAAAGAAAACAGATTTGCCGGGCAAGTGTAAGTCAAATCTAACGCAAAGTGCAAATACCAAATAAAGCTTGGGCTATGAAAGTATCTAGAATGCAGGAGACGTCTCCTCAAACAGGTCCCATGAACGAAGTCGCGAGCCAAGCATACCTGCAAGATATCATTCTAATGTCCACGCGGACGAAATTGCGAGTACCTACAGCTAGTTTATTAAATGTGTAGACAGTTTTGTGCTCCAACTAGTTTTTTTCGGATTTGCTACGGTTTTTTCAACTATTTTAATTGGACTATATTCAATAATAGAAAACGTGATTCGAAAGAAGATTGTTCCTTCACCAGAAGTTGAAATAGGTATCTCGAAAAATATGTTGATGAGATTCATTCATAAAAACCAAATACAAGTTGAATTTTCACGACATAAAACCTATAGTATTGAGCCACTAATGATCATCCGATGATATAAAAACTTCCGCTATTAACGCAATCGGTTATAAGACCTTGTTCGTTTATCGTAGATTGTTTTATCAGCGTATGATATTACGTGACCTGTGTATAACAATTGGAATTGGAAAAGAAAATAGTCTTCATTTTCTCTGAAAAAAATTTCTTCATAGCTTTTAGAATGGAAATTGAGATGAGGTAGTAAGCTTTTCTATTCGATGCTCATTAGAATAAACTGTGAATAATCGATCACTGACTTCCCTTACTTTTTCACGCACTTGTGCGAGTCAAATTAATGTAGGAATAGAAAACGTATTAGAAATGATTCAGACTCAGCTAATAAAAAACGTTAAATAAATTATACTTTATGTTACATTGAAATTGTATTCAAATGGTCTACATAACAAATTTTTGAACTACGCGTGTGTTGGAATCTTCATTCGGTACGCTAATTGTAGGGATATTAAGTTTTCAAAGGTTGGCATTACTAATTTTTGACTTTGGCACTTCAACATGAACTTCACTTTTGTTTACAATCTTTCATAATTCACGTATACTAAATATTACCAACCCAAAATACCAACCTAAGAATAAAGGATGAAACTCATTAATTGCGTGAATTTTCTTTCTATAAAAAATGTAATATAAACGCGGAGTAGAAAAAATAGTATAGAGAACTTGTTTCATAAGGCGTTTTGGCGCACTCGCTCAAACTTGACTTGGTGCGCCCAAACCGTCCTAATGAAACTAGTTCTCTAGTACGAGGGCAAGGTGAAAAGTCACTGAAAAATAAAACAGATGGCATCACAATCTAAGATTCCATGTGATATTTGTGGTGTACCATCTTTAACTACAACGCATTGAAAAACTGATATGTCATTCTGTTCTGTTTTGACACCCATCGAAAGGAAGCCACTTTGACAACATGGAAACAAGTGAATTTCGCGTCTTGATTAAACATTTAGTGGAGTCATTCTACGGAAAAATGAGGCGAGGTTCGTAAAAATTTGATAGAGTTTGGGGAGGTGGAAAAAGTTGTTTCTTGTGATAAGAATAATGATATCAGAATTTCTACAAGAAATATTTGGTGGAACCATCCCAAACATCCCAAAAACTGGTTTCTGGCCATTTTTTTAGGTCAGTTTTGAAGTTTTAATTTTTTTCAACCCCTTAGACTTGTGACTGAGGTTTGGGAGTTGGACCCTTTCATTGTCCATGTTCAAGGAAGCTTTGATTCAAATTTGGAGTGTTTGCAATCATACCTTCCCCTAGAATAGATATATATATATATATATATATATATATATATATATATATATATATATATATATATATATATATATATATAAATATATATATATATATATATACGTTTTTGATGAGATTATTGAATTTAATAACGTTAAATTTTTAACAGCCGATTAAAATTATAGATTAGACATTATTAGATTGGAAAGTCGGACATCCTCTTAAAACAGAAAAATACAGAAAAAAAAACATAATAAGATAGACAATATTTATACCTGTCATTGTTTTATAAAAATAGTTTTTATCTCATAATATTGGTAGGCGTGGTCCACATCATCAGAAGTAAATTTTTGTCGCGTCTTGAATTAGAAAAAGCGCAGGTGATGTTGTATTATATACCTATATATTCTATAATAATTAATATGTGTAGTAAAAAAAAATGTCACTATGTCACAAGCGGACCTCAAATAAATGATGTATATGTTTTCTCACATAGATATGCAAAAAAGCCATATCTATACTCTAAGAACGATATTATAGTGATAAAATGCTATTATAATACAATAAAGATGGGAAATCTGCGCCCGCATATATATATGCCGTAAATGGCCAAGAAATGAGCTGATCTCATAAAACAAGTTATACCACGTCAAACTATATAAAATAACCTTCAATTTGAGCCCAAAAAGAGTACTCTGCGATTTGTTTGCCGTAATGGGGGTCATCTTCAAGATTTGGGCCAAATCTCCCAAATTTGGATTTTTATCAAAACTGTTAAATATTTTACCTTCATCTTTGGATCACTTATTACGATCACCATGATCTACTTTGACACCAAATTTCATCCAATTTGGTGGAGATTTGATCAAAATAGCCCAATTTTAATTTTTACCCCGAAAAACGTATATATATATATATATATATATATATATATATATATATATATATATATATATATATATATATATATATATATATATATTCTAGGGGAAGTATTGATTGCAAACACTCCAAATTTGAACCAAAGGTTCCTTGAACATGGACAATAAAAGGGTCCAACTCCCAAACCTCAGTCACAAGTCTAAGGGGTTGAAAAGAATTAAAACTTCAAAACTGACCTAAGAAAATGCCCAGAAACCAGATTTCTTGTAGAAATTCTGGAATATCATTATTCTTATCACAAGAAACAACTTTTTCCACCTCCCCAATCTCTATCAAATTTTTACGAACCTCGCCTCTTTTTTCCGTAGAATGACTCCACTAATTATTTCTTGAGTGGATAAAATATTACGCCAACCAAAGCATCGCTTGTTAAGCATTATGGTGACTCACCATCGATGCACGAGTTTGCTGAGGCTATGGGCATCTCAAGTGAACATGTACGGAACATTTTGAACACATTTTTGAATACGGGAAAGTTATCTGCCAGACGGGGGCCCCATTTGCTCTCTATTGACAACAAACGCGACCGTGTGACAACTTCAAAGGAATGTTTGGCGATGTTCAAAGGCTTTAAAAAGAACTTTTTGCGCCGTTTCGTAACCCTAAATGGAACATGGATCCATCACACAACACAAGAGACTAGAGAACAGTCGAAACAGTGGACTTGTCTTTGCATTAGTTTTTGAATATGGGAAAGCTATCTGCCAGATGGGTGCCATATTTGCTCTCTGTTGTCAATAAACGCGACCGTATGACAACTTCAAAGGAATGTTTGGCGATGTTCAAGAGCTTTAAGAAGGACTTTTTGCACCGTTTCGTGACCGTGAACGAAACATGGATCCATCACAACACACAAGCTACTAACAGCCGAAACAGTGGACTTGTTTTGGCGAATCGAAGCCGAAAAAGTCCAAAGTGGGTTTACCGGTCAATAAAGTCATGGCGACAGTTTTTTGGAATGCACAGTATCATCCGTATCGATTACCTTGAAAAAAGGCAAAACGATCACCGGCGTATATTATGCAGAACTGTTGGATCGATTCGACCCCGATTTGAAGCGAAAGTGGCCGAATTTGGCAAAGAAAAAAGTGCTCTTCCACCAGGACAACGCACCTTCGCACAGGTTCGCAGTTGTAATGGCAAAATTGCATGAATTGCGCTACGAATTGGTTCGTCATCCACCATATTCTCCAGATTTGACCCCAGCGATTTTTATATCTATTTCCAAACTTAAAGCTAAGGCTCGACGGAAAGAGCTTTGGCTCCAACGACGCGGTCATCGCTGAAACAAACGCTTATTTTGAAGGATTGCCGAAATTGTATTATTTGGAAGGGATCGAAAAATTAGAAAACGTTGGGCGAAGTGTATCGGGCTACAAGGAGAAATAAAATAAGTTTTCGTCAAATAAATCATTTCTTGTTTAATTTTTCAGGGACTTTTCACCGTGCCCTCGTATACTATTACAACTCTATGTTTTATACTGACACCAGCGTCAGGTAGACTTTCGAAATTATACTATAATATAACCTTGTTTTATACTGACATCTGTCACATGAACTGCAAAATTTAAGTAAACACATATAAAACAGACTGAGATTTATATCATTGACGTCACTTGAACCTTAAAATTAGAATTTCAGACACTATATTTATAACCCGAGAAACACTGTTGTCATGAATATCGATAAAAACGCGGCTTATGCGTTCAAATTAATTACAATTATACAACGTATAGTGAGAATAGTCTAGATCACGGTCGTACATACAGGTCTGAGAACTCGTATGTTTGACATGAGTCTTTTACGCGTCGCCAAACTTGTAGTCCCTCGCTCAGCCACTAGCTAGCGCTTGGATCGAAGTTTGATGTCAGGATTAGGCGTCATATCGTTCAAATTTCAAGCCCCACAATACAAAGATTGATAGATAATAACCGCACATTTTAAGTGAAATAATTTTTCTCGTAACGCAATATTTACTATTCTGATTTGAGAGAGGAATGGAACTGTTACTCTTGACAAAATGTATTGCTCACCTTAAAAATAACTTCATAAAAGACCTCTTTAAAACGATTTCTTTCCGGAATCGCAAGCATCCACTTTTTTCGCATTTCCGCATCTTTCGGCACTTCAAAAACAGAAGTTTTTTGCTTTACACTTTTGGACCCCGTTTTGCATTTCGGCACAATGCACGGTTTCGTCATATTTTTCTAAAAACGCAGGTATTCCTTGTGTTTACAAGTCAAGAATGACAGTTGTCAGAGAACACGGCGTATAGTGTCAGAGATCAATCTTCGACTACTGCGCCACCTTTTTGGTACTACGCGTCAGTTGACGCTTGGCGGAGTCACTTCTCACATAGGAAACAGCCTCGAGTTCCCAGACCTGTATGTACGACCGTGGTCTAGATCGACACAGATAGCCTCAAAACTAATATTTTCCTGAAAATGCAGAAACATTTTTTAAACCGATTACAATACTACGCATAGTGAGGGAAGTGATTGAATTTCAAATAAGAGTAAACTTATACTTCTATTCCGTTTTCAAAAATAATATACTCTCTAATTTCATAATATTAGTGAAAATAAGTTGCACATTCAACGATTAAAAGAGCATAATCTTTTATGATTGTCAAACAATTTCAATTATCTCATTTATACAGGTCAGATGCTTCAATATCACATCAACTCTTCAAGTCCTACATAATATATTCGAATATTTTCAAAAATAACAAATTACTTTTATGTTCAATTATATCTTCAATTGAGATAATATTTTACGAAAATATTGGATACTTAAATACATCCAATTTGCTATTTAGATTGTTATTCACTTGGCTATCTTTAAAAAAATTATCAATGCATTTATTCGCATTTTAACACTTAATGGAATTTCCTTTATCATTAGGGAAATCCGAGAACAAATTTCTTTCCGGAATTTATTATTCCACTTTAAATAGTTTCTTGGGTAATATTTGATAATGTCATTCATCGTCAGAGGAGTTTTATCCAAAGATAAAACTCAATTTCAACGAAAAATGTGTCGGTTATGGAAATTTCCCAGCATGCAAGATTGAAAATTATAATAGCATGTTCTGGATTCCTTTCCAAATTTCTTTGCTAGTTAATAATGAATGTTGCGTTTATAATCATTTAACCCACCTACTTCACTAGCAGAAAATTAATCCAAAATTAGAGCAACATTTTGAACTAATGGTTATTACTAATTCCATTAATTCTACTGTTGAATATTCATTATGAATTGTTTCTATTCTTAATGTTACATATTTATAAATGTTCCAACTATTCAAGTTTTAATTCATTCATCATCTGCATCCAAGAGAAAGAGAAAGTAGTTATTCAAGAAAACCAACTTCTATATTCATAAAATAATTCATTATAACAGACCTAGACAAAACAAAAAGAAAGGAACACCATCTTCTCTCTCGCGTAAAGGATACTATCACAATATTTGAATATACTGAACCTACCCAAGTTACCATCAAGTTGCATAAGTAAAGGAGCAACTATTTTCATTCAAATGCTTCATGTTTTGAGGATATCCACAATTTTCGAAGGAATCCAATCTATACTGTCAACCTTGGTTATCTCCGCAATGACAATACAATAGTATGAAGTTTACACTGGATAGAATAAATATTTATAATATATAGGATCATCCAGAAAGAGCGTACCATTGGTAATTTCTTGACGACGTCGTTCTAATCAGCAAACTATTTTTACACTAATTATAATGATGAAATTGGAAACAAAATTCAACACCCCTTTTTTGTGTTTTTGAACAAAATAAATTACGTTTTAAATGTATATTAAGATGTAGAATAAGATTGGTTATTATAATCACTAGAATGAAAAATAACGTAGTTGTAAAAACTAGCTTAGGATTAGGAGGATATAGAAACAAATGGCAATCATTTATAATGGAGTTAAAAAATATGAAGAACTAAATTTGAATAAAAAACTTATCAACAACCGTATTTTTTAAATTTAGTTCTTCACATTGATTTAACTCCATTATAAATTATAATTTGTTTAGAATTCGTTGAGGACCTTATAATTCAGTTATTTTTCATTCTATCGAGAAGTTTATAACAATCAATCTTATTCTATATACCAATATCTTTCATAAAAAATAAAATATACAGATGTTCTATTTAAAAAATTGTTATTTTGTTGAAAAACTCAAAAATGCGATGTTGAATTTTTATCCATTCCAGTTTGTAATCAACGGAAAAAACTACTAGTTTGCTAATCAGAACGACATCGTAGCTATAAAAATATAAAGTTGACAATGGTGCGAACTTAATCTGGATCAACCTGTATAAATACCTGACTTAATTCACTTGAATTCAGTTCTAACGTAGGTACTCTAAATAATTCTTAAGTAGCCACCTTCTTCGAATATATCTCGATGAGCATGGACGAAATTATGGAATATTTTTTGTAATCGCAATTATGTACTTGAAAATAACATGGTAATGCGGTCACTATTTAAAAAGCCTCCTTCTTCCGATCCATCTTCTTTGGATAAACAATCGATTTTTTACATGAAATCTGAAATGGAGGAGCATGGTCTTATAGACTGGACTTTACCTGCAGATATATTATATGATTGAGCAAAAATATTTCTAAGGGCGGAAGATAAAAAAATTCGAAACGTAATATTCTAACCTACCTGAAATTTATTATTACTATTTATTGAATATTTGATATAATAAATGTGATGATGATGTCTAGACATTTTATCAATATCATTTCGAAAAATACTCATTTCCCAGACTAGGATTAACAAAATGCTAATGCAGGTTTCGAACTGTTCTTTCTTCACTCGCCATTGCAATATATCAAAGATTTTTTTAAAAAGATTCATATTTCTAATGACAATGTTACCTACTCATTTGAAAGTCATGTTTGAAGTAGGTTGATGATATCAGGAACTGTCGCAACACTTAATGATAGTTATTATACATTTTACTTACTTAGCACTATCTCTTAATATATCTAGTTTTCAACGATTACCCCTCCTCATACCTTAAACTCTTGCTTCTTGGTCTATATTATTTGATATTTATTGAGTATTCAATATATGAGCAGCAGACAATAAGCGCAGTCAGATAAAATTTCAGGTCGACTCTTATAGGTCAATTGCGCACCCGGTACGTTTCGTTACTATACACTAATAATTACTGTTTGATATTTGAGAATGTTATCGGGGATAGGCAGGAACGTATTTTATTCAATCAATCAATTTAGTTTAAGGCAATATTCAGTACCCAACACCTGAAAAGAAATTCAAATGAAATAAAATATTACATACTTTTTTCCAAACTCATAACATACACTCAAAATAATATCGAATCTCTTAATACTATTGTTGACATATAAATTAATCAAGTTAGTTACATACAATCGTTTTATAAATTAGAATGTACGTGTTAATCTTCCAATATAAGTACGTCAATAAACTCAAAAATATCAGGATGCTTTTTGTGGAAACGTGAGTTAAAATGACTGTGATTACAAGCATTTGCTGTGAGTTCTTTATTGCTGCTTCAAGAGAGTTCTGGAGGTAAAACAGAATGGTCGAAAGATATTTGATTTTCAACTAATTAATCAGCATCGCCTCATTCTGAGAAATATCAAAGTAAAGGAGTTTCATCAAGCAATACTGTAATTCGTTAAAGTTTAAAAATAATAAAAATATAAGTCCCTAAAGATTGCTAGAGCTCTTTGAAGATGGCTCCTTAACATCGGTTCAATTCATATATATTCAAAACGGGTTCTGTACATTATTTAGTGGAATAATGCCAAATGTAGGGCTTCGCAGAACCGAGACAAGAGCGAGAGTTGACTCGGTCTTGGAGCGAATACTCAACTTCTCGACTGAGAACAAGAGCGAGAAGTTCCCAATCCTCGCTATGGTTCTCGTTACTCTCGTTTGCGCTTGACAATAAGTGAGTACCTCTTGTAATTCTCTAGACGCGCTGTCATAACATGTAAGCAAGCAGTAAAAACATTGACCCATGGCGCAGTCTAATCCTCTAGTTAACGGATAGCTTCAATAACAATCTGTAGCAGAGTAATAATGAGACTGAGAGTAGGCTAGATTCCTAGTATTCGAAATTACCATCGTTGGCGCGGGAACACGTGCTTGGAGACCAGAACAGAATATGTTGAAGCCAGAAATATCTGCAATCACACAATAAACGCTAAAATAAGATCAAAACTCATCGTCTGATTCTGATTGGCTCTCCCTTTGACTTTCGCCAAAGCAATTGGTAGACATTTCTCTTACAATTCAAATGCAAAAAGCAAAAGATGATGACACATTGGCTACTAGACCACAAGAAAAAGCCAACCTTCCTGCAGCAAATTACACTTTGGATCCACAAGGAAGCACCCTCCTAATATTGCTGCCATCGATAGCCATATGCCTGAAATTGTCTTTTTTCAGCACACGATTGAGCGCTTTCTGCTTGATCTCAATACCATAAAGGCTATGCACCAGGATTGACACCAGATTTCTGAAGGTTGTTCACTATTACATACAAAGTTGACGTGGTTCCTTCCAGTTGGAAGGCAGCTAGAATTCAATCAAAGTGATGGAGACACCAATCAAAATCGAGCTCATCCAATAACTAGAGAGCTCCAAAATCGTGAATGACCGGCGGAACTGCTTTCGTCAGCAGAGATCAACAGGAGACTTGTTTGAATACGTAACACATATATGCCAGAAATCCGTTGAAAAATATGGGGAATCTCTAGCTGCAGCATTGGATATCTCCAAAGCATTTGACCGAATCTGACACGAAGGATTTCTTGGGAAACTTCCTTGATATGCTTTGCCGCCTCAACTTTTTCGCTTACTATCGAGTTTTCTCCCAGATGATCGATCACTCCACGTGGTGGTTGATGGAGTAGTTTCCGATACAATGTTGAAAGTAAAACCACTTCATACCGCTTCCTCATCTACAACCCCTATATCATCGGATAAAGCTAGAGAAGCGGGACAGAGACAGGTTGACATGATCAATGGAGATCTTGCAATGATTTGAGATCTGATAATATAGTAGAGTTTAATGCAACGAAAATTCAAGCTTGTATCTTCTCCAGGAAGGCGTATCCCGAAATAACTAGTAAGATGACGTCAGCTAACAACTATTCCTATGGAGTCTTCCACATTCATGCTCGGGATCACCATCAGCAGCACGCGTTGATGGGAGGATGATGTGATGTTCATTGCAAAAACCGCTCCACAAAAACTTGGTTTTATATCCCGTGCCAAGAGCTACTTTACATCCCAGCAGGTCTTCATCATCTACAAAGCACAGATTAGACATGTCCTGGAGTACTGTTCACATGTATGGCTCATAAACATATGCTGAAGCTCTCGGATTCTATCCAGAAGAGAGCTATTCGTCTGCTTGATGATGTCATACTTAGGAATTTATTGACCTCTCTAGAACATCGTAGAAAGGTGGACGATCCCTCCCTCTTCTGTAGATATTTCCATGGTCAGCGTTCATCAGAAATTTTGTCTGTTATTCCATCACTAGAAATTCCAGGTATGTGGCCTAGACAAGCTAAAAGTAGTAACCCCTTCATTGTCAGGCTCGAAATCTGCCGAACTCCTTCCTACCAGACTTCATTTTTCTATCGTACGGCGAAATTAGGGAATTCTTTGCTTAGTGGTCTTTTCTTATGCCCATAACCTTCAATACTCTCCCAATATTTGAGAGCTGGATCATATGATGCTCTTCGGATATTAAAGGTTTACCTCTCGGGTAGTCAAAGTATAGACATTTCTGTTTAAATAATTCATGTATAACATTATTATATGGTAATTTTATTCATTACAGTTTTGTAGTTTTGGTAATGTCGAGAATGATTATGGTAACATGCAAGTGTTGCATCTCTGCTTGGTTTATCTGAGATTTATCGATTGTTGAGATGTTGTGAAGTTGTAGCAACTCTTTATATAATGGCAGTGACAGGAAGATAAGGCTGTCCATTTTCACGTTCACAAAATATATTGTTGAGGATACCATCTTCTTAGTTCACGCACCACACATATTTAGTTAAAATTGAATCCTTGAGGTGAACTGTTCCTGTACAGAAATTTCAGTCTATTAAAACTTCGATTCACAACGAATAGGTGAACTGTCAAGTCAATTAAATAAAACGGATTGATTCATCCGATAATCTTGGAAAGTAAAACAACAACATGTAAAATGAAATATTCCTGGTTTGATGAAGATTGCACTTAACTTATTTAGGAAAATAGTTTTTGCCTTGTAAATTTCCTAGATCCGGGACTGCAACCAATAGAGCATTAATTTTTATTGATTGTACAGCAAAAAATGATAATATATAATACAACTCTCGTGAATTAATTCATAATCGTGTTGAATTTATTATCTTCATTAATGCTAACAATAACCTCGAACAAAACCTCCGCACTACTACGGATTTAAATAATTAGACTGGACTCTGTTATAGATAAAGATAAAATTGAATTATTAATTTAAATATTTCAACAAACTGCTTTGCCGTAAACGTGTAGGCCGAACTTGGATTCACATGGGAGTAGTTTGACAATATAAATATCTGTTCGGTAACCATGCAATAAATATATAAATATGGAAAAATTAAATATGGAGAACAGTTTTCGAGTGTACTAATTGAAATTAATATTCCATAAATAATAAAAACACCCACCAAATGTCTTTTCATTAGAGACGAAGATTAAGACCGAATCATTTTATAACATTGGAACTTACATAAGTATTCCATAAAATTAATTGACATACTTATTTATGACTACAATATATCAATCATGACAATAATAATCTATTCCACTTAGAAGGGCCTCTCAGAACAAAAACGAATATTGTTCGATGTGTCTGTTAGAATGAAAGTGAATAACTCGATCGTTCACTCTTGCTCGACGACTCTGAAGATGCGAATGATTCTTCCCAATATAATTTTATTTGAAATTTGAAATAGGATTCCCTAATATACAGGTTAGCTAACTTACATATAGTACAATAAACTAAATTTATACTAATAATACAAATATCAATATCTATATACATAAAGTGTTTAAACTAGACAAAAGAAATATTCAATATCGTTCCTGGATATGTTTCAAAAGTTCATTCTTAAAAACATTCAATGATGGAGTAGATTTAATTGAATCAGGCAAATTATTGAATAGGACAAAACCTTTGAAGAATAAACTGCACATACTACTTCTTGCATTTGTTCTATTTATATGAATGTGACTGTTGTGTCTGGTTAAATGGTGATGAATGTCTTTATTGAAAGTTATTAAAGATAATAAGTAAGGTGGGGTCATTTTATTTAATATTTTATAGATGAACACCATAGAACAATAGAGTAATCTTTGGGATACTGAGAGCCATTGTAGAGCAGATAGCATGGTAGAAATTGGTGTATACCTGTTACACTTTAAAATTATTCTCATTCCCCGATTTTGTAGTTTTTGCATTTGTTGCACTTTGTTCAAATTAAAAGAGAATAAAATAGATGCACAGTAATCAAAATGGAGTTGGATTATTGATTTAAATACCAAAATTTTTGTATCTGTTGATAAGTTGCAGGCGATTCTCAAGAAAAAATATAATTTTTTTGCAATCTTTCTTTCAATATACTTAAAGTGGTCGTCATGAGTTAAACAATTATCAAGTTGAAACCCCAAATACTTCACTGATAATACTATTTCTATACGTTCATTTTCCATTTTTATATTTATGTTGTTTGTATTTATTTTATTATATTTGAATTTAGTAGTAATTATCATTGCTTTAGTTTTTCCAACATTAAGTTTCATTTTATTGATCTTCAGGTATTTTTCGACCATTGCTAACACTGTATTCATTCTGAGGACAGTTTCTTCTAAATTTACTCCATTACATGCCAATAATGTATCATCTGCAAGTAAGTTTATGAACTCACAATCTGTAAATAATTGAATATCATTCAGATATAAAATGAATAAGAGGGGCCAAGTACACTACCTTGTGGTACTCCTGTATGATTCAATATATATGATGAGGAATAACCATTAACATGTACTCTCTGTTTCCTATTTGATAAATAATTACTTAACCATTCATAAACCCTCCCCTCAATCCCATACCTTCTCAGCTTCCGAAGCAGTATACTTCTATCAATCGTTTCAAATGCCCTTTTTAAATCTAAAAAAACAGCTACAACATATTTACCTTTATCTGTTTCATTAGTAAATTTAGTTAGTGATAATTGTAGCGATGTTTCACAAGAATGTTTCTTTCTAAAACCAGATTGATTGATAAACATAATTTGATTTTCGTCAATAAACTCTAGTAATTGATTGTATACTGCTATTTCTAAAACCTTCTCTATTGGCGGTAAGGTATTTATAGGTCTAAATTCACTTGCTTTTATAGTGTTTGTAACTTTAGGTATAGGTATGATAGTACTTATTTTTAATAATTCTGGCAATTGACCATTCTGAAGCGATGTATTGATTAAATTGAGAATTGCATGACCAGCTGTTTCAAAAACTTGTTTTAACATTTTAGGGTTCAAGGTTTCATGGATACTACATTTATTATCTAATGACCCAATTATATCCTTATTATTATATCAAATTGGTAGTGGATAATAATTGAATAGAATCAGTCGTTTCGTGATGAAAATTAATTCTTCAACTTTTTTATATTTTTTGTTTGAAAAAGCTACAGTGTTAGCGAAACTATAGTTACTTTTATTCATTAAATTAGTGTAAATCAAACTATTAACAATTATTTTATTTAAGCATAATAATTGGCTTATAATATTTTCTATTGGTCGAATAATTCTGGCGAAACTTTGGGAAAAAATTCATACTGTTTCAAGAGTATATGAAATATGTTTGTAAAACCAAAATAAATATAAATCCCACTTGGAGAATTTTGTTGATTCCAAGCTTGTTTTTCAAACAAATTTATGAAAAGATGGCAGTTTTTGGAAGTATCGCAAAGATTATAATTATTTTTTGACTACGCAATCAATCGAACCAAATATAGAATATTTTTATAGTCTTGGTTCGGACTATTGCTCATAAATACACGAAAAAAGGCGAAACATTTCATGCATATATCTGTTATTAATCGCCCAATTTCGATACAGTTCCAGATAAGGGTAGTTCAAGTCACTCATAAACTCCATACCAAAATCTATCCCAAAATATTGAATCGAATGACAGGGAGGGCATCTACAGCATTTTTCAGGGTGGTATAACTCAAAAATGTTTATTGTTCATTTTTATATTGCAGGCTATAAACGACCTAAAGATATTTTAGGCGCGCGCGACTCGTGTATACAAGCACGTTATAACCGCAAGCGTACAATTCTTCCCGACGAAATTTGTTGTAGAGTGTATTGATCCATTTTGCCTTCGAATTATAATATTTTATGAAATACTCAATTGAACGAAGAAAAGAAACAAATTATAATTTGGGGTACAAAAACAAAAATACAAGTTTTAAATCATTTATTTATTATTATAACATATAACAAACACATAGCTGATACTTCATTGTGATTTAGTAATACAAATTACATAGTCTATATGAAATATTTTATTCGTGTTTTCTTTTGTCCAGATACGAACCGGAAGTACTACTTCGGAAAACTTTAACACGCATTACATTTATGAATACTTTTGAAATTCTAAGTTCTAGCATGCTTCTTTAACGAATAAACCTTAGATTAAATAGGGAGAGTAAAGAACATTTGCCACCGGAACACAATGACTAGATGAGGAGGAAGTGGGAGATATTCACACCTCAGGCATGACTCATTCAAAGTGGTTTACGTCTGTCGTTGCTGTTTACTTTGGTCTTTGATAACTTAAATTAGTGGATAAGGTTAGTTGAACGGCATGTGGATGTTCTGTGACACCCAAAAACAAATCTTTTGAAGCACATTCCATCAGTATTATTTTTCGTTATTTTGATATTTATTTGATCAATGTCATTGAAACTTCACCCATAGACATACATACCATTACGTGATGCATGGTAAGCCACTGGACAACGGAAACTATATTCGCCATATTCAGCACCCATTTCGGTCCACTAAGATTATACCAATACTTTATACGGGAAAAGCGGTCAAAAACTGGCCAATAAAAGTTCTCCTTTTTTTCATATCAATTCGTTACTTCATCAGAGTTGGAAAGTTTAAGTTATAGTTATTGAACTATCTATTCTTTCTAGAAGCATTTGAAATGTCTTCTAAAAATATCATCATTTTTTTAACATTCAAAATTTTTGTATTGTTGTAGTAAACATATAAAAGACACAAACCATTCATTTAACTACAACAATACAAAAATTTTTAATGATAAACGTTTAATATTAGAAAGTATCTAAATTAAAAGAAACAATTGTGTTAATAATAAAATTGATTCTAATCTTCCAAAACTTTATAATAATCTCATTCAAACTCAACCAAATTCAGATATTTTGAATTATCACTTTCTGTTGTCAGTTTTGAAATAAAAATTCCATAGAGCTATCGTAAACTTGATTAGTTATTACCACGGTCATATATACAGGTCTGGGAACTCGAGGCTGTTTCCTATGTGAGAAGTGAGCCCGCTAAGCGTCATCTGTTGCGTAGTACCAAAAGGGTGGCGCATGAGTCGAGAGATGTTCTCTAGCACGTATACGACCGTGTTCTCTGGCAACAGTCATTGTTGACTTGTAAACACAAAGAATACCGGCGTTTCTAGAAAAAAATGACGAAACTGTGCATTGTGCCGAAATGCAAAACGGGGTACAAAAGTGTGAAGCAAAAAACTTCTGTTTTTAAAGTGCCTAAAGATGCGGAAATGCGAAAAAAGTGGATGCTTGCGATTCCGGAAAGAAATCGTTTTAACGAGGTCTTTTATGAAGTTATTTTCAAGGTGAGTAATACATTTTGACGAGAGTAACAGTTCTATTCCCCTCTCAAATCAGAATAGTAAATATTGAGTTACGAGAAAAATTATTTTACTTAAAATGTGCAGTTATTATCAATCAATCTTTGTATTGTGGGGCTTGTAATTTAAACGATATGGTGCAATCCTGACAACATACTTTGATGCATGCGCCAGCTGGTGGCTGAGCGAGGGACTACAAGTTTGGCGACATGTAAGAGACTCATGTCAAACATAGAGATTCCAGACCTGTATATACGACCGTGGTTATTACTAATAGAAATGAAATGTAAATCATAGAATAAGTAATTCATAAAATAATCACTTATAACATCCAATGTGCAAAATTTTCGGAAATTAATTTGTGCACTCGGGATATTCGGTAAAAGAATTTCACACCGAAGAAAAATTAGTTTAAAATAATTTCAATGTGATATTATCTGACATTTTGTCATGAAAATATGAGACATTACGAAGGAATGCCATAATTTTGTTATGTATTGTATCACTTTCAAACTCATTTGTTAAATGTCAAAAAATAACCACTATAATTTTGCTTTTCTACCCTAAATGAAAAAATATCCGCTGAAAGTTTTTCCTTGACATGGCAACGAGTCAAAATGGTCGAAAGTATTTCATTGGTCGAAAATTGTCGGTGTGAAATTCTCGTAGTTATATTTAGATTTGTAAATCATAGAATAGTATCTCAGGTATTTAAATAGAGCTATATTTAATCCATTTCAAGTAAATCGATTTGATGATTAGCCATTAATTACTCTTCCACACACAATCGATCCAATGTTTTCTGCAGTTTTAATTGGATTTAAAGAAGCGCAAGTCGGCTTCAGACGAATTTCATCAATCAAAGTCACACCCTGGACTAGAAATCCAGAAATGTGGGTTCGAATCCCGCCTATGGTTCAATCTTTTACGTTTATTCATCTTTATAATCCTATGTTAAATTATCTAAGTTATCTTCATAATTCAGAAAATTTAATTCTATATCTCTTAAGTTACATACACGATAGTGGCCAATTAGGCAAAGAAACTTTAAACTTGTTATATATATATATATATATATATATATATATATATATATATATACATATGATGAATCTATTATTACTGTTCTCAGTGATTTCATCCAATCTGTGTATCAGGAGATTTAACCGCTTCATTTTGCATTGTAATAGATTTCAAAATCTAAAATCTCCGTAACCCATAATTTTGTCCAGGAATTTCTCGGGTATCAAAATTTATCGCAAATTATTCAACGGTATTTGAACAATTTCGGCCGTTCACTGTGGTAAATCGTTACGCACCAATCACTATCTGAAATATGAAACTATTACGAATCAGTTTTTTTCACATAATAACTTCGGGTTCACTGACGCGTTGTTTAATCCGAATTTGATAGTCACGTCAGAGTTAGCCACTCACGTTTTCAATGGTCATTTATTATTATTTTTTGTATTGAGTACGAGCAAATTTTAATTTTATCATCTTCTCTCTTTTCAATTCATACGACTGAAGATATACAGATTGAGATTGATTTCTTTTTTTCTATTGATTTATCATAAATTGTGTCGGAGGTATAAAATAATTGAATATTTTAAAAGATGAAAATACTAATGCACCTTCAAGTCATCACATACAACATTTTTAATACATGAATTCAAATTTTAATTGAACAAACATAGTATTAAAATTGATAATTAATACAATATACATCATTGCAAATCTGTGGCCAACTCGTGGCACGTGAAACGGATTCCGAAATATCTATTAATTCTTATACAATTTAAAATTTATAAGGAGGTTTAATGTTTTATATATATTTAAATGTTATTATATGTGAATTCCAGAGAAATAGGTTACATTTACACTTATATCTATCATATTTTCGTTCTTACGTACGTTATGGTCTCACGACCATCATCAGAAGACGTTGAAGATTAATTCACACCAACTAACACTTTTCGTCGGCTGTGATTAATAATATGCCTGGCACTAATGACTGCCAAAGTATCAAGACAGTCTGATAATAGTAAGTTGATGTTATAAAACACGTTACTTTGATTTTCATCACTTATATTACACAAACAATAACGTGACTATAGGATCGAGAAATAGCGTGTCATTTTGAAACGATACCAATGTATGGCATTTTGAAGAGGACACGCCATTTGTCGAAACTATAGTTATTGTTTCTATAATATGAGTAATAAAAAACAATGTAATATTATTGTATCAATATGATAAATTATCACAAAGTAACAGCTTCCACCATCGATGTTTTCCTCTTTTATAAATTTCGAGGGTTTTTCATATAAATCTGGGATTGGTTTTTTTCCAAACTTCAATGATAAATGATTATGTTTCTCATGTGCATGAGTGACTACATTTTCATCACCAAATACATAACAAGCAGCTTCACAAATTTCAATAATACATCGTCAACGTTTTTTACCACTTGATAGAACTTCCACTTTTCTGAATTGGAAATTAACCGATTGAGTAAGAAATGAATGTAGAACTAGGCTGTTGGTGAGAATACGAAAAGCAGACTTCAATACTATCTTTAGGTTCTATTTAAATCATTAGGTGGCTACTCCCAGGTTAATTCAGTATGTCCAGATGCATATTGTATATCCACCAGAACTATAAAAATACATCCCCTTCCGAAGCAACTAGCATATTGCCTTCACCGATTTTAATAGAAATTAGTTATAGTCCAAGAATCGCAATATCAAATTGGAGCAACTGTAAATTCACAGCCCCACTAACCTCACCTTCAATAAAACAAATACAGTTTACTCTGATGGTAACCGAAAGATCCTCAGTACTTTTAATGGGTAAGGGTGATTATTCCCAATTTATAATGAATACGATAGTTGCGAACCCTTCCCATCATCATCTACAATTGCGGGCTGGAATATGCACTTAGGCCTCTGAATTTTGTACGCCTTATGTTCAGAAGCTCATTCTAAACTTGCAGGTTTGTGGCCAGCCAGAAACCTAGAATAACGCTAATGCTGGCTACCATAAGTTCCTCCAGGAGCAGTTCTGCTCCGTCGAACTATCGTTGCCTGAGGAGAGTCAAAGCTGGGCTTCCCAATAGGATGCGAGAAACAGTTCCTCCCACCTCTCTGCATTTCCTACATATAGGATCATTTGCGATGCCCATAACATGAAGGAGGTTGTTAAGACGACAGTGACCCGTAAGGGTTCTCTCTAATGTCCCTCCTGCTTAGGGAAAGAAGTTTCCTTGAGAATCTCGGCACAGGTGTTTTTGATAAAGAGCCTGGCCTGCCTCATGTGGGGTGACCACTCCTTGTTCAGCTGGTCTCGAAGGGCAAGATCTCCACGCAGTTTGATAAAGACACCATTAGCTCCGGCCCAAAAGAGGTGCCAACTTTGTTCATCCTGGCTAGTTCAGCCAGTCCATCTCTGCATTCTTTGACAAGCCTCTACGTGACTCTAGCTCCCAGGCCCGACCGACTGTCTGTGCACTACTGTGCAGATGAATATGCGCCTATTACATAGTTTCCAAGTTTTCCAAGGCGCAAGTCAATATTGCGTAGAGCTCCGCCTGAAAAACCGTGCAGTACACGCCGACATAGGGATCTTTGCCTTTTTAGGTACACTCCCGCTCCAGAACCTTGAGGACCGTCAGTAAATAATACGAGCTCCCCTGGTGGCATTAAGGCGAGAGTTTCGTTGCTCCAATCTCCTCTGTCAGAGATGAGGATTTTGGGAGAAGCGCCCTCTCCCCAAGGTCAGCCCCAAAAATTTTGCTGACTCGTTGACAACGTAAGAAGGGGCGTAAATTTATCGTTGGGATGTATAGAGGCCATAACTGAAGGTTTTTTGAATTACGCAAGCTTCTATGCGGAGGTCCGAAATTTGGTAAGAAAATGGGCTGACTGGTTGTCTGGGAAAACTGGGGAAGTGTGTTTCTTGGGATGTATGAAGACTATTTAAGAATGTGGTTTGAAATCATAATCATCAATTGTTATGTTAAATATTCTCCATTCGAGAACATTCCATCCTCAACTTTCAGAAATGTGATTATGTAATACGTGTTTAATTTCTAGTAACATATTGGATTGTTATTGATATTTCTTTACATGCTAAATCCACACAATTGGGAACAGATATCCACAAGGCTGTTGAAAAGAATTTACCCGAATAATTGAATGCTAGTTGCATCTTCCACAGTCCTGGTATAAGTAAATTCGAGAATACGGCTTTAACAACTCCACATATAGATGAAGGTCCTGGTGTCAGGGAACAGTAGAGAATGACGTTTGTACTTAATTTTTCAAAATTTGATGAAGTCAGCGATTGTTCTTTTCATGATTTGCTATCAATTTGCCCGAGTCTGATTACTTAATAGATTTGTCAAATGATTCTTTGTTTCCTCCATTTCTTTGGGCTGAACATTTTGCAGAACCTACACGTACTACCAATGTTTATTAAAGTTTCCACAAACAATTGAACGACTATATTTGTGAAGCTCATCCAAACATTTTTATTTTCATACAAAAGCTTCAAGAATTTCAAACACAAACTACGTGAATTCAACGGCTAAAATTCATATTGTTGAAGAAAAAAAATCGCAAAAAAATCATTACAGGAATTTTACATAGCAAATGAAATTTACAGAATGAACTTCATTCAATGTATAGTTCCAATATGATATTAATGATTAAAACATGAACTTTTTTGTTTGTAAAAATATTATATGCTTATACAGGGTGTCCTCGAACTGCGTGGCCAAAATAAAACCGAAGATTCTTTGATTCGAAAAAAAGTTGATGAGCCTTTTTACTTTTGCCTCAAGTATCTTTTTTCGGTTTAACTTGAGAACGTGATGAAGAACTTTTACAATATTTAGCAGGTGAGTTACTGTCAATAATGGCCATTTTTGAGAGTGGATCACAGAGCCTTAGAGACCATAGAAATAGCTCAAACTTGAGGATGTAACGGGAAAAGTGTCCAGAACTTTTTTGTGGTCAATGTAATTCACTCAATATTTTTTATGTAGATAGCTTATCTAATTTGAAAACTTTTCTTACTCTTAGAAAATTAAATCAACGGATTAGCTTGAAAAAATTAATTTTCGAGTCTCTGCAATTTTGGCTTACTAATTTTACTTGATTAAAATACCTTAGTTGCCTTTGCTTTTCTAATGTCATTTTGGCATTTGAAGAATTTATTCTCAAAACTGTCAGTTTTTACTTTGCTTTCCGTAAAAATTTTATAAAATTATGGCTCTAAATTTCACTAACACTGAAATGGTTGATATGTTATTGATTTATGGACTTTGTCGTTGCAATGGCCGGAGAAGGGAAAGATATCCGCATCGCAGAATTCCAAATCGGCAAACCTTCGCGAAACTGGCAAATTTGAAGCAAATCGCAGAGAAACTGGACGCAGACGGACAAGAAGGACGTTAGAGCTCGAAGAAGCGATACTGGAAGCGGTTGAAGCTGAACCTGGGATAAGCACACTACGTTTGGGACTTCGTATTGGAGCCTCAAAATCATTAGTTCATAATGTACTGAAAGAAGAACTGTTGTATCCCTATCATATTAAAACAGTTCAAGACTTATTGCCCATGGATCCAGGTCATCGGCTAGATTTCTGTCGGCTTATTGTCCAAAGACAAAACGCAAACCCCAATTTTTGTAGAATAATTCTGTTCACGGACGAAGATACTTTCACGAGATGTGGTCTTTTTAACCTCCATAATGAACATTTCTATGCTGATGAAAATCCTCATGAAACGGAAGTTACATATTTTCAGAATCAAACTAAAATCAATGTTTGGGTTGGAATTGTGGATAACTTTATTATTGGCCCTACCGTTATACCCGATCGATTGAACGGGGAGAACTACTTGAACTTTTTGGAACAAAGGCTACTTGAACTGTTGGAAGACTTGCCCTTACACATTCGTCGTGGCCTGGTTTATCCATGATGGTGCACCTCCTCATTTCACAATAGCTGTGAGGCGACATTTGAATGCGGAATATCCAGATCGCTGGATAGGTAGAGGACACGATGCACCAGTGAACTGGCCGGCCCGCTCCCCTGATTTGACGCCCTGCGACTTCTTTCTATGGGGCGCTTTGAAGTCGAAAGTTTATGCAGCTCCAGTAAACACACGAGAGGAATTGTTGCAACGAATTAATCATGAAGCGGATTTATTGAAGAATGATCCTGAAGTACTAGCCAGAGTTCAATCCAATTTCTTGAAACGAATTAATTTGTGTATTCAGGAAAATGGGCAACATTTCGAACAATTGATGCCTTAGCGATTTCCCAAAAAGTTTTGTTGTTTCTTTTAATTTAGCATTTGTTTTTCCCAAATAATCACATCGTTTCCTCATTTCTATTGTTTTTATTATTCGTGTTTTACCGAGATATTAACCATTTCAGTGTTAGTGAAATTTTGAGCCATAATTTTATAAAATTTTTACGGAAAGCAAAGTAAAAACTGACAGTTTTGAGAATAAATTTTCCAAATGTCAAAATGACATTAGAAAAGCAAAGGCAACTAAGGTATTTTAATCAAGTAAAATTAGTAAGCCAAAATTGCAGAGACTCGAAAATTATTTTTTTCAAGCTAATTTTATCAAAATTTTTTAAGAGTAAAAAAAGTTTTCAAATTAGATAAGCTATCTACATAAAAAATATAGAGTGAATTACATTGATCAAAAAAAAGTTCTGGAAACTTTTCCCGTTACATTCTCAAGTTTGAGCCATTTCTATGGCATCTAAGGCTCTATGCACCGCTCTCAAAAACGGTTATTATTGACAGTAACTCACCTGCCAAATATTGTAAAAGTCCTCCATCACGTCCTCAAGTTATACCGAAAAAAGAAAATTATTTTTGCAACTTTGAAGCCCTCTACCGGCTAAACAAGACACTTGAGGCAAAAGTAAAAAGGCTCATCAAATTTTTTTCGAATCAAAGAATCTTCGGTTTTATTTTAGCCACGCAGTTCGAGGACATCCTGTATAAAGAGGTAGTTTAGATTAAGTTAAATTTACTTACACTTCATTTTATCAATGCTTAATGAATTCAAAATTTTGATTCACAAGTTTCTCAATTTTTATCTACATATTACACATCTCTATAGGTATCTAAAATGTAGGAGACACAATTTATCTATTATTTATAGACACGTAATTTACTTGTGCCCAATTACATTCCTTGAAAGTCATATTATTTCAATAGATTTGAATAAACCAATATAGTTACGTTAGGTAATTATATTGTTTCCCCATGGGATTCTACCCAGTGATTCATCAGATACAAATTTCGATAATTTATTGGAATTCATACGATTGAACATTCTTGGAATATTTAACACTTCTTCGTTTCATTTCTACGTATGTAATATTGGGAAATGTTGCTTCTGGCTGACATTAATTATGGGGACAGTACGTTTATATCAGAATCGTCATAATGCTTTCACGAAATCCTTGATACAAGCCCAGTTCAGTGATAAACTTATAATCAGACAAATTACCATTTCAAGCAACTCGTTAGGAATATAAATTAAATTTAATATAAATATTCAACAACATTCCGACAAGTTGTTGCTAAAATATTTCTCTATATGTTTAATTAATGAATACGCAAAATTAGGGAGATGGATCCAAAAAACGTCAATAATATTTTCTGATAACTAATACCTAATGTATATTCTCTGGATAAAGGTGAATATAAGCAGTCTTACGTGATGAAAATCCATTATCAACTGAAATAAAAAAAGTATCAACAGTTTTTTCAATTAATACTTAAAATGTGACTAGCAGTACTTTGTAATATCTGTTTGAGGAAGCTACGGTATAAGAGAATCTAATCACATTTAATACATTAAATTAGTGAAAATCAAACATTTAACAAAATTGAATAGAATCAGCTATTACGTGATGAAAATCCATTATGAACACACATAAAATAACTATTATAAAAGTTTGAAGTGCAAGTTATTGCTATTGCATTTAATTTGCCGTTTCATACAATATACATAGTTATTTCATTGAATAACCGCCTTGGTTGGGTTATTATAAGATTCAACCGTATTATATTCTTGAATAAGCTATTTTTAAGAATACATGGGGACTGGATATTCCGTGTTAGAATGATGAGTCGAAAATCGGAACCGCGTCGGTGAGGAAAACATCTTACGCACAAAGTTTAATGTTTAATGAAACATAAGACACCAACAAATCTATGGCGCTTCGGCTTACCTTGGGTAGTAGGATAGGAAGCTTGGCATACTTATATATATATATATATATATATATATATATATATATATATATATATATATATATATATATATATATATATATATATATATATATATATATATATATATATATATATATATATATATATATATATATACTTTTATTTTTAAATTAAAATCTGGTCTGGGCTGCTGCGAGCTTCGACGACATCGCAGCAATAGCGCCAGGAAAACCAAAAGAGTCGGTTAACCGAAGCTACTCCTCTCTTCGGGCGGTAAATAGCTTCAGGTTCCTAAATCCTGTGCTCTAAGAATTCTCATTGAACCTCACTGCCTTCTGCATCCGGCCTATCAAGATCTGCGCCGAGTTCTCACAGGCTGGAATGATCTCAAGTTCGAACGCAGCGATTGATATGAACTATTTCCCTTGACGTTTTTATCTTCCTTAGCATTCTTCTGCTATGATTAGTTTGGTGCAGAAATTGCACAACTTACCAGTTCGATCTTTACATACAGCACAAATTTGTACATCACTTTCTTGATTCAATGGAAGAACTTTAATGTATGCATAGTAATAAAGAGTCTTGACCCAGTATGAATTATATTTAAAAATTTTCGGGAAATAGGTCACATTAACACTTTGTTTTAAATTTTCGTCTTTACGTACGTTTCGGTCTCACGACCATCATCAGAAGACTTATTATGTCAAAAAGAGTTTATTAAAACTAATTATAGCACGAGCGTCCATATCGCACAAATTTCAATCGAAAAAGCCCACGCCGCCGAAACGAACAGAACCACGAATAATCGAAATTGTATCGTCAATATTAAAGTATAAAAATTTTTGCAACAAGAATTCACTATTCAGTAATATTCTTATAATATACAAGCGTATGTTGGTATAGTCTCATAACAACTGAAGATCGGAGTTATTTGTTGAGTATCTACTTTCGAACCAGATGTAAGATTTATGAGGTACTGAATATTACTTTTAAGCATTCTTTCTAAAATATAATAGTTCGTCATATAAAAATAACATATAAAATAATACATATAATTATATAACTTTACCATACATTCCGGAGACCTCAGAGAAAATTAAGAAATGTTTGAAAAAGTACGATATAAATGTTGCGCATAAGCCTACTAACTGTGTTGGGAAATATTTCTCAAATCTAAAACCTGTAATACCTAAAGATAAACAAACCCGCACAGTATATAAATTGAATTGTTTAGATTGTGATGGGACTTATTCTGGAACCTCTAAACAATATTTACACAAAAGAATGTATGGCCATAAGTATAGCACAAGGAATAAAAATTCCACCACCTTGCTAAAAACTGCTTTGATTATAACCATCAACTTGATTACAAAAATGCTAATATTTTAACTAAGGAAACCAATTATTATGAAAGATCTATCCTGGAGATGATTTACATAAAACGTGACTCCAAATCTGTAAATCATAGGAATGATATTCAGGGATTAAGTCAGATTTATAATAACTTAATCAATTAAAACTCTTGCAAACTCCTACATGCGTCTTTATAATGTTAAAAATATATTTTAGGAAGAATGCTCAAAAGCAATATTCCAATACAGGTCTGAAACCTTTTTCAAGTACCTCATAAATCTTACATCTGGTTCGAAAGTAGATACTCAACAAATAACTTCGATCTTCAGCTGTTATGAGACTATACCAACATGCGCTTGTATATTATAAGAATATTACTGAATAGTGGATTCTTGTTACAAAAATGTTTATACTTTAATATTGACGATACAATTTCGATTATTCGTGGTTCTAATCGTTTCGACGACGTGGGCTTTTTTGATTGAAATTTGTGCGATATGGACGCTTGTGCTATAATTAGTTTTAATAAACCCTTTTTGACATAATAAGTCTTCTGATGATGGTCGTGAGACCGAAACATACGTAAAGACGAAAATTTAAAACAAAGTGTTAATGTGACCAATTTCCCGAGAATTTTTATATATGTATGCATAGTGTGTTTTGCTCATAAAAAAATGTAGATAAAGTTATCGCTCTGCCACTAGTAATGCACGAATACTTAACGTACGAAAAAACATTTCTTTTCGAACAAAATCAACCCGCTGTTTAACGATTACATCGCTTCTGTATACAGGAAATATCAGTAAATCTTCACTTTCATTGGCAATTTCTGGAGGAGATAATACGAAGTCTGCGAATGGCATCTCAACATTATTGTGGTTTTCAGGCATATTCAATATAATATTGTTGTATTGACCAGTTTCCATAACTTCATCAGACTGGCGCCACAATCGGAGACCCCATGTGTGATGTACCATCTTTAACTAGAACGCATTAAAATTTTCAGACTGATATGTCATTCAGTTTTGTTTTGAAACCCACGGTAAAAAGTGAATTTCGCGTCTTGCTTAAACATTATTTCTTGAGTTGGAAAAACATTACGCTAACCAAAACATCGCTTGTTAAGAATTATGAGGATTCTTCACCATCTATTGGAACGATTCACAATTGGTATACCGATTTTCGTTGTGGTAGTTCTAGTTGTCCAATTGATCGGCGAGTTAAATTGCACGATATTGTTGAGGCTATGGGCTTCTCAACCGAACGGGTACGGAACATTTTTGAATATGAGAACGCTATTTACCAGATGGGTGCCCATTTGCTCTCTGTTGACAATAAGCGGGATAAGAAAAACTTTTTGCGCCGTTTCGTAATCGTGGACGAAACATGAATCCTTGACAACATACCAGAGACCAAAAAATAGTGGAAACAGTGAATTTGTCCTGGCAAATCGGAGCCGAAAAAGGCCAAAATCGGTTTATCGGCCAACAAAGTCATGGCGACAATTTTTTTGAATGCACACGGTATCGTTCATAGCGATTACCTTTGTAAAAGGCGAAACGATCATCGGCATATATCGTGCAGAGCTGTCGAATCGATACGACGCCGATTTAAAGCGAAAGAGGCCGCGTTTGGCAACGAAAAAAGTGTTCATCCATCAGGACAACGCACCGCCGCATGAATTGGTTCGTCATCCACCACATTCTTCAGATTTGGCCCCCTGCGATTTTATCTATTCTAAACTTGAAGAAATGATTCGGCGGAAAGAGATTTGGCTCCAACGAAGAGGTCATCGCTGAAATAAACGTCTATTTTGAAGGAAGTGTATCGGGCTACAATGATATTATGTTATGTTGAGAAATAAAATTACTTTTCACCAATAAATCATTTCTTGTTTCATTTTTCAGGGACTTTTTACCTTGCCCTCGTATTTCGTGATACAAATGAATATGAAAGAGAAATTTGGAGCAAGATTTTTGGTATATAGAAAGTTAGTCATGCAGTGGCTTTGAACATGAAGATAATAATATAAACGGACAGTTATTAAAGGTAATTTTGAAGTCATTAAAGAATCGCCTAATATCAATTAAGTGCTGGAAACTTAATAGGCTGAATGCAAATTTCAATGAAGTTAATCTGAATAAATTGAGGAAATAATTTCCGTCTAAGTAAATATAATTTAAATTTTATATGAGCGCATTGATCTTATCGATTACATAATATATTACTCAAAGGAATCGAACGTTCTAACTAAAGTGTACTTAATGGCTTCAGCAAAATTTGAGCTTTCTAAAATCTAAGCGTCCTAACATAGAAATAGTGAATAATACTTAAACACCTAAAAGTCTGAGAGCCAATGACAAGCAAAAGTCACAAAATTGGCGAAAAGCTACCTACCAGTTCACTTAAAGATGTCTATAAATGAACGTAAATGTATAACAAATTAGAACGCAAGTCAATTCATTTGCATAATCTTGATTCAATCGCTACTAGTACCAGGATCAGGACATCTCAAAAAGACTAAATCCAAAGCGGAAGACCGAAAACCCTTGAGCTCACCCGGCAGACGTGCATAAAACGTTTGAAATCAGACGAATTTGAGTCAATTCGTTTTCATAATTTTTGTGCTCTATCAGTAGGAGAGTCCGCTGCGAGTTTCGACCGTCATCTGACAACGAAGTTAAAAATGCCGATAAAGACTTTGTACTCCACTGTACGGCACCTGTGCAAATCTTAATTCCGACCGGAGTGATTGAAACAATGGTAGTCTCGGTGCGGTAGTTACCGCAAAATTTCGCGATCTAATAACGAAATAAAAATTATGCCATCGCATACTTACAAAACCTAAGACAAAATCTATGTCACCCCTTACCCTGCTGCTAATACCCGGAACAGAGATTTTGTTGTAACTCTTATTCCGGACATAATTCTGCACGTGATAAAAACTTGAAAAAAAAAACGTGTGGCACTAGGGGACTGCCGCGGTAAAGCATTTTTTATCAACTTATGCAATTATAATTATTTATTTATTTTTTCATTTATGCAGTATTTCTTTTTCTTTGATATTAATTCAAGTTTTTTCTGTGATATTAATTCAAGTTACACTTTTTGAGCGTGGTGGCTGATAAGAAAACACATTTTTTTCTCTTATTGAATAAATGAGAAGTTAATATCGTTTAAAATATTTTTATTATCTTACAATACATGTAGGTTATTCAGGAATTTTTATCATTGAAACTTTAGGTTTATGGTAACTGAATAACTGAAATAAGAGACATAAGTTTGAGACTTGATCCTTGATTTCTAAGTTCGCATAAGCACGCACAAATATCTCCTACAAATGAGCGCCTAACATTAACATCGCTAACGTGTGCAATATTTATTTCAATATTCGGAGTCATAATATTAGTAACATTATTATTATTTTGGTAAATAGCTACCCCACCTTTTGGAACAGTATCTACAACAGTATATATACCTACATGTATACTTACGTGGCGCACATGGGGTGAGTGTGGCATTATAAAGATATGATAGATACCTATACACCTATATACTTTCTCACCAACAGCTGCTTACGTATTCGTCCGATTTCGGAGCAGCTCGTCTCGATCCGTGCGAGCTTCGTACAGTCGTACCATATACATACACGTTAAGCGAACGCTCGGCCGAGCTACTAGGTAGGCGGAGGGGGGGGGGGGGGGTGTTAGGTTTTATTTTCGTTACGAAATTTCTTGATTCGGTCGCCACGCTCAAAGCCCGCGATAAAAGCTATGCAATAGCTTAAAAATGTCAATGAAAAAGGAATAAGTTTCCTTTTGCGAATATCCACTTGTGCCGCGATTCAAATTCACTATATTGGTAGCATAATTTTCTGAATTATGAAGAGAACTTAGATAATTTAACATAGGATTATAAAGATTCGAATCCCGTTTATTTACGTTTATTCATCTTTATAAGCATATGTTAAATTATCTAAGTTATCTTCATAGCTCAGAAAATTTTATTCTATATCTCTTAATGTACCTTCACGAAATTATGGCCAATTAGGCACAGAAACTTTAAACCTATATATATAACATGATAATAATCTAAAACATTTATATTCTAAACTTAAAAGCAAAATTCCCTAAAATAAGATTTCACATTGTATTTACAAAATTCCGTGTACAGACTGTGACAAAATATACATCGAACAAACCATACATAGACGAACGAATCAAAGGTCATAAATATCAAAAAAACTCAACAGCGTTAAAAAAACATGAGACAAATACTAAACATAAATTCAATTTTGAGCAATTCGATGTAATAGAAAAAGAACAAAATGAAAAGAGTCGAATATTTTTAGTAATGGTACACATCAAAAAAAATCAAAACTGCGTAAATGATAAGACCGATATGAATAATCTTTCGCAAATATATAATATAATTCTTCAAAATAACTAAACCAGAATAGTCCAGTCAAACAAATAAAATACAAGAGCCACATGTTAGCAATTAAATTTTACTGCGAACAGGCACTGATCTCTAACAAGTATAACAAACGGTCAACCAGCAGGGTATCTTACCCTTACATTTAGAATGAGAACCCATTCTGCAAACTGTTTTCAGTCTGAATTTCAAAGCCATGATGAGTATGTGCTTCCGTAAAATCAACTCACGTAAGTAAATTAAACATATTAATCACCAATATCAGAAAAGTCTTAAACCCCAACATACAAAAGAAATCTGTTGGTATTCTATTACGTAATAAGTATATTCAAAATTCAAATATTTCATGAGAAATTTATTTTGTACATAATCACCGAACTAAGTTAGTTATTAAGTTATTATACACATAATTTTTAAATATGAAACTTAAAGTGAATGAAAAATTTTGTCATAAATACACATCGTGCATACAGCTAATTAATATAAAAATATTTAGTTAAATTTCAGTTTCAAATGTAAGCAATAAATAAATTCCTGAAGAAGGCGAAAGCCGAAACGCGTCGAATGAAAAGATTGTTTCATTAAAATACTTCATTTAAATTGCTGAAAAACATAAGAAAACCCACAACTTCCTTTAGATAAACCAGCAAAAGGAAACCACGACGAATAAGATACAGTAACACGTTCAGTGATAAAAAATCAAAAACAATAAATTGGAAACAAGGTTATCAGATATATAGTACAAAGGTACATTAATTGTAATTCATTCAAAGGAAACGGTTGTTTAGTTCTCAAGGGATTACTATATATGCCATGAAGATTACTGGTTGAGTCATCCTTTCAATTTTTACTATTATTTTCGCTAAAAATATGTAAAATTAGACTCTTAAGTAAGTTAAATTCTGTCCCTAAAATGTCAACTTCAGAGAAGTCAAAATTTTGATGTGAAGTTTTATCCTTCTTTGATTTGTTATGATCAAAACAATCTTGTTTATGATTTTGATTCCTTCTAGACAAATATTGTTTCGTTTGACCAACTTTTTCACATTGATTACAGTTTAATTTATAATATACTACATTTGATTGTGATAACACTTCGGTTTTTAATCTACTAAACACTTATTAATAGTTTTGGTATTCTATAACTTAATCAGAGGTTTGGTAAGCCCACTTTGTAGGGAACGTGGAAATATTTATTTCCATCTATGGGATTTTTGTTTTCCCGTAACACCCCCGTATTATTATATAGCAATATATTGATGAATTTGATTGGATAGTTATTTCTCTGCAATATGTTTGTGATCAACGAAACATTTTTCTTATGGTATATATCATCGCTCAAACAAATAAGCCTATTTTCAGTTCTAGAATATTACTTTTATATATGAAACTACGGTTTGAATTAAAATTTAATATTCTGAAGGAACTATTAGGTTTTAAGTACCAATAAATGGTTAAAATGTTATTATTATCTCTAATTATTGTTGTATCCAAGAAATTGATTCTATTATCTATGTCAATTTCTAGAGTAAACTGAATGTTAGGATATGCATTATTGAAATATGTTCAAATATAAGGGCACTTTTTCAGATGGCATGGTCGTTATATGTCATCAACGCAACAACCAAGAAACGGTAACTCAAATGGTAATTGAGCAACGATACTTTGCAATATATCATTCAGAACTTAATTGGCTAACATTGGTGAAGCCGGATTACCCAAGGCGGTACCAAATATTTGTTTATAAAACTTGCCATCATATTCAAAGTTAAACAAAAATTCTATTAGCAATATGAAAATTACTAGGTTCTATAGTGTTTGCTATGTTTGTTCAATATATATGAAAAGAAAATAAACTATTAAATGGAATATGACAAAGTTCCAGTTTTCTTAGAACATTGAATGAATTAGCGGATTGCATTACTTACACCAAAATAGCAAACTGCATTCATAACCTTGACTCAAAAATGTTCATGTTTATTCATGACTACGGAAAAGGCAATTAACACAGATTAACATGTATTATTCTTACTGTAGCCACAACTGATGGTTGAAAGGTCGATTGGGTCTTAGTAATACCAACTTTTGTAATTGAAAAATAACCAGTTACTAAAATAATCACGTTCTGGTAAATCATGTTACTATTCATTTAAGTGAGTCAAAATCAAATACATACTATTATGGAAAACCTCACATAACAGTGGCCTCGTGGATGGTCGATCATATAAGAACAATACCTCTTAGCAGCACAACGTAATTCTATCGGGAAAATTAGGAATATACCATTATTTTTTATTTATTGATACATATATCTATTCGACCCTGATTGACTGATAAAATTCAATAATTGGAACTATCACAGTTACAGTTACTAGATTCCTTATTGTAAAAATATTTCATATATTTTAGTAATATGTTATAATAATTCTTTTTCGTTATTGCTGATTTCAAATCTTTTCATCAAAAGCATGTAACAATGAGCGATGAAATTCCACCATCCATTCCCTGCTCAAACGATAATCAAATGTAAATAGATTACGTTTGAATCTTGTTAGACATCGCAAAATTTCCAGTGCGGGATAAATGAAGCATTAACTGTAATCAAATATTAAAAGGACTACACTAAGTAGAGTATAATACAATAAGATTTATTGTATCAGCTTTCTACATATACACAATTATAAACACATATAAAGGAGTAATTTGCAAATGTTCAATTAATTAAATTTGTATGAATTTGACTCAATGATTATCCATCAGTTACACCGACTTAGTAGAACGTTTCATATGAATCATATCCAGGATAGATCTTTTATAGCAATTGATTTCTTTAGCTTTAATATAATCAAAACAATGTTTAGCAAGAGCAGTGGAATTTTCTAAGTTTTTTGTTCTAGTGCTATACTTATGAACATATATCCTATTTTGTAAATGTCGCTTAGAGATTCCTGTAACTCTTAATAAAATATCAGTCTGAAGTCAGATCTGATCACTGCTGTGAAACTGCTCAAAGTGGAAATCGATATTGATACGAACAAATATATAGTAGCAGTATTTCTCGATTTCAAAAAGACCTTTGAAACAATAAAAATTTCTATTTTATTGATAGATTGATTGATTGAATACGAGTATCACAATCCACAAGACAATATGTTCGGCCCTGTGTCGTTCATTTTATACCTGAATGATATCAATTACTTAAAAAAATGTGGAATCATTAATCTCTACATTTTTGCAGATGACACTTAACTGACTGAGTGATGTTAGTCTACCAAAGTACCAAATACTGTGAATAAAATGAATTGAACCCTCCATAATGTAACAGCATTTCTCAAAATCAACAAAGTTCAGCTCAATATTACAAAACAAATTATAAGAACATAACCACCCCATACAAGCACAATTTGATTCATAATAATAGGTAAATATACAAATAAATGGTACTACAATTATTAAATTGATTAAAGAATTTAAATATCTTAGAATCATGTTAGACAACTCTCTGAATTTGAAAATACCTTCCGTTTTATTTATGAGCAAAATATGGTTTTTACACGCATCAGCAGATATTTGACGTTTCAAATATCTTCAACAGTTTATAATATTATAATTAAATCTCATTTAGATTAATGTGCCGCCTACCTATTTTCTTTTAGATGTATTTCTATGTTATCTCAAAAACTGCAGAATAGAGCTGTGCGAGAACAAATTATGCTTCAGGTTCTAGATTGGCCATCTGTGAAAAATAGATTATTATATTACTTCAAATGGAAAACTACTTACTTCAACCAATTGATTGTCTACCAAAACGAAATTCATGAGTCGTTATCCTAGGAGAGGGAATACAAATTTGTATGTAACAAGAACAAATTACATTAGATAATTAATTCATTCTACAGAACTCATTGAATACATTCAACTTCCCCTAGTTATTAGGAGCATCATATACATCTTACATTTACTTTATTTAGTTGAATATCTAAAATCAAAATACACTGTTTGTTGAAGTATTGATACCTGTAAACCAGGCGCGTTTTATTCATTTGTATTATTTATTAGATTTAATTTTTATATAATACTAGATATTCTTTCTTGTAAGTATTCAATTTTGGTATTATTATTATAATGTAACAATTATTTGTAAATTAGATTCTTATATTAACAAATCCAATCTACACCTATACTAACTTGTTCAAGATCGTTTTAATTCGATATAAAGCAGGCGTAAAACTATCAGCAATTTTGGTATATGTTATCAATTTTTGTCCTGCCAGCAAAAATATATGAAAAATGATAAAATTATAAGGATTTATGCAAATTACGTATATACATTTGCATTTGCCGAAAGAGTTCATACTACATACACATATCGCAATAAACACCTAATGTTTGTTTGCTTTCCTTCAGTTTTAAATAGAAAATTCAATTTATGCTTTAACGATGGGAGACAGTTTTCTCAATGCATATTTAGTCCAGGCAAAAGCCGGGATTTCAGCCATAATAAAAAAAGACAAGTAGGTCCGAATAGAAACATTTTTGTGGGATTTGATTCGTGGGGTTATTAGGATTATTCATAACACATAAATTTCGAATTTAAAATGCACCAAGGGGTTTTTGGGTCGCTGATCACGATTTTGACGTCAGATTTACTTGAAATCAATTCTGGGGGTGAAATATCGATCAAATTGGCCAATTTTCCACCCCCAGAATTGATTTCAAGTAAATCTGACGTCAAAATCGTGATCAGCGACCCAAAAAACCTCCTTGGTGGATTCAAAATCCAAACATAATATATCATTAAGAAAACCTTTTTTGATTTATTTTGTCCCACGTTGTGGTGACAATTGTTAAGAAAAGGTCTTTTTAGCTTATTATTTATTATGAATTATTTGATCAATTTGATTCTTTCAATGTTTTGAATTCTACCGGCTAGCTTTCTTATTGTATTTTATTTATTTTGAATCTTATGTTTGTTTTGAATTGAATAATGAACTGTTACCTTTTTATTTTTATATTGAATTATATATGGAATTAAACACAATGTTCTTTGAATGTTAAAACTTTTAATATTTAAATTTCTATGACTCTAATTTATATCGGGTATCAATTTTTACAATGTGATGTTCAAATAGATCTATGATCTAACCTCAAAATTATTTACTATTTATCTTTGTTTAATCTACAATCTTTCTTTCAGATTTACAGACAGATAATAATACAATGGAGAAATAATAAATAAACTAACGTTTAGTTTATATCCAAGAATATGTTTTAAAATGTAGGCAATGTTCACTTGGCTTGATCTTCTTATTAATTTGATAATTAACTTTAACCGTAGGTACACAATTTCTCTGCTTCTCTGCTTCTTACTTCTTTTGAAATCAGGAACTGTTGAAAATTGTTAACTTAGTTTTATTCTTTTTATTAAAGATACAAAACTCTTTAATGATGTATGGAACTTTATCGAAGGCTGGCTATCGTTCGATGTTACTTATGAATTGTAGGTTATTGTAACCTTTAAACTTTGTTCGGAGACTTGGAACACTACTTGACTTGTAGAAATTATTTATTTGCTTCGGTTACTTTCAACCTTACGAAGCTACTGGAACACTTGGGTTCACCGATGTTTATCCAATACACTATGGTTATGGAAACTTTATGAGTTGCTTGAGTACCTTGACTCTTCAGATGTTGATGGCTAACCGACTTGGCTTGTCTTCAGATGCCTTTTATAGGCCGATGCTACTTGATGTCATATTCAACCTATGAGGTGCTTTCTTTGACTATCAAGAATGCTTTGATGATTGTTGCAAAACTAACATAAGTATTACATTGTTACTCGTCTGGCGTCTATAAAATCGCCTCGACCAATCAGAATTTAGTATTCTATAAATTTTGAATTATTGGAGATTTTCAACTTATTTTAAATGATGATGATTCCTTTTTTTTAAATTAATATTGCCTACATTTTTCCACACACTTTGGTTTAAGATAACCTATGATTAGGTTATTATTAATATGATTATTCCAATAATTATTATAAATTTGACAGTTTTCATTCTTAAAAACTAATACATAATATAATATATCAATAACATTTCTTTAACATTATATAACTCAAATTTACTAATCCTAACTCATATCTATAACATTTTTCAATAGTTTGTGCTATCTCATGATAGTTTTTGTAATCATTTTAATTATGATTTCTGCCTTCGTAACACTGTACGTTTATTCACTTTCACTGAAGTTCTTGTTCTACACTTCTATTCTAATTACATTGTTGTTTATTATGTTTTACATTGTTTATTATATTATACTAACTATTATTTAACATTTAATATTGTTTTTTAATTCCATATAATATCTTTTTATTAATTTTTTCTAATTTTTAATGTTCGGTAAGTTCTAATTTTTATCATTTTTATTGTTTAGGAAATGAAATCATAACAATATATTGCCAAAATAATCTATAAGAGTGCAAAATGACCAATTTGATCGATTTTCCACCCCTAGAATTGATTTCAAGTGAATCTGACGTCAAAATCGTGATCAGCGACCTAAAAAACCTCCTTCATGCATTTTAAATTCGAAATTATCCTTTTGGGTTTCTTCTGGCCCCCAAGATAACCCCACGAATCGAATCCCACGAAAATTTTCCGATTCTGACCTACATATCTTTTCTTTCCGGTTCGTTGCCTAGACTAATTGCACCCCTGCTCCCATGATTTTCCATCGCTGAAATAAGAAAACAACATAGACTAAATCTAATTCAAAACACATTCCATGCTTCGCATTTTAATAAATCCGGTGATACTTTTAACAGGCTTCAATAAGTTTTTCACTTTTCTCAAGTTGAATATATTGTTTATATTACTAAGTGATGCGTTCTGAACATTTATCACGAAATGTTCTATGAGAATGATTGAAATGTTTCGTAGTTGTAATTCACGTTTGCAAGTGTTTATTGGATATAAATAAACTGAAACTTGCACTGTGTAATTACGCTTCCAATGTGCAGAGATATTATTGCATAGGTTATTACCGTACTGTGACCCTGGATAAATAAACACAGTTGATACAGCTTCATACGTCTGCTTAACGTCTTTTGACACAATAACTTAATTTTCTCACAGTATTCTACCTATTTTTGTACAAAGTTTTCATCAAAGAAGCGGAAGAATTAGAATTAGATGTGGTTTTTGTATACTTATCATTACAGACGGGAAACATTACTATACACGTAGTACAGCTGTTACGGAAATGATCTGAACTAAGCAGATTATAAAAGTACTTGTTTCAAAATTGAAGATTGTTAGTTTCTCATGTAATGATTCTGAATATGTAGCATGATTGGAAGGTTTGGAATGACTAGAAAAGAATGGATATCAGATGCTAATAAGTAGACTATCTAAATTTAAAACATCAAGATCTTAGGAAATTCAATCATGTTTTCTGTGAGTTTAGGCCGCATCTTAAGAAATTATGAAAGGATTCTATGGATAACATTTGAAGATTCTGATGATAGAAAATACCCTCCTATACGGAAGAGGAAGTGTCAATAAAAAGCATAAGAGAAGGAAGTGATCAGACCATATATGTTCATCAATACATGTGTAAAACTACTTGAACACTAATTGTAGAGCAAAACTATGTCTTTTGTCAGAATCTCGGGTTACCAACTAGTAACCTTGACAATTTTCAGATTTATCGGCTCTATTGAAGAGGTTATGGGCCGGCCGATATGGAAAGCAAGTTGGATCAGGCATTAGGGCCGGTACCTGAAGAAACTGAGATCATAGCTCCAGGGAAGCAATATAGGTTATCTGGTAAAGCTTCCAGATTTGGCTATATATATATATATATATATATATATATATATATATATATATAATTCAACTAGCTTGGACCAATCTCAACCGAATATGTAATATAATGAATAAAAATATCTTAAAAATATTTGAAATTTAAGTTGTATAAAATTTGTATTCAGGTAAAAATACTCGAAGGTATATATTATATACTAGTGAGCGCATACGTATAATGCCATGAGAGTAGGGTAACCGCGCGCATAAATGCTTAACGAAAATGGCCGAAAATCGGTCGAATTTAAAAATAGTAGATTGACTCCACTATCTGTTTTCTGAGATATTTCTTGTTAATGTTTACAAGAAGTTATTGCAATTCAATGAAAATGTACGATAACTTCTGATATGTTTCCGAATATTTGGAGCTCTAGAGAAATTATTTGCGACCATTCTGATTGCAATTATTGCAGTTAGGCGGTAGTTTCGATTGTTCAAAGGTATGATTCATACTCAACAAAATGTTTCTACAGAAGGAACAAGTTGAATTTGATATGGTTACGACTAGTTTTGAGGTTGAACGTGAATGGTATTGGTAAGCGATAACGTTAAATAAAATGAATACTCTATTTTCATTCAATGGCGGAAGTTTTTAGAACAGGAAACTGAGAATGTGTGCGTGTGTATTTTTCTGTAATCTTATTTCCACCGTCGAACGTTTGTTAAAGAATAATTTTTCTCACAACTCTGTATAATTGAGATCATGTAGATCAGAAGATTTCTGTTCTAGTTATAGTTTTCATGCTGAAAACCAAACCGTGATTCATCAGCTGCTGATAACTAATAATTCTAACCAATTCATTTGATAGTTCACAAAAAGCTTAATAATCTCATCCAAGTAGATAATCTAGAAATAATATAGGGTTTTTAAAATCATTTGGATTAGTTTGGAATTATATTCTAATCTGTTCAATTCCATCAACTTCAGGAAATTTCAATGATAAATTTGAAAATGAATCCGTTCACTTCTACTCTGGATGAAATCCTATGTTGAATCATATGTCATTGACTGATAGTCATATTTTTAGAATCTAAATTCAATTTTAGTTCAATCATCCCATGATTACATTTTGGTTAGCCAAAATTTTTTCTAGGCTTACTAAGGAATAATAGAGCCGATATGACACATAAAATATAACGTTGACATAGTGCTTAATTCACTGCAAGTTTAATGTTGGTGTTCAGCAACAAATTTATTTGAAGTATTTCACAAAACAGTTATGAATTATAAATATCTAAAGAATTGCAATTTGATATTTTATATTTACTTACTAATTATTGTTTGGACATAATGAACTATCAGAACAACTATTCTTTCTTGTTTAAGTTTCCACACTAGTATTTTCCAGGGAGCCATCATATCCTAATACAATAAAATGTACATAAAGTTTTGAAATCATGAAAGAACGTTACTTCCTAGATCCTGCAGCAATTTTAAATATTGAGGGTCATTTAGTAGTTGTATTGGTCACACAACCTTGAATATCTTACAACCAATAATCATGGATTTATGGATAAAACTTGTTGGAAAGACCATATCTATGAGGAAACCCTGTTATTCTCTACCATAATATACTATTCAACGAATCCTGATTTTCAACGAAGAATATTGATTACGAATGTCACTATGATTTAACAATTATTGTCAATGATCGTTTTTCGAGCGTAAATGTGTTTTTATTGATTATTTATAATTCAATTCATAATGTATCGAGACTTTAGAATTGAATGATTGCATGTGTATTACAACCGGTTATCAGATACTGCAGAAATGAAAATATAGTTTTTGAGTGAAGTAATTGAGCATTATGGTTAGTTCAATTATATCACAAGGACTTAAAATCGGAAGAGAAAAATCACATTTAAATTCCATGAACACTAAAATGACCTCTCTTTAATTTTCTCAATTTCTTTTCTTTATATACTAAGTTTATAGAGTTAGTTAGACAATCTAAAAGTTCAACATTTTGTAATAGTCCAGGAAATAAAGTACAAAATCGACCCAAATTAGAAAAATTTGAGGTAAAGGATGATTTTGATGTGTGAGGGCTCATTCGATTCGTTTTGACCTCTAGATCAGAATCTGCCACAGCTACATAGGGGGAAATTTGTCCTATTATTAATAAACAATAAATAATGGCCAATAAATGGCATGTTTTTGACATAATAAAAAAAAAATTGAAAACGCTATTTTCCATCAATTTTTAGCGGGTAAAGTAGAAAATTGCAGTTATTTGATCAATAAACAATGTGAATTTAAGGTTTATAACAATTTGTCACTTATCTATGTGTTAATAAACAACAAAATGGAAATTTCCTAAATAATCAAGATTATATTCATTTTCAGGTAATTTGAGTTCGCTGAACACAAATTCGATGTTATTTCTGATTGGCTGTTAATCTAATTGTTAATTAACAATTTGTTAATAAACGAATTAACCCAAAAAATGGAAATTTAAAAAATAATCAAGATTAGATTCATTTTCAGGTAACTTGAGGTCGCTGAATACAAATTCGATGTTATTTTTCTGATTGACTGTTAATCTAATTAGTTAATTAACAATTTGTTAATAAACAAATTAACCCAAAAAATTGAAATTTAAAAAATAATCAAGACTAGAGTCATTTCCAGGTAATTTGAGGTCGCTGAGTAGTTTGATGTTATTTTTTTGATTGAATGTTAATATAATTATTTAATTAATAATTACTTTCATTTTTTGGTCAATATTTATTGTTTAATAACAATCTGAGACATTTCCCCCTATGTAGCTATGGCCGACTTTGATCTCGAGGCCAAAACGAATCTAATGAGCCCTCATACATCAAAATCGGTCCTTTACCTCAAATTTTCCTCTTCAAAACCTTTATTTCCTGGACTATAAGCCGGTAAATGTTGTTATTGTTCCACATGAAGTAATTGAATAATGCACAGTATAACTTATTGGAATATTCACTTGAACTGCACTGTCGGTCTTGATATTACTGACTTACTTGGTGTTAAAAGTGTCAAGAGACTTTAAGCTGCAGATATAATTTTCTTTGGCACACAATGTTTCATTGGATCCTTCCTCCGCCTCTGTCTCTGTTCTGTGTTGTGGTGGTTCGTTCTTGCTTTGCAAACGCGTAGCCAACCTAAGTTTTCGATATGTATGAACAATTTGACTGTTTATCTTCATACCGGATATTTTTGGTTGATTTTGAGAAGGGACAGCAGTTTTCTTCAAAACTCGTCTGCGTGTATTGATCATATTATTTTGGCCTAGAAACAATATGAAAGTAACAACCAGAAAAAAGAAATCGCTGTAAGCCCTAAATTTAATAATAATTACCTTCCTAATCTACCATTAGTGTTTACTACATTTTCACCATGACTTGGAAATATATGATAAGAAATTCCCACTGAATATCAATGGACAGAGAAGCACCCTGGCACACAACAATTCATATTACTTTTTGCCATTTTTGTTAAAATTATTGAATTTGCGTTGGCAGAAGAAACTCATTATTTTGAAGTAATTCAGTGGTAAAAATGATTATGCGACTAGGATATTATTCTAAAGAATATTATGTAACAAAGAATTATAAGTTATGCATGACCTGGTGACTCACCAATTTGAATAAATGAATTGTCAATAGTTTTTATGATATTTTTCTTTATTTTCAGATTGCTGGGTTAATTTTGAACCGTATCTTCACATAATTTGAAAGGTAAGCAGAGTTAAGAGCCTTATTTATAGTATAACTTTCAAGCTTTTCCTGGCTTAAACATCACTAGGTGATGAAATTGTCCTTTTGCGTTATTCCGTGACCCTTGTAAATATTATATGTAATTTTGAATAGTAGTCGCAACCAGATTTACGTTGCACATCATCAATGATATTTTTTTTCATCTATTTGGACTTTTTAGGATACATGAATTGAATGAACTTGAACTTGTCAAATCACTACGAACTATATTATTTTCGCGTTACAATAACGAATTTTCACAAATTATTGTGACATGCCTGTGCATGATGTAAATAGCCTCTCGAAAAATATAATGGTTCTCATATATGATATTTCGAAGAACGAAAAACGGGGATCCCTTGATTGAGAGATAGATATATTATTTATTTACCATATTACACATACTAGATACATTCATGAAAGGTCAATAAAATAGAAAGAGCATATTTATATTTCAATAGGATATTATGCAGTAAAATACACAAAAACAAAACTAATATATTCACAATGGTAACATTACAAACATTAAAATAATTTACACATTTGTAGGCGTACGTCAAGGTTATATTATTACAATGGTGCGAATATTCGTATTTCCGAATTTGAGCAATATTGGATGCGATGCGGGAAATTTCGTCAACATATACTTGTTAACGCGTTATTGATGAATTGATGAATAATGAAAATTGACAAGTTGAGGGAGCTATTCTCCTAGGCTCGACCAATGAGTCAAGGAAGGGCTTGCAAAGCATAGGTATTACAGTATTCTTGGATATTAGGTTCATTGAAAAAGAGTTACTTTAAATCGATGATTAGGCACAGAATGATTTGATACTTTATTCCGATTGATCGACGGGAAGGAAAGAAGGAAGGAAACCTATAATGTTCAAAGAACATCGTGTGAGCCAGCAAAGGAATGTTGGGAGAGGATTTTTTTCTTGATGGTTTGGAGGCTATAGGCATAAGGAAAGACCTCACAAAACAAAGAGTTCCACAATTTCCCCGCTTGATAGAAAAATTAAGTCTGGTAGGAAGAACTTCGGGAGGTCTCTTTTGGTTGCATTAAACTGTACTAGATTATTATTATATCCCAATTTCAAAATCTTCGCCAGATCTCTATTAATTGTGTCAACCTGTCGCTGTCTTGCTCCTTTGGCTTCATTGGATGGTATAGGGACTCTAGATTTAGATTTAGAACGATATTTTTCTCAAAATCTTTGAATGCAAGAATTTTTTTAATATTTCATATTCGTTCCTTGATGCCTAAATAGCCTCGAAGTTACTCATATAACCAAAATGGTAAGAAAAAAAAATATTCAGTAATATCTCCCGGCGAGGTGTAATTCTTTGGGCGATACTTGTTTCAATATCTCTAAGATATTGTAATAACTACGCTATGTGTAATTGAAGAATAGAGTGCTAACATATTTTAAATAAAGGTCACAATTTCTCAAGAAAGTTTATCACTTTCAGAACACAGTACGGACTAATATCTCCAGCACAAGGTGATCCCTTGTTTGCCTTATTATCCCCAAATAATATTTAAGCAGGCACATTTTGATTTCTAATTTAGTTTACTCTGATGATGGCTACATGGCCGAAACGTCGTACTTTAATAGTATTTTTAGTGTGAACTTTACTATAGTTCATCAAAAAACAACCAAAACTGAAAAAGTGACCAACCACTCATCATCAGGCAAAGATTTGTCCTATTTTCAATCCCAAAAGTTTGATAACAGTATTGAAGACGATAATTATGCCGAATACTTAGAATGTGATGAACCATGTAACATCACATTATAGGGTGACTGGATTAAATGTATTAGCTGTGGAAACTGGTTCCACGAAGGTTCGACAATGTACTAAAGCTTGTGTGATCCTTGTGTGAAAGTCAACCTAAAGATTCTGAATAACCTACATTGTTACCGAAGTCATCCCATCAGGACTTCATAAGTCATCTCATCTGGACAAAGTTTTGTGTTTTTATTTGTTTCATTCTCAATATTATAATCTTAGTTTTGTTAACTATTTGAATATCAAATTTCAGTTAGATGCTACTGTAAATTAAAATTTCCTGATTTAATTTGAAAAGGTGGGTGATTTCTGCCGGAGTTACCCTATAGAGACACGAATTCCATTTTAAAATACATTAAATTCACCATCTTCTGATGATGAAAGTTCACAATGAAGTTTGGTACAGGAATGTAGATACAAACCATTTATTTTCTCAAATAATGATGATCCATGATTACCATTCGGATTTGAATCACCATGTATAGTCGAGGAAATAAAGCATTACACCTGGAATTTTTGAAAGAATGAACGGATTGCTCATTCGATTCTGAAAGTCGAGTGAAAAATTGTGGGGTATTGGATTTTCTTGGAAAATTTCTTCTGAATTTTATAAAACGTGAAAAATGGACCTTTTCATGCCATTTTCTGGAGATGATTTATCTAATTATAAACACTGAAAATATCTGGAATTGGTTGATCAGGCATTTTCGAGAGTGTTGAACACGAATATGATGTTTAAGAATGCGCATAATGCACCTGGAGGTCAGTAACCCTGGGTAGTGGGTATCACGTCGGTCTCAGAGAATTCACAGAAATTTTATTGGAAACGGTCCCAAATTTGTCACTCGGGGGTTTTCGAAGATGCTGAACCCGAATATTATTCTATAGTGCACCTGGTGATCGGTAACCCTGACTATAACGTCGGTCACGTGGAATTTCTCATTTATTAAATTACCAATCATCTCAAAATTGTTACTCGAAGGTTTTCGAGGATGCTGAACACTACTATGATGTTTAAAATATTATATAATGCAACTGGTGATCGGTAACTCTGACTATAACGATGGTCACAGGCAATTTCTCAAAAATTGTAATTGGTACCAAACTTTCGAGGGTGTTAAATACCTAGAAATTAATAAAACAAACTTTAAAATTTTGCCAAAAGTGTAAATATTCATGATCCTTACACCTTCTGAAATATTAAGAAAATATGTTCCATATCATATTTTTATTGATTAATTGTTATTTTACAAAGATATATTATGTAGAAAAATAATTATTTGTTAACTTGTTAAAAAAATGGGAGATAATAGAAGCAGCAATAATTACAAAAATGTTTATTTTTTTTTATTTTTTTTTTTATTTTTTTTTTACTTTATAGTGTTATGTAATTTATTTCATATTTACGTTAAAAAAGTTTTTCACATCTAATACATCTAGCAATAAATAGACGCTAAGCGTTACGTTTTTAAAGAAGAGAAAGTAATGAGATTAAGAACAGCTGTTACAGCATCTTTACTTAGGTAGACACAGATATACAATTCGAGCTCAGGGGTAACAGTATATGATTCGGTACCACGATATAGATATTTTAAGGGGCGGGTCATGAATAAAACTTTTTTCATTTATACACGTAGGCCTTGGTGTGACGGACACAGGCCTCATAAACGAAAATTGAGAAGTCATATAAGAAATACCACGGAGATCATGTGCTTATGTGATCTTTATGAAAAATTGTTTTTATTTAATAAAAGCTGCTATTAGAGTTGAGAAATAGTATTTTAAATTTGAGCCTCAAGTGCATTATAGACTATTTTGAACATTATAGTCGTGTTCAGCACCCTCAATTTTGAGATAATTTTTTATAAAATATCTGAAAAATTCCCCGTGACTGACGTTATAGTCAGGGTTACCGTTCACCAGGTGCATTATAGAATATTTTAAACTTGTGCAGTCTGCCTATTTTTGTTAATTTTTCCCTTCGCAGATACAATAAACAAAAATATGTAACAAATCGGAAATTTTCCGTAGAATACAATGAACCAAAATACAAACAACTGGCACCTCGGGGGCTCATAGTAAATTGGGCCCAAAGTTGTCCAAAAACGGTTTTTTCCATTTTACTCTGTCATGGTGCCATAAAATGAAAAAAAAAATGAATACAAAAGTTGTAGAACTATTAAATCTGTGGAAATTGGATGTCAAAAAATCCGAAATCAAATTATTTATTTGCAAAAAACCGTTAAAAATTGCGTTTTTTTGAAACGCTCATATCTTCGTGAAAACATATCATTTTCTCACGAAACTTGGTGAAAATATTATAAACATTTTGCAGAAAATAATTTTTGCTGGTTGAGCCGATTCGGAGTCCTCGGCTACTCCACTTTGTGCGTCTGCTTCTTTCTCAACTGTATAGTGTGCAGTGCACATTGTCGTTACGAAATAAAGGTACGTTGCAATAATATCATTATTATTTGTTTAGTATTGATCGTGTCCATGATGATGATGAGATCGAAAGCGTAGCCGACTCTTCCGTACTCACTGTCAATATTTTGAACTTTCATGTAAAATAAATATAGATAAGAGCATACAGTTTTACAAATCTATCCTCGTTAACACCGTCCCGCACCCCCACTACACCACTTGAGCAAACGAACGTATGAGCCGGGGTGTGCTTTGCTTGTCATTAAATTTCCAAAGAATAGAGAGCGAATATGTCAATGTAGTATTTTTTTATGTAAGATAAAAGTATTGAACTACAAACTCTGTAAACTTCAGCACTCAATGTTAAAAGATAGACACCAGATTTGTTTTAAAAAAAAATTATCTCGGCTCCAAAGGGTCGTAGAGGAACCAGCTATTCAATGCTGCTAACGAAAAATAAAAAAAACGATTTTTCAACCGATTTTTCGCATATTAACGATCAATTTAAAAAGCGCGCAATAAATAAAAATGTTAGTACATTTCAAGAAAATTTTAAGCTCAAAATTGACTCTTAATATGAAAGCGTGTATGAGCTATCAAGATTTAAAAAAAATGATTGTTTCGAAAAAATCAATTTTTACAAAAAGTTTATAATATTTTGAAATTTTTTGAGAACGATCTTTTTCAGTTAGTAGTGAGCTACACTTTCACCAAGTTTCGTGGAAAAATGATTTGTTTTCACGAAGATATGAGCGTTTCACAAAAACGCAATTTTTAACGATTTTTGGCATATAAATAATATTTTCGAATCTTTCTATATCGGATTTTCACAGATCGATCCGTATTTAATAGTTCTACAACTTTTGTATAATTTTTTTTTTCATTTTATGGCACCGTGACAGAGTAAAATGGAAAAAACTGTTTTTGGCCAACTTTGGGCCCAATTTACTATGGGCCCCCGAGGTGCCAGTTGTTTGTATTTTGGTTTATTGTATTCTACGAAAAATTTCCGAATTTTTACATATTTTTGTATCTCCACTTAAACGTCCAAATCTGTAGGTAGACTGCACTAAACATCATATTCGTGTTCAGCACCCTCGAAAACCCCTGAGTAACCAATTCCAGCTATTTTCAGTGCTTATTTTCAAACTTATATAATCAGATAAATCACCTCCAGAAAATGGCATGAAAATGTTCATTTTTCACGTGTTAAAATTCAGAAAAAAATTTCGAAGAAAATTCAATATTCCACATTTTTTTCACTCGATTTCCGGAATCGAATGAGTCCAATTACATCAAAATCAGTTCATTCCTTCAAAAATTCCAGGTTTGGCATAATTTTGTGCTTTATTTCCTCGACTAGTATGCTTCTGATATGAATCATTGCTCTATAATGAAATTGATGGAATTGCGTTATATGGAAGTTTAGAACAAACAAACACGGACTTTGGTACCTATCTTATTTAACTCATTATCAAGAGTAATCGTATTAACGTCCTACACGTTGAATGAGGTAGGTATTCCACCTATGACAAATGAAAGTGCAATGTGTACTATTTACAAAGAAACTCGTGTAGCTAAAGTGAATGCCGTAGTAGCAGTGGAACTACTATGAATAACAATATGTAACATGTACGTGAGTGTCTCAGTGACACATATTACTAAGAGATTTTTACTGTTATTATCAGTCTTTATTTTTTGGTTTTGTAATTACACGATATTTCAATTGCGAACAGTTTTGTCATTAAACGAAACATCTGCCTGATGACTGTTGTTTATTTCTGTATCTTGTCGCGTAACGGTCGTCAATCGCGATAAATGTTTTGATGAAACTTATTCAGTTGCTGTGATCGCATATGGTCAATATAAGCACGCATTGTGCTAACTTTAGTCTACTTACAGCATAGATTGCTATCTAAATCTATGACTTAAAGATATTACAAGTACCTACGTAGTAACGGCTTCTGAAAATAAACTGCAGTAAAATGGAATTTTGAGCCTGAGTAATTAAATAATCGAGATTGTTCGTTGGGAAATCAATTGTGAAACATGTTTAATAAGGATAATATCAAAGCAAACATTCAGTACAGCCTTACAAATGTTATTCATTCACATAGATTGAATTAATGATCAATTTAAAATAAAGATGCACTTTTTATTGTGATTATTGGTATAGGTTGAGATGGTAGCGGGTTTAATATAAAGTTCAGTGCAGTTAGACCCTTGTACACTATCCCTTGTCACTATTTTCAGGAGTATGTGGATACCCCGCTGCTTGACAGAATCCTAAGATCAGCTTTATGCTTAGATCCTTTATTTTATAGGCCGTGATCCGTTAACCTGGCTGGGATGAGCGCAGGACATTCAAAAACAATTTCATCAGATTTCCGTAACCTGTACCTCGGAGATTATCCTGATGCTTTGCCTACTCAGCGAGAGTGTCTCTCTTGCCCTTCGGCCTACCTCATTGTCGAACAGCGCTTTAGCAGTTCAGCAGCCGTCAATGTTTCTCCATGCTGAGGCATGTTCATCTCTCATGGCTCCGCAAGATCTGCATATACCCGTTATAGGGGATACCAGCAAGGGAGCTTTGAGAACTGTCCAAACTGAGTTCGTTTTCAAAGGTTAGCCTATTAAGGATCTCCTTGGTATCCCTGACAAGCCTCGAGGACACAGTAGGGCTATTCAGTGCGTTAAGTGCCGCTTGACTGTCCGAACAGATTAAGCCGAGTAGCTTCTCCGCACATTTGTAGATCATTATCATCATCATCATTTGAGGGGAGGGGACTTAGCTCCCAGATGCACTTAGGCCATTTAGTTGTGCCCATTGTGCGCCCCGTGGTTAGAAGCCTATTCTATTCTAGCAAGTTTGTGGCCAGCCAGAAACCCAGAATATTGCCAATGCTGGCTTCCATAAGTTCTTCTGGGAGCAGTTTTGATTCTCTGAAGTGTCAGTGTCTGAGAGATGCTAATGCTGGGCATTCCAACATGATGTGAGAGGCAGCTTCTTCCGCCTCTCTGCATTTCCTACATATTGGGTCTCTGTGATGCCCATAGTTTGGAGGTGTTTGTGAATACGAAAGTGACCAGTTAGGATTTCAGTCATTCCTCTGATGTCCCTCCTGTTCAGAGAAAGGAGTTTCTTCGAGAGCCTAGGCACAGGCTCTTTGATAAAAAGCTTGGCCTGCCTCATGCGTGATGATTCTTGCCACAGTTCAGACCAATCTTCATCCAGTTGGCCCAGAAGGGTGAGACCCCTTCGCAATTTGATAAAGCGACCATTGGTTCCGTCCCGACGGGGGCGCTAGACGAACCTCGCCTGGCCAAAAAGTCGGCCATTTCGTTTCCTACAACTTCACTGTGTCCATAAACCCAGATGAGTTGAACTTTATTTCTCCTGGCTAGTTCAGCCAGTGTATCCCTGCATTCTTTGACAAGCCTTGATGTGACTCTGGATGATTTGAGAGCTCCCAGAGTCAACCGGCTGTCTGTGCAAATATATATGCGATTATTTACATAGTTTCTTCGCAGGTTTTCCAAGGCGCAAATCAATATTGCGCAGACCTCCGCCTGAAAAACTGTACAGTAAGTGCCTAGAGTCACTGTGTTAGTAATCTTTGCCCTTTTTAGACTCTCCCGCCCCAGAAGCCTGATCTATATTGGAATCATTTGTGTACCATACGAGCCCGTCTGGTGGCAGTAAGGTGACAGTTTCGTTACTCCAATCTTCTCTATCTGGGATGAGAATTTTGGGAGAAGTGAGACATATAGCTGGGATCATATGTTATTTTGCTTCATTTCTAGTGTGGGGCATTTAGAGATTGCCTCACTTAAAATCGATGAGTGTCCACGAGGGTAGTATAGATAGCAAGTATCACATCTTGGAACACTGTTTTCAGATCCCCCCCTTCGCACGGAATACCTATTAATACATCTCCAACTCTTGTGTTTGCTATAGACCTATCCGTATATCAAATTGATCTGTGCTTTGGCGTGCGGCATCGTCTTTAGCTTTAATTTATTATGTTAGAGGGGTGAAGGAAGTTAGTGATCTATGGATTGGTTAATTTTGATTATCTCCCTACGAATTTGAATTATTATCGATTAATATTTATAAATTGTTCGATCTATTAAAAGCAAATAGTTTTTAGTTAAGATAGTTCATAACTCACCCCCATAATGACCTGCTTTGATGGGGATATATTGTTATTGTATGAATTTATTCAAAATTCAATAATTCAACAATTACTCAAATTCACAAAGGTCTCAGGTCGGTCAGTGAGCAACGACCTCCAGTTAAATAGTTCCGAATATCTGTTTTTCTGTGGAACTAGTACAGTTATAGAGTCACTGAAAGTGCAAGAGGGATAAAGAATAACTTGCGGCATCTACCTATAAGTAGATGCAAATATTATCTAGGTACAAGGCCTGAACGCTCAGCACAAGCTTTCGAGTCTTGCGGCAATCCCCGTTTAGTGTAAGAGGCTCATGACTATGGGAACCAGGAATATCGGCTGTCCTTGTGTTAGATATCAGCCCTCTATATCTCTATATTGAGATAAACCTCGTCTTGAGCCAACTACTGCCTCTTGTAATTTCCTAAATCACCGGAATTATGTATCTAATTCTACATTACGTCTTGAAACCCGCGATGAAAACTGCTCCGAGCAGAACAAAACAATTTGGCGATAGCGACAATATTTGCACTATCGAAGCTCTTTGTCGTGCCTCGACGGAATTTCGACTCTGAAATGCTGCTTCGCGAACCACAGGACTTTGATTCTATCCTGCGGTTCTAGTCGCAGCCTTTCGGGCTGCATTGATTTGCACTCCACCTCTCCAGGGAGCCATTGCAGCTGAGTCTGTAGACCGCCATCATTGCGAGATTCCTCATAGTCATTGATAAAGGTGGAACGCCCAGCAAGGCCCTCAATGCTGCAGTTGGTGTACTCTTGCTCGTAGATGTATTGCATCTGAGGAAGAGCTCCTGTATTATGTCCAGAAGCTTCTGGACTATAACATGTTCGGTTCTTTCCACCATACGAGAACTACATGACTGAATCTTGGAATAATGATAGCTGAGTAGATCCACATCAGGTGCTTAGCCCTAGACCCAACTTCATGCCAATTGCTTCCTTACACTGCCAAAAGGTTATCATATTATTTTGACACCCCAATTTTTATTTTTCTTGTTGTCGTAATAATGTCGGTTCGGATAAATCTGGTAGAAAATAGTTTTAGGATGATGATTGGTTTCCCATAATTATGAAAGATCATAATCATAATGATGAATAAAAAAAATTTACACATTCAGAAAAATAGTAATAAATTAAATTAGATCGAATCCCTAGAAATTTATAAATAAAAATTCCGATATCAACAAATTCTTACTAATTTTTAAATCTGTATAATCAGAATTTCCGTTTGCAACCAGGAAACCAGTTTATCGTTCAATCCCCAGACAATCTTTAAAATCAGTGATTTCGAGCTATCCTTATTATAAATGTCTTTCAGCTTCCTGAGAAGTGCGGTATCTCAAATTATAGTGTCGACGATGTTATATCATTTAAGGTTCATCCATTAGTTTAGCATTTTTCTTAAAGCTGTCATATTTGCTAGCTTCGAGGTTATCAAGAAATTGTTTCTCTAATACATCTTGAAGGAAAAAAAATATAGTTTTTTTATTCTTCAGATGAGGCAATGTTGTGAAACGTGATAAATTTAGTAACTGTATTATTGGAGAGTAAATTTGTGTTTTGTGCACATCCTATTATTCAATTTATCTAATAAGTTAAATTATTGCATAGTTTGGATATTAGATTCGAATTTATCATGAACTTAAGTAATGTTCTTTCTAATCTAGATTCTTTCTAGTATCAAATATTTACCATTAATAATTTTGAAATTTAGAAATCTCGTATTGTAATTGTATTTGTCATTTATGTGTATATCTAGTGAAATATACTGTTATGATTTCATTTCCTATATAAAATAAAATGGTAGAATTTGAATTACCGAAACATTAAAAATAGAAAAGTTTAAAAAGTATATATAATATGGAATTAAAAACATTATTTAAAGTCAAATATATAAGTAGTATAAGATATTAAACATTGTATAATAACAGAAACCAAACATGTGAAATAGAATAGGAAGTGTAAAGAAGAAACACTGAAAGTGGATAAACGTACAGTGATACGAAAGAGGAAAATCATAATTAAAATGATTCAAAGACTATCAGATGATAGCACAAACTAGTAAATTAAGTTATAGATTTAATATACTTAGTATTAAGAAATTTCAGTTAAATTATGTATTAGATTTAAGCAATGACAAATGTCAAAATAGACATAATAATCAGAATCATCAAGTTAATAGGAACCTAATCATAGGGTATCATATATCGAAATATGGGAAAAAATTTTGGTAATATGAATTTAAATAGCAGAATGCACAATAGCTTTAATTAATTTGAAAATCTTCAATATATCAAAATTTTAAAAATACTCAATTCTCATTGGTCGACACAACAATTAGATACTTCAAAGCACAACAATAAGAAAGAACTGTCAGATTCAAAAATGGGAATAGCTTCCTAGATATTAAGAAGAAGTACCTGATTGGCTGAGAATGATTGAACTAGCGTCCTTTTGTGGGCCCTATAAAAGGAAAAATGAAAGGAAATCTAGTTTGCATTTACATCTGAGCACTGAATGTGTCTCCTGCAGCTCAATTCAATATCCATAACCTAAGTTTGTAGTAACATCGGAGAACTGAAAGAGTCTCTGCAGCTTCGAAAAGTTAATATAACCGAAGTCAATTAGTAATTCCTACGAAGCTAATAGTATTTATAAATCTAGATCTCAACGTTAGTAAAGTTAACATAACCAAAGTTATTTAAGTGGCATCGGAGAATATTCAATCTTCGATAGCAGTTCCAGTTTGTTATAAGCGAAGTTTTATATCTTAAACAGAACAAAACAATTAACAACAAATTATCAACAAGTTCCTGAATAAGAAGAAGAATCAACGTGTTATCAGTGAATGTGTTATAGCAGAGTATGTTTTAAAAGTGCATAACCATATAAAATAAGAAGATATAAAATCTACGGAACATCACCAACATTCGTTCTAATATTATAGGATATATATAAAAGTAAGTCTATTTACAAATTCATCATTGTATCGTTATCTCTGAATGTAAGATTGTTATCTACGGAACATCACCAACATTCGTTCTAATATTATAGGATATATATAAAAGTAAGTCTATTTACAATTTCATCATTGTATCGTTATCTCTGAATGTAAGATTGTTATTGTAAACATGTATTAATTTTAAGTAGTTTGAGGTTATGATTGAAAAATAGAGAATTTTAAAGTATACAGAACTATTGTCAGCATAGAAACTTTGGAAACATAAAATTAACTTGTATAATTTGTAAACAATATAATACAGGGTCATAATTAAATTTAAATATAAAAGTTTTTAACATTTTAAATAAGGTTTTATTTAATTCCATATAATATAAAAATAACATTCAAATCATTCAAATCAGAAAATCAAATCAATTTAAAAATTAAAATCAATAAAGAGCTAGCCGGAATAAAATTAAAATTGAACAAAATATAAATCATTAAAAATTCAAAACTCATTAGAGTTTAGTTAATAATATTGGCGATCCCTCAGTCAATTATCACTCATTGTCGACTCCCTCCTGTGCATTCTCAAAAGTCACGAATTGGCCAGAGGGGGCACTTCGTCTCAAATTTCACATCAGTCGAGAAGACTAACTATAAAGCGACTTCGAGTTGCAACCTTTTCGCCTGAAAGCCTAGATAAATGCTTCGGAGCAAAATTTTATGCTCAGGCAAGCCGATACAAGGCAGACCTTCGGCTACCTATGGTTAGCCGGGCTTACATCCGAGACCGAGGGATTTACCACAGCTTGCCAAGATGGCGTAGTCAACACCTGTTTATCGCTGCAACGTGATGGGTGTGCACGTTCCTGATGTCAGCTACAAGGCCTGCAGAAAGGCGCCTGAGAAGCTTTTCCACCTGCTGTCGGCATGTCCGGCAAAAGAGGCGTGGCGTACACCCATCGCCAAAATTCGGCGTGCGGTATTACCATTTAATACACTCGTACCGAATTGACCAACAGCTGGTGCTACCTTACATAACAGGAGATATTGAGTTCATGGTCTGAAACGAAAAATACCATATCTACAGGAATTACCCGTTTCTGATCGTCAGGTCCATACAAGCAAATAGGGTGACTAATGGACAAAGTATCAAGATCTCCTGTTCGAGTTCCGCAAGGTCCTTATCGCCGTTTTGGGTGGAGACTTCGCTTCGTTCCAACTTAAAGATTATTCTGGCCCGCAAGAACTTGATAGACCGGATGCAGTCATTCTAGAATGAATAAGGATACTTAGGGCACATCTTCAGAATCATTTGTATTTTTGAAGTTTATTATTTTCGAAGCTTTCAAGGAGTTGAATCAGTTCAGATATTATTCGATATTTACTTGAAAGAATTGTAGACTTTTGTGCAGAAAATTCTATTTGGCATCTGGTTTTCATCTGAATAATTACAGAATACTCCGCACCTACGATTGTAAAATCTCTAATTATTAATATTTAGGGATGACTCGATAAGGTAATTTAGCACGTAATTCATGATTATCTGTTATTGATGCAAGGAACGGTACAAGGTCTACAAATACGACTATCGTTTGAATATTTTTTTCTTTCACATGGTATCATATTGTGAAATATATAGGAACAATGACGATATACAAAATGTTTCCGTTTGTAGATGTTTGTAAAGATGAAGTGAAATGTATGGTATTTCCGATTTTAATTCCATACCTGATCAGGTGTCTTTGCATCATTGGTTTCACAAGATTCCAATCGTTATTTACTTAGCAACTACAGATGTTTACACATTATGACGGAACTTCCCATGCTGTACTCGCATAGCTGCAACAAATTGCATGGGAAGTACCATTTGTGGAAACTACCGAGCAGTGCGGTTTCGGTTTGTACAAAGTATATAATGCCTTATAACATCCTTGGTTACATAACATATCTAGGAAACCTATGCACAGACTGATTATACAGATCTTTCACCTTGGATGCTCTATTTAAAACATCTTCATTGAATTTTGTAGAAAATGATCGTACTTCCTGTTCGTGCTATATGAAAGGAGTCGCATACTTGACGTGGCCGCTTAGAAACTCCATATCTATAGATTGTCTTCTTTCTCTTTTGTTGTTGAGCTTACAATATGTCCTAATTTAGAATTAGGTCTGAATGTTATAGTTCAAGTTTGAAAAGTATTCTTAATTTCTCCATATAATTTAGACCAAATCTTTTTTCTTCTTGAATTTTTATTTTTTTGGTGAATACTGAAGTGCACGTTGTTTTTTTAGTCATTAATGAAATTGTAAATCAGTTACAATCATGTACCCCCTTCCTAAAATAATTTTAGTACCTAATAGGTATTTAAGAGATTACATCTTCAAATGTACTTCAGTTGACAACTCTCTATTCCGATGATGCCACAGTGTTCGGTAAAAAAATATAATCTCTGTGTTGTATAAACTAATCGTTATCATTATCGCGGTAATTATTGGTGTAACATAGCTCTCTCTTAATGAAACTCTATAAAGTTTACTTAAGGAATTTTCATTATTCCTAATCCTCAATCTACTTATTCATTGACAGTGTGGTCACTAAGTTTAGAGGACCATGACACGTTGGAGTTTGATCCAAATCATTGATTAGCGAGAACAAATGTGAAAATATCATTGACACTTATCCTTTCATTTCCCAAGACATAAAATTTTACACACTGGAAGGTAATTGGAAGGGCAAACGCTAATATTCATCAGATAAACTCGTACTCAACAACAATAATAATATTTAATAATAAAAAATTACAATTAAATGGTAATGATAATAATGAAAGAATGTCTATCATAATTAAAGATAATGAAAAAGAATATTATAATTAACTTTACTACTAATAAAAATTAAAAATATAAAATCAAAATCTAGACTCAAATAAAACCTAGATAATATAAATTAACTAAAAGACACAAATACAACTAAGATTATTAAATTGATTCCCCAACTAACCTAGGGGATCAAAACTTAATGAACTGATTTGAATGTATTATTGAACTTGGACTTGCATAAAAACTGAGAACAACAAACGTTGTTGATTGAAAATGTAAAACAACCTTCTTACCAAAAACACTCTGAAGAAACTATCAAGTTAAATTAATTGAAATCGACAAATTGTCACGTGATTTCTCAAGATAAAATTCCAAGTTATAAAATATAACTGAAGACCTTTTCTAAATATTACTAACTGATTGGAAGGAACATATTATTTTAATTCTAATCAAGATTATATTTAATTACAATGTTATCATTAGGTACTACTTTACGTTCCGATTTACGTGTGGTACATTTTGATTGATTGTGTAACTTATCAGAGAAAAATGTTTAAGACTTCCATATTAAGATCTACAGCGGGTCTGGAACTTGCTACCTCAGCATCTCCAGGTCGTTAACATTAAATAACATTTATCATAGTTTGGCATTCGTTTTCGTCCTATATCGGTTATTCGTCTTGACAGGTTTATGATTTCCTTGAGAACAAGAAACTTGTGTGGAATTACTGACCATCTTGACCATATCAGCTATGGTATCATATTACGCTCCTTGTGGAAGGTGTGAATTGTCTTGTATTTATTTTAGACATTCATTTACTTTTCTCAAGCTACATTTGTTGTTGATACTAAGCAAAAAAAACATCCGGCATCCCCTAGAGGTTCTTGTTACTTTGCTTTTCGATATTTTAATTTTAGATGAAATTTTAATTTTTCAAAAATGATTTTGTTTTGAATATTGAAAATGACCTTTACCAAACCCTTATTATAATGGTTACCCTAATTAAATAATAACTAAATTTATCAAGCGGAAATAACAAAACAACATTTACCTCAGTGTATAATCAAAACTTGAAATTTAAGAAGAAATGAGATTTTTCTTGTGATTCATTTTGGAAAAATCACGGAAAAAATCAAAGAAATTCTGAAATTTCATAATCTAAATATAATATAGCATTCAACCCCAATTCCAAATTAGGGCATATTTTATACAATAATGAAGACAAAACGAAGTATATCGATACAGATGGAGTTCATTAGCTGTCTTGTCGAGAATCTGATTCCTATTATGTAGGAGAAATGGACGATCATTTTCTACTAAGTTTGAACATGAAGACGTTCATAACCATTCCTTCTCTGAAATAGATAGCTCACTTATTTCACATACAGCTGATAAAGGCTCGAATATAAATTCGTTTCTATAAATCAACAAACAAAAACAATAATTTAAGTTAAGAATGACTATCGTAATCCTTTGTTTATCGATAAGTTTTTATAGCCGAAGCTACGTATCTTTAATATTATTAAAATACCGTCTGAAGATTGTTTAATTGTTATATCATTTTCCTCATTATATATTATTCAGTATCTACTCATGTTTCGTTCTACTTGATATTGTATAATATGTTCATATTTGCATATTATTCAATTTGAAAATATAATAGTAATAGTACCTGCTTTGTATAATAATTGGACATTTGTTTATTTGCAATAAGTTCAAGCAAAGCAATAATGTTTTCAGTAACCGATAACTAAACAATGAACAGATAGCTTGTCTCATTTCCTTATTACCACATACAGCATCACACCTACACTTCTATGGTATAATAGAATATGTAATATAATAGGATAATAGAAATACTGACAACTTCACTGTTACTCAGTATGCCAATCCTCAATAAAATTACTTTCATCTTAGATTATATGGCGTTTCAACTAAACTAGGTACTAGGTTAATTCAAGGGTACCAATAAGAAATTATTAGTTGCAATCTATTCTTATGTAATCACTATATTCTGAACCCACATTAATTATATGCTCCAACCATTGATTATGAATTAATCAATGCGTTAACAAATCATTCATGGATACAAATAAATCTTGAATCCTGAAATACTTCAATTCTTATCTCAATACCTCTTCATACACTCAGAAAGAAAAATAATAAGACTGTGCAAGACTGGTACTCTTTTGCCAACATTTTGTCCAGCTGCTCAGTTGCAATCTTTTGGATATTCTCAATTATCTCGAAATGATGTCAATTTTGGGAACGGGAAAGAGTAGGAGGGGTTGCAGAATAACTTTGAAATATGTTGTTGTCAAAAAATGGAGTATCATTAGCGGAATACCGACCCATCTGAGAACTAGTGGCATTGCATCTTTTCTATAGACTATCTTTAATTTTTTGAACTTCTCGAATTTTTTTCGAGCATTTCGCAAAAATTGAGCGCGAAAATTGTTCGATTTTTGCAATTCATTGTTCTTTGGTATCTCAAAAAACTAGTGAGGACAAGGGCACATGGTGTTGCTGTTAAAATCAGAGCAATTGAGTTTGTATTCCAAAGTTGGTTCTGATTTAATTAAAGATAGTGATGAACTATTTATTTTATGGGAATCCATTTTAATAAAATTAAATAAAACAATTTTTTATCTAATTTCCACAAGGGACTTGATAATGATGTAAAAGTGGGAACCGGTCGTGTTTATTGAAAAATAAAATCTCTTGTGAAAATTAGACAAAAAATTGTTTTATTTCATTTTATTATTTCGATTTAATCCTTGGAGCTTACTGAAAATTTGTTTTATTTTGTACTAGTGTTATATCAGTTTGCATTGCCATTCCGATACTCGTTGAAAGAATTTTTGTATTTATATATTAATAAATGATTGGAAAAGGTAATTTGTGGTGAATGCGTCGGGTAACACCGATATGTACTGTCAATCTTACTTCCATGATATCACAGAGTAATCAATTTGATGTAGGTTAGCTTTAGGTTAAATTACAATTAGCTTGATCAAAAAAGCGAGTTACTGAGTATGGGCACAGGGAAACCAATCAGGGATGGATCATTCGGGGTGTCTAATTATCCACTTCCATTCGAGGAATCGATGTAATGGAAAACAGTGATCTGTGGAATTAAAGCTGACTGGACATCAAGCCGGTATCCTGGCCCTTCCAAATCTGTTTAACTCCAAAGGTTATGACACGATGCACCCTCTGATACCATCAAACGCCCGACAGTAACGAATGTATTTTATTTACATTAAATTGTTTTTAACAAAATGGTCAGGCAGGGTATAAAGAACACACAGCATTCAATAGACCAAGTATACATGGTATCACTAGGCGGGATTTATTCCAGCACCAATATGGCGACGTATGTAAAGCCACATTACAGTAATTTATTCGAAAATTTGTTCCTACCCTGGATATAGACAGACAAAATATACAATTTCAGAAAGAAATATAAGCAATGAATATCTATTATCAACATATTCCCTTGTTACTTCAAAATAATACACGTTGTATACTTTCCAAATAGTAAACCAAAATGTTACAATTCTCTTTACACTTACATATGAAATGTAATTATAACTATACGACAGCGGGGACGCAAATAGACTTCACAGAATACGAGAGAACTTTAATTTTTTGTAAGAATACCATGAAATTCAGAACAATGAGAAAAGTGCAGAGATTTTTTTGAATTTTTAATTCGAAGTAGTTTTTTCATAAATTTCTAAAATAATCTATTCATTCAAACACCCTGGATTGCGTGCGTAAATTGACGTCATAAGTGCCCGAACCAATCATCGAACTCTAATATAGTGAGGGAGAAAACCGAGACAATGTTGCCGTTCTACATATTCAAGGGTGGATAACGGTCTCAAACCCATAAATAAACTGAGCCTTAAGGGAAGATTCAATTTCCGTCTTTGATAATAATAGTATCACAGTATATAACATCCATATTATGAATCAAAATTGCTCATATATTATAGTAAATATAAGACGCCATTTCAAGAGAGCCACTTGTAAATAGTTGACAATTGGCACTGTTAGCAGTTCGTTGAGTCTTGAGTCCTTTGTTATTGTTTGTTTATGTTTTAATTCGAGTGCATTTATATTCCTAACATTATTTTCTCTAATCTAACAGTAAACTTTCGTTTGTTAATGTTAGTTATTTCATCTCAACAACTTTGAATTACAGTTTTTGAAAGGCAGTGGAAGTTAAGAACTGCTTTGTTCCATCGAGTTATCGATGAAATCAGTTTTTAGATATTCTCGTATGGCTTCTATTTGAAAAAAATGCAGTTATTCATTTAATAGATCTCACGCGATGTATTTGATCTATACGTTATTGTTATATCCTCTGAGGACAACATTTATTGATATAACTAATATTTACTAGATATTCCCGTAAAATATTTCATCTGGCAACACTGTTATTTGCACAATGAGCTCACATATATTATATGTTGATCTATGGTAATACTTGTTGCAGAAGCGACGCTGTTTGAATGTTCCTCGAAATTGTCGATTTTTCGGAAGGTGTTTTTTGAAATATTACATATTATTCGGAAAACCATGCGTGCATATTATTTTATTGCTATATACAGTCATACGCGCAATTAAACTGAATTCGGACGATAGTGACCTTGCCTATTGATAAGGAACCAGTATCAATATGACTAAGGCGATTCGGTTTTTAAACAACATATGGCGCCTCTCCACCATCTAACCTCATTGGTTATAACTGAGTCCATATGTTAAATTTTGAGACTAAAACGAATAAAATAATTAGGGATCGACCGATATAGAAATTTTGGCCGATACCGATAATCGGCCGATACCGATATTTCAAATACCGATATACCGATATATCGGTCTATCGGCCGTTAATTTTTTTCCATTGTGGTTCGTACAGTTGTACTAACATAGCTGAAACCGTAAAAACATGTACGTCCATAATTCGCATCCGTCGTAATATATCCAGTGATAAGGCACTCAATATGAGCGTTCACGCATTTAATGAGAATTTCACATATTCAGCTATGTGGGTAGAACTTTACTTCATTTCAGCTCCAGCAATACTTCCATTTCGTCCTTTATCATTTTGAAATCAGAATTTTCCAAAAAATATTCCTTCCTGATTCTTTCAGATATTTTGGTAGAACTGTACTGTCTCGCTTGGAAATTTCTCCGTATTGCTGAATGCACGTGTTGCGCTACCGTCGTCGGACGTTCCTGCAGGTCCTAACTTGTATTTGTCTTCTGTCGTTTCATGATAATTTTAAGTTGTGCCTTATTTTAGTTGTGTTCGAAGTATAGAATAAAGTAGAGGCCAAAGTGTTTCCTGCTTAACTATTTTTAAAGTATATTATTATAGTGTTTGTTTGAAGTAAGAAGTAAACTGAGCGGTGGAATTATTTATTATTATTGTATGTTGTGACAAAATCAAAATGCCAAAAACAAGCCCTTTATGGCAATATTTTGAAAAAATATTGAGAAACGATGAGAAAAACGAAAGTGCAATTTGCAAAATCTGCCAAAAATCTGTTTCATTGGGTGGCAAAGGAAAAACTGCCAACACTTCTAATATGAAATACCATCTGTTGAAAAACCACCCAGTAGAATATAGTCAGATAACTGATTCAGGTATGTAGCAAAAACTTGTAAAAATAAAAAATGTGTATGTAAATCTTTTCACTACCTTTTTAGGTAAAGTTGCGAGCTTAGAAACAGAAACTGGAAATTGTGCCCCATCTACATCGAATCAGTCTAATATCAGAATTCAACTTCGTCAACAAAAACCACAAATAAGTATTAAAACTGCATTTGAAAATATTCGACAATGGGATATAAATTCAGAAAAGGCTAAGGAAATTCATAAATTAATTGGTGAAATGATAGCTACCGACAATCAACCATTTTCCATTTGTTCGAATACTGGTTTTACACGCTTATTAAAAAAGGATTTCCTTTATATTCCATACCATCAGACAAATATTTCCGTGAAACTGTAGTGCCAGACATTTTTCAAAAGTGCAAATCTCGTGTACAGAAAATAATAGATGATGAGATGATCAGAAAAATGTCACTAACATCAGATATATGGACTTGTCAACACAACAATTGTTCTTTCATATCATTGACGGCTCATTTTTGGAATAAAAATGTATCTAGTCACCGAGTCATTTGTTCTAGCTTGTAGAGGTTTTCCAGGCACCCATACAGGTGACACCATATCTGAGATGCTTCAAGATCTATTAGACCAATGGAAATTGAAAAAAAGCCAAATTCACCTCTTGTTGGCAGATAACGCCTCCAATATGAAAAAAGGGATCGTCGGCGCTATAATGAAATATCAGGGTTGTTTTGTTCACACTTTACAATTAACAATAAAAGACTCCATTGATTGCCAAAGGGCAGTAATAGATGTTATTGCCAAAGCAAGGAGAATTGTGACTCATTTCAATCACTCTGCAACTGCTTGTGATAAACTCAAAAAGCTACAAGAACAAATGAATGTCCCAACAAAAAAACTTATCCAAGATATACAAACCAGATGGAACTCAACTTATTACATGCTGGAACGATTACTAGAACAAAAAAAGGTTATCAGTATTTATATCTTGGATAATCCAGATTTGACAGACCTAACATTCCACCAATGGGATTTGGTTCAAAAGCTTATCAACCTTTTACAACCCTTTGAGGAAATAACTAAACTCTCAAGTAACAGGGAGTGTTGCATTTCAGAGGTGATACCCCTAGTTAAAACATTAGATTCGTACTTGAGCAACCGTTCAAAAAGTGCCATATTTTCTGGTGTAGACACATTAAGGAGTGATCTACAAAAAAACTTGGAAAAACGATTCAACCATATTTTTACTGAAGAAAGTTTTACGCTGGCCACGTTGTTGGATCCACGTTTCAAGAACAGTTTTTTTGACAATGAAGGCGGACCAATCTATGAAATATTAAAAAGAAAAATTACTGTTCAAGAGGGAGGCAGCGGCATTATCGAAACTATTACGGATGGTGAAAGTGATGGGGAGGACAATATGCCACTAGTAAAATTGCTAGCTATGGAAAGGGATTCAGGTGCATCAAAGTCTGTGCATGATTTATTTTGGGAATCTTACGAACATTTTGCTGGTGAAGGCACACTAGGAAGTTCGAAGCGAAAACGAAAACAAAGGTCTGCTTTTGTTGAAGTACTGGATGATGAAATTAAATTATATCAAAGTCATCCAATAATTTCCAGAAATAAAAATCCCGTTCAGTGGTGGAACGACAATAAATTAAGATTTCCCAATCTTTTTCCGCAGGCTGCCATATACCTGTCTGCACCAGCTGGAAGTGTCCCCAGCGAACAAGTTTTCTCTGAAGCTGGTAATATTTATGATGCAAAACGTAGCAGGCTAACTCCTGATAGGGCAGAAAGCTTAATGTTTTTGCATCACAACCTACCAAAACTAAATTATCAGTATTAATCAGTTATTTTTGTATTTTAGTAAGGTGAAATAATTTTACCTTATAGTTGCAATCCGCATAGGGTTTTATTTTATTAATTTTTAATTACTAGTCAAAGAATTTAGTTGATTTTACGTTACATACTTTTTATTGGCAATAAAGATATATTTTTGATGGAAGTGTATTTTTTTCATTCATTTTTCAAATTGATTTTTTTTCCCAATAAAAAAATATATCGGTCTATCGGTCTATCGGTTTTTGATATCGGCCGATACGATAATCGGCCAATGAGGCCGATATCACCGATAGGCCGATATAAATATCGGTATCGGTCGATCCCTAAAAATAATACTACAGTTTTGAAAATCTTAAAAACACTATTTTATTGGAAAAAATGACTGTTTAATACATGCGACATTGGTATACTTTTCGCGACGAAGTCTGAAGAGTATAACATTCACTCGAGCTATTTCAAAAAAAGTTCTAGAGCAAAAATTCCTTCACCATAGTATTTTTCATCGATATTCAAGCTACTTTGAAGAAAATCATCTATCTGTCAGGATGTCCGTTACGAAACTTGTCTATAATATAACTCAAAAACGAAAGGTCCTATCATATTCAAATTTTGATAAAAAATTGTTTGCTGTTCGGTTACAAACTCTATTAAGGAAATCGTGTAATAAACACACCCTTTTCTGAAGGGTTGAAAATTTAAAAAATAGTGACTCCCAAAGTATACTTTGAATCGATTCAAAACTTTTACAGTACTTTTAAGTTGATTTGAAATTGCTTTTACCTGAATTTCAAACAAAATCGTTCAAGAAAAACAACAAAAACTCTTATTGAAGTATACTTAAGTTTACACCGTACTTTAACAGTCTATAACAAACGGCTACTACTCAGTACACAGTTCAATTCCCAGAAATGTAAAAATATTGTTTTAGTACATTATTAATTTGAATATTATTTAGTTAAGAAAGTGAAATAAAATTGCTTACACAAATTCGAAGAGTATATTATAAAATGTGAAACAATTATATCAAAAATCAGTTACCAAATCAATGATTTGTGAAGAGTAACTTTACCACGCACACTAATAATTTATTCTCCAGGCGACAACACTAGTTACTATTCGATAATTCGATTCAAATTAGTGACAGTTGATCGACTTGTAACAAAGTCTTGTTGATTTGTAGAAATCTGTAGTTTTACATGTTTAAATTTTACGTCATAAAACATAATTTGAATTGCTTCTAAGAGTCTAGATGACGATAACGGGACGGATTTCACTGCCTTTTTCAAATACGGAAATTAATTTTGAAAATCACAAGAATGAATTAGAATCCTTCTTGGTAACATTGAACGGTATGAGTAGATTTTGTAATAAGTATGAACATGAAGTTGAAATATTCACATAGTTATAATTGTTGAGTTAATGCGTATTTTCACATATGAACTGTACAGTTACTTTATCTTCATATTAGGAAATACGAATGTTGATGTGGTGTATCTTAAGGAACTACACCTGGGATACCATAATAAGGAAATTCACCATTACATGTATGCAGTTACGAATGCATATAATTCATATCCTAATCATGTCTCGTTTTGCTCCATGTTTAGAATAAACTAATGTGTTTAAACATGAGAAAGCGTACACGTAGGAACTTTTGATCATGTCTCCGTGAATCTGTGAATAAATCAATACTCCAGGGTTTATATTTTTTATGGCAAGCTTATATTGAGAAACGGAATTTGGCATGATAGTTCTAAGGTGTTACAAATTATAAATTTTTTATCAAAATAATAATCTATTCGGTATTAACGATAAAGTCTTTCTACTCTAGATCGATCAGCAACATTACAAACTAATAGTTTTAAACAGCTGTTTCGCTCTTCCCATGAGGCTCATTAGTGGAACGAGGCTGTTTGTCACGTTACTGACCAATCATTCTGTTGAAGGTAAACATAACCGACATAAAGTGTGGTAAAAAAAACAAATTATTTAACGCCATCTATGAATAGATGTTCCACGAAGAAGTCAAACAATATACCACATTGACTAATAGATTCCTCGAACTTTCAAATTACGGCGATCAGGTCTATGAGAAGAGCGGAACAGCTGTCTAGAACTAATAGTTTGTAATGTTACTGATCGATCTAGACTAGAAATACCTTATCATTCTAATATGCTTATCAAGGAATCCACACACGTCAATTCTTACTGCCAATAATCAGATTAATAAAACATCTAACAAAACAACTAAAATTTCACTAAAAACCAATACCCCCAATGTTAACTTGGACGGGGCAGCTAAAAGTCTCCCAGAAAAAAAGGTAATAAAAATTTCAACAGGTAAATCAACAAGTAAACTGAATAGCAACATTGTTGGTGCTACCAGACGAAAATGGATCTACGTGGGCAGGATCAAAGGGCACTGTCGGAAAAAACTCTGCCTTTAGTATTAGCTTGCCCAGTGATGAGCTCCTCAAAATTGTATTTAATCCCGATTTTCGATTTGAAAATGTAATACTTAGTGACTTTGGAATGAGAAAAACTTTCTTAGCCTCCCGACAGGAAAATATCACCAAGACTTAAAAGAACTATCTCCATGTTTCAGAATATGTGAGAAGTTTACGCAACAAAATTAAAGACCTTCTCGTGTTAATTAAATCTTTAAATTACACCCAAGTTATTTGCCTCACTAGAATCTGGTGTAGTGATGATGAATTGGTGTCTATTAATCTCGGTGGTTATCGTTTAGCCAATTACTTTGGTAAAAAAGACTTGCGGGGTGGTGGTATAGCCATATTTCTGATCAACAATGTTAACACGTATGAATGCAGAATTACTAGATTTTCACCATTGGAATCTACTTTTGAGTTTGCATCTAATAACATCACCTTAGAAAACTATGTTCCATTTAATATGGGGTAATACCAACTCGGCACATGTCTGAAGTAAACGAAATAAAAATAGTCAAGCTCGGCACAGAGATTAAACAATTCACTTTTGAAATGTCAAAACTCGACACATAAATAATAATGCCTTCCTCTGCTTGCAAGAAATAGACTGATGTAATATTAAAACAAAATTTATGAATTTAAAATATACATAATACATATAGGTATATAGGAAGAACATATTCAAAATGATATTTACGCTGTACTATTTTAATTAATTGCATAATAATGCGATATCATTTCAACATATTGCAGTTTGGACAACTTACTATTTTTATATTCTATAAATTTAGAATTAACAAAATTATGACGTTTCTTAGTGGCTATATTTTTAAATTTATGAATTTCGTTAACACTGTTGCATTTAATATAGATTTCAGTTTGTACTTTAAGAAGTGCGTCTACAAAAATAAATAAAGAAGGATGCGTTTGGTACATGGATGCATTAAAATGGGAATGAAACGATTCCCAAGCATTGGTTGTTTTATTTAATGCAGCAGAGGCGTCAGCCCATATATCGAATTATCTGTCAAGAGATGGTAATCAGAAAATTGTTCAAGTCTTTCATCTAATGGCTTAATTTCGTAGAGCTCTAAAAATAAAAATCTTCAACGTCCTTTCTAAAAATAAAAATCTTCAACGTCCTTTGGTTCCAAAAATAAAAAACCAAAACAATAATGGAGCCACTTTCCAATCTCAGAATTTTTGTCTTGGTATTCTTTTGGGAAATCTAGATTCTGAATTTTTCTGTACCATGCTTGAGTTAAGTGGAATCGACACCCAGTAATTTTAGCATTTGGATAAATTTCTAACACTGCATTATGAATAGATATCTCAAAATCTACTACTATTTCTTCTGGTACAAATTTATATAATCACAATATTCTTTAATTTTTGATATGCAAGACCTATATGTTTTTTCACTTTTGTCTTTTAATAAACAAAAAACTAATGGTATATAATGGCCGTTAAAAAAACCATGTATCGTAAACATTTGTGTAAAATATTTTGTGCAGTAAGAAAATGTACCATCCATCATATAAATAATTTTTGATTCACATAAAAACTTTAAATTACTTTTACAGCTAAATATCACTAAATTTTCGGATAAATCATTAACAATTAGGAAGTCTTCATTTCTGTTGGTTTTTGGTTGAAGTTCATTCAAAGCTTCATGAACCTCCGATAGTGATTTCGGCAAAGCTGGCAACAATTTTCGACGTGCAGTGTAAATGTTTCTTCCAGCTTATTGTAGATCGCTTATTGTCAAATTGTTTAAAGACACATCATGTTTAGCTAGCTCCATTCTAATCATTTTGGAAGGTTTTTCTGTTATATCACTTTCGGCTTTTCTCTTCAAACAATGACTTAAAACTTGTCTTTGCAACACATTTGTTGGTTCTGGTTCATGATTATGATTTACACTCAGGTTTGTTATAACTCGACTTTTTGACTCACCTAAAGTATGAACATTAGCTTTACATTTATCTTTGATGCGCCTCCACTTAGTTTCTCCGGAAGCTAATTTTCTGTTGTGTTCTTTAAACTTATAGTTCTCATAAACTAATAAAAGTTTTCCTCTTTGACTGAACATATCACTTAAATCCGAAAAATTACTATGATTTATTTTCGCCATTTTTACACTTTTTCACAATTATAGTACATAGACCGTCACATACAAAACAAAATATAGTTAGCTAACCCTGTAACAGGTACCTGCAACAACTTTCTGCCCAGTTTGTAGTTGTGAAAATAAAATTTAAAATGCATTAGGATTAGAAGATTAGGTTGTGCCGAGTTTGATACTGCCCTTTTATATTACTTGTATCTACCGCTTACCTAGTATAGAGAGTTTTCTAACCTGCTAGATATACTAATTGACTAGTTGGACATTACAAATAGACCTTGCTTCCTGATTGGGAATTTTAACGCGAATTTCGATTTGCACAATTTGAGAAATCCGAGTAGTAACATGGTTAATATGCTCAAATAGTATGGTCTTTCACAGCGTTTCTTTAAATTCTCTAGAGTACAAGGTAGTTCCAAAACAATTATTGATAATGTATTTTCCAATAACTATACTGATGAACTAAAATGCGAAACGATATATGCAGATCTATCTGACCTTTACCCACAGATGATACAGTTTCCAATCCACTCACTACTTGATAAAATAAAATGTAACAAGAAGAAAAACAACTGATCCTTTTAACATAAGCATGTTCCAAATTTTGATCAACAATGAGGATTGGGCAATGTTATAGTCTACTGAGAACTCGAAGAAATTCCACATGTTTTCTTGAAAGATTTTGTTTCCTGTTTGATAAAGCATTCCCCCTACAGTCGATTGCAGTTAATCCACATTCTGGCAAACCTTGGACAACACATGAAATAGTAAAACGTGGTGATTTGTTGCGGGAAATCTATAAGTTATATGAAGATACAAACGGCAAACAAGTATTAGATTTTTATAAATCACACTTCGACTATAAATTAAACTCATATCAGAATAACTCAAAAACTGCCTGGAACATTATCGAACAAGATACAAATGCTCGATCTCAGGGAGCTTAACGACAATGATGGCGAAAACATTTTAGGTTTCAAGATTGCATCGAAATTTTTCAATCATTATTTCATGAACTCTATAAGGGAGTTAACTAAAGATATGCAAATTGACCCACATTGCAACAATGTAAAGGATAACAAGTGCTCAATGTTGTTAAATTCTATAGATCCTCACGAGATTGCTGGAATATTGCTATCAGTGGCAACTAAAAACTCTGTCTCTATCTCGGTAAAGATACGATACCATGTTCTGTTTTAAAACATGTGAAAAATCTTGGCTTCCGGATGTATTCCGCGTCACAATAGCTCGACTTGATGCCGACGTTTCGTCAAACATTACAGGTGACATCTTCAGGGCAAGCTTGCGGCTTCAACTGGAACTGATTTCTTTAGACGTATTCAATGTAGGAGAAATCCTTCACGCTTCACTGTTCAATGCCTTCATTCTGGTAGTTTACTTCGTTCCTGCACCTGACCCTGCCGTTGTGTGATCATGTGCGAAGTGGAATTTTCGAGGATGGGTTTCCAAATGTTGGGAAGGTAATATCCTGAGTCACGGTTCAGATTATTTGGAGGTTTAGAATTTCTATAGCTTCAAGGATTTTTCGATGATAGAAGAATGGGGCTCGGGCTAGGATTTTAGTATTTTCGAAAAGGATTTGATGATTAGTGTCAAACTTGTGTTCCGCAAGTGCAGATCTACTGGTGTCACGCAGCCTTGTACAGGGGTCGTGTTCTTTCACACGAGTAGCTACTGTACGACCTGTTTCACCAATGTAGACTTTACCGCAAGAACAGGGAATGCTATAAACACCTTCCAAGTGAAGAGGAGGAAGGAGATCTTTGATAGATTTGTAAAACTGAGATAATTTTGGAAGTGTGGAAAACAGGGTAGAAATATTAGGTTTTTTAAGGATTTTGGAAATTCGATCGGTTATGTTTTCAATATATGGAAGATAGGCAGTGGATAAAGCAGGCGGGGGAGGGGGGGCTGTTGCTCAGGTCGTTTCGAAATCTTAGGCGAAGTGAATTTCTTTATGGCTTTTTGAATGTTGTAATGTGAGAAATTGTTTGATAATAAGGCAGATGAAAGATGTTTTAATTCTGAGTTTAAGGATTGAGGTTGAGATAAGTTGACAGCTCTGTGAACCAAGGAGTTTATGACAGATTGCTTTTGGGCAGGGTGGTGGTGGGAAAGACCATTGAGGTATCTATCGGTACGAGTGGGTTTTCAATACACATAATGTCCTAAAGTTCCGTCAGTCTGTCGACTGACCAATACATCTAGGAACGTTAGTGAACCTTGCGATTTGATTTCCATGGTGAAATAGATATTGGTTTGTAATGACTTTAAATGATTGAGGAAGGGGACAAGCTTTTCGCGACCATGTTGCCAAATAACAAAAGTGTCGTCGACATATCTAAACCAACATTTCGGCTTGAGAACAGATGAGTCAAGCCGAAATGTTGGCTTAGATATGTCGACGACAATTTGTTATTTGGCAACATGGTCGCGAAAAGCTTGTTCCCGTTTTCATAATCACTTGCATCTCTTTGTACCAAGAATATTCATTTTGTATGATTGTAATTTTATTTTTAAAAGTTATGTGACACTTTCAAACACATCTATCACCATGACTTATTGAAATAAACCAATATTATTATCATTATTATTATTACTATTATTGTTATCTGACAAAAGTCAACTAGAAACAAATGATATTCATACATTCATTTGTATCTTGGGTTTTACATTATGTTGTATTATTTTTGTACGATTTCAAGTTCGAGCTGTAATTGTTTGTTCTACATCCACATCTAAGCGTTTAGGACAATAATTGAGTGATTAAAGCCAAGATTGAAGCAATTCTATTCTCTCCTATATATTAGACCGTGAAACAGTACATGATGATACATCCACAAACCTACATTTCCTAGTCGTTGTGAGGATTCGTATTGCATTCACAGTAAACAATGCTTGACTAACCCCTTTCTATAATTTTAACATTTTAGTGGAATAGTTTGGGTAAATAGTTTATTTTCCAATACGGACACAGCTTTGGTCATTTAAGATTGATAACTAACACTAGAAGAATTATTGCTTGCAAGAAATATTTCCCAATAGATGTGATTTGAAATACGGTGACATAAATAGGATGGATATTAATAAGAGAAAACAGTTGAGGTTGATAGTTATCCTTGATTGATCTAGAGATCGAGCATGAAAATATCACTTTCTGTATCTTTAATCAACTGCATACTGCGGTTTCAGCTTCTCTAAACGACTCCATAAACGTGTTCATTTTGTAAATTAGTTACCCCTCTTCATGTGAAATACCCTTCATCAGTAAATAAATCAATTTTCTCAAACTTTAAAACTCTTTCTATTTGCCTATTAACACACCAACAAATAACCAAGTGCATTTCAGGATCATGGAATAAGAGACCTGCCATCTTATCTGTTCTGGTGCTTAGTTCTGGATCGTCTTCAACACGTTCTAAAAATTTAACTTCAGGAACCTTTACAAAACGCTGCCTTCCATAATCAGCGTTTTTGGAGCAAAGCGGCCGGTCACGTAGACGTCTCTCAATGCCGCGATGTCATCCCCGAAGGTTCAATGTTTAATGCATATCTAAAATGAGTAGAAACAAAAAGCTATAAAATTATACTCCATGTCATGTGAATGTTTATTTGAATTGACAGAAATATACATGTATAAGTTCTTAATGGAATTGATCTTTACTTGATGAAAATTATTCATAATTAACATAGTTGAACGTAATGACACGGAATGATAATTTTCGCATAAAATATATTGATTAATACAATATATCGAATAACACGACATTTTTTCGACACACTATGTCATCATCAAGTAAGTTACAAAAATTAAATCTTAAGAACTATTTATGCTACGTTGTAAAATAAATGGGATTATTAGTTGGTTTTTATAGACTCAATAATACCCATAATATTAAACACCATTTAGTTGAGTCTACGAAAAACGAAAGCATACAAAATGACATTCACTAATGCAATACTGTTATTGTTATTACTAAAGATAAATACATGAATAAATCCTCAACTCTTTTAGAACCACATAAATATGCAGATATTCCTTAATAAGGACCCAACTGGACATTTTCCGAAACGAATCAAATCTGTAGGACCCTTAATAGCTTTATTTGGTAATACACTAAAATACAAAATTATTTCGATAAATCCACAACCACCGAAGATGTACTCACTGATTAAACTACATAAAGATAATAAAGCAATTAAACCTATAGTATCTTTCGTTATTGCCAAATTATTGTCGAAAGAATTGATCAACATAACATGTGATGAAACAAAATTTAACCCTCAATATTCAGTAAAAAATTCTTATGAATTCATACCTAAAATTAAAAAACTGCATATCCCTAATAATGGTAAACTAATTTTATTTCATGTACAATATATCTTCCCCTAGTATACCATCAAATTAGTAGAAAACTTATCATGAATATTTAGTTTGCTCATCAGAATGCTCAAACCAAAATTATTTTCAGTTTAATAATTATATTTATAAAACATGATGGATTGATTATGGGGAATCCATCCAATTCTTTATGAAATATTTACGGATCATTTAGGAAAAAATTCACAACCATCCACTTGGTGAAAATTTCATTTATTGGTACAGGTATGAGGATGATGTTACTTTACAGATACAAGTAGACAACTAAAAAAGTTTTTGAAAGATTCAGGGAACAATTAAAACTAAAATTTAGAGAATAAACTAATAACAACCTCCAAAATTTTAGCTGGGAAAAGAAACATTTAGATCCTGAATGCTGACAAAGCTAACAAATTTAGCATCATAAATAACGTTATGTAAACCTGAAAACATAATTGCAGTAGGTAACTCTCTTTTCAAAATAATTAGCAACGTGATATTAAGTTTATATCTCAAGTTATTCAAAACCATTTTATAAAAATCAACCCTTAAAAGAATAATAAATTACTATATCTTCCCTATTATTGGCTGGTAATACGTTAAATCAATTGATACATTCATGAAATAATCATATATATCAAACCTCATATTCTGCAATTATATCTTATTGTTACTACTTAAGAATCATTAACTATATGCTGTGTGGTGTCATGTGTGAATAGAAAAGGATTAGCTTACAGTTGCAAAATGAACCGTTAGAGATAAAGAGACGGTGCAGGTATTTGCATGAACCCCGGTTCTAGTTGCATGTGTAAAATATGAGATGAAGTGTGATCATAGCATTAGAAGGAAGAAAACCTTACCGGGCAGCAGGGCAGAGGCACACAGGTTAAGCCAAGGTCACCGTGGCAATGACTTCTTTGTGAGTGAATCGAGTCTGCGTGGGCGCTCATTGTCTGATCTCCTTTATCGGCATGATCTGCCAACTGCTGCCTGTCTCTAGTTGATAGACACAAACTTACTTCAACTGGACAATCTTGTTAGGTTTGTCAATGATTGCCTTTGGCCCTTTTCACTTGTCAATTTACTTCACATGTTTTCATCAATTAAAATCCAACGAACCTTGCTTCCAAGAAAACCGTTGCATATGGTCCAATCTACCAGTCTATATAATAAAAACTACCGTTCACTGGCTCATTAATGTAATTCTGAAAAACATGGCACGTTAAAATCATTTGATCAAATAATTTATCATTTTAAGTCGAAATTCTACAACATCTGGTTTTTTATCTGTGTTAATCAAGGTTTGGGCCTACGATTAACCAGATTTGAAATACTAAGGCGTTCCCAAAGATATTCAATACTTCTGATTCTCTAAGCATGTTGATTTATGACCCTCTTGTTTCGAATAAATTACTCCAATTCTTTCCCACCAATGTAATTTGGAGAAGTTATTGTAATTGTTTTATAAATCTAGCTCAAGATTTCAATATTATTATTTATTTCATGACTGCAGAAAGCTGAATCACACCTCTCATCATATGTGTTCTCTTTTATATGAAGATACATATTTTTGATAGTGGGGGGGAGTCCGGGACAATTGACCAGGAAGGAGATTTTAACTATACACACTTATCGGTAGCAAAGAATTACTGTGGTTGAACTTATTATGAGAATTATTACTATAATAATATATTATATGATATAGTTAATGAATGTCCGACCACAGTATCACATTAAATCTCTGGTACCAATAAGTATTTATAGTTGAAGTTATGTATTTTAATTGTATTTGAATGCCGTCTAAAGATGGCGTAATAACTCTGAAACTCGAATAACGGAAAATACAAATGAAAGTGACATCTAGCAACATACTAGTTTGTGATTTTAGTATATGGATACTTTTCTTTAGATATAATTCAATAAAGTCGGAGTGGTACCGGATGGGATATTCGAATCACGTCCTGGAGGTATATTAGGACAGTGGTTCACTTATCTTGTGAGTGTGTTATAGACAAAAGTTTTTAATTTTCTGATTTCGTATACATATTTATTTTCATACAAAATGCCTCTCCAATACATTACAGACAAAAGCAAGGTGGTACAAGAAGAAAGACTTTCACCAAGCAACAAATTGACAGTGCCTGAGAAGATGTTGAAAAGGGTATGTCGTTGCACTAGAGGAAGAGAAGTTATTGGCTGAGTATTCACTAGAATGAGTTATGGATTAAAAATAAATAAATAAATAAATAATATCTCAATTCCAACATATCTCATTAGTAGATAAGTAAAACAAAGGCTGCCTAACACTAATAAGTACGAAATATTTATCGTAAATTAACAAAACGAATTATGGAATTCATTGAGTACTGAAGGATGATAAGTGAAACTTTTCAATTTCCTTTGATTATTTGGCTCTAATTTGGTTATTTTATCTCCAGCCGAGGCCTCAAATAGTATTTAAACAGGTACATTTTGTTTTCTGATGATGGCTACGTGGCAGCTGAGCGGTGGTTTTTATTGGATAAGGGTGATCATTCCGTACTTATTGCTGTTACAGTGTATCTACACTTGTGAATGTAACTAATATGGCATGAAGTCAAATCAAACATTAGAAGGAATACTATTTTTTTTCCACATTCCATATATCTGTGGTGGAATTAATAAGAAACATAGTAAGTAAAAGATCTGTAGACAGTTGGAAAAACATGTAATTAAGGTGGAAAACTCACGTGTATGTAATGTTCAACCCTTAATAATAACTTTAGGTTTAAATGAAGATATTTTGGGCCTGGTGGCTCAGTGGTATAAGCAATCAATCTTATAATCACTGTGGCTGCTGGTCGCGGGTTCGAATCCTGCGACTGCGGAATTTTTCCGATGGCCCGTAGAAGAGGTATATATATATTAATTTCAAAACTACGTGGCAAATGACCTGGTCAATGCCAAACCAATTGAATTGTGATTGATTGAAGAATTGACGATAATATTAGCGGTTCTTCAATTAATCATAATTCAACTTTTAAAAAAAAAAAAAAAAAATGAAGATAATAGTGATAGTGACACAAAATTAAATTTAATGTAAAATAGAATTAAGTTGTTAAAATTGATTATTGTAAAACTTTTTCATGTACCTATTGGATGTTGATTCTCCGTTGGATAAATTGAATGATCCAATATGAGAACTATATTCATTTAAATTAAGATGAAGTATAAAATTATATAGTGGATGAAAAGTTGGGTGTTATAGAATTATATAATATATTATTAGTTGTTATTGAAATCAAGTCTTTTGTAATTCTCTTGTAATTATAAACAATTTTACAAAGCTAATTATTGTGTATATAAAACAATGACAGGTAATATAAATGAAATTGTCCCGATTAAATGACCATAGACAAAAGCAATTTCTGTGAATAGACATAAATAAATCATAAAACTTTGTGACATCTCCACAGATACTTCCTGTCTCAAAAAAATGACATAATGAAATGGTCATTATTGCAGATAAAATTTGGGATGTATCTCAATCAAATACGATCTCAACAAATTCAATAAGTATTATTGAATTCTATTATTTTGAAGTTAATTACAGAATTAACTATTTTAGTACAAGAATTGAGAAAGGAAATTAATCAAATAAAATCTTCATATCGATCTAGGATGAAATCACTAAATCGTTGTTTGAAACATATAAACCAATAAATCAATGAGTAGATCCATTTGGTTGGTATTATTTAACATATGGTGTAAAAGCAAATAAATGTGTTAAACCATGTACATTTGATGAAAAACAATCAATTTCAAAAAAACTGAAAAATCTAGCATTACGACGACAGATGTTAGTGATTCAACAAATAGTCGTCTCTTTATTAAGGATTATAATAATAATTTGAGTTTCTTAGTTGACACAGGTGCGGATGTTGTATGTTGATTCTCCGTAAGATGAAGTATAAAATTATATAGTTAATGAATCAATTTTACAAGGCTGACTATTGTGTATATAAAACAATCACAGATAATAAAAATAAAATGATCCAGCATAAATGACCATACATGAAAACAATTTCTTTGAATACACATAAATAAAACATAAAATTTTGCGAGACCTCCACATACCCACATTAATTTTTATTGCAGGTACTTATTATATCTTTAGTAATGAAATAAAATATTATTTTCAATTGATAATTATTTTCCTTTAGTGTAAAATGCCTTTTAATTCAAAATAAAAATAAATCAATCTTACAGTTTGAAGATGTTGAGACCAATACAATGGGGTTTAATCAGCTAGTTGGTTTATTGCAGTAGAGGTCAACGGTATAATATGAACTATATTATATTCATAGCTGTCGGCATATTGAATAGAAGAAATCAGGTATTTTAAAACATATTTTATTCGGAAAGTCTTATAGTCTAGGAGCCAGAGAAATATTGATGGTCTGAACATTAACTCGATGGCACTATGATTTATCGTTAGAGGACGGTTCAATGACCAATTCATCTCACAAACCGAATTTTCACCGACTGCTAGATCTCGAGATACAGCATCCGCATTTTTTTTTAACTGGAGGACAACCCTTTCCAAGTTGCGGTTACTTGAAAAGCATGCCATTCTTATACATTTCCACCATGTGTGATCACTTTTTACCGTGTCCGTTTATCAGGCCGACCAGTTAAAATTGGACCGAAAATGGACTGCAAGTTAACCCTCCCAAACCTGGTCAAAATGTTCATTGGTGTGGGCAATTTTTAAGATACCCTATGCCATCAAAAGTTATCGGGCCGTTGCCGAGTAATTGGCCATCATTTGCACCAAAAATGTTTTTTTCTCATTTTGTGGCTAAACATTGTGGATTACAAGGTAACATGATGGCGCCATGTTAAATAACTTTATTGGAGGTCAAATAAAGATTCAAAATTATTGCCATCTCTCCTTGCCTATTTCAACTCCCCAAAATCCCCTAAAACCACCCCCAAAAAAATATGACTAATATTGATAATATGACCAATTTCTTGATAAATTAGTCAATTTTTGAGATTCTGGCTTGGTTTAGAATCGAAACTGCAGTTTTCTGTTTTGTTCTGTTTTGGGGGATGGTTTTAGGGTGGTTTGGGGGGTTGAAATAGGCAAGGAGTGATGGCAATAATTTTAAATCTTTATTTGATCTCCAATGAAGTTATTTAACATGGTGCCATCATGTTACCTTGTAATCCACAAGGTTTAGCCACAAAATGAGAAAAAATATATTTTTGGTTCAATTAATGGTTGATAACTTCTGATGGCATAGGGTATCTTAACAATTGCCAACACCAATGAACATTTTCACCAGGTTTGGGATGGTTAACTTGCAGTCCATTTTCGGTCCAATTTTAACTGGTCGACCTGATAGACGTGCACGATAGAAAATGATGGCACATGATGGAAGTGTATATGAATGGCTTGCTTTTTAAGTAACCGCAACTTGGAAAGGGTTAACCTCCAGTCTAAAAAAAAATTGCGGATGCTGTATCTCGATATCTGGCAGCCGGGGAAAATTCGGTCTGTGAGATGAATTGGTCATTGAACCGTCCTCTAACGATAAACCATAGTGACATCGGGTTAATCTTCAAACCATCAATATCACTCTGGCTCCTAGACTATTATCATGTCTGTATGAAAAAGTTATACTTCTTTGATATCTACCGCATACCGCACAGTGAATATTGAATACATATGATGAAATGTGTTAAAGTTAGCCATGGAATATTGTCGAATGTTTAGTGAAAATTGACGTACGTTAACAAATTAATAAATTCTTATTGCTACTGAGTATACTGATTGATTGAGCTATTACATTTATAAAAATGCCGACCCACAATAACTTTTCAAAGGAAGAAATGAGAGATATATGATTACGAAAGAGAAAGTTCTTCTGGGCATGCAGCATCTAGAAAATATCGTGAATTATACCCCAACCATAAGATACTTTTTAAAATGTTTATAGGCGATTGGGTGGTACAGATTCATCTTGCCCAAAATATCATACAGAGCGAACCAAAATTATTATCCCACACCAAAATGATCCTTGTTTGGGTTTTTTCAGTGCCTAAGGAGGAAACAAAATAATGACCTAACATTTTTGTTACACAATTCTGTTCACTGATGAAACAACTTTTACTAGAAGTGGAGTTATTAATTTGTGAAATAGTTACGCCTGGAAAGCTGAATACTCTCACCACTAAAACCGAAAGACTTCAACTTTGACACCCTATTCCTGAGTAAGGAGCAGACTCAGAGCCATTGTTGTTGAGTGGAATATTATTATTTTTGCCTTCTGAACGTACAGTTATAATTTTGGCTATATATTATGAATCATCCTGTACAACAAACTGCGAAGCACAATCAAGAATGTTACAAATATGAATCAATTCAAGAAACATGCTTGCAGGTTATTGGTGAATTTAGAGCCGTACAAGATGGAAGATGAACTTTCATATTAATTATACCTTCGTTTATGTGGACATGTATTTATATTTTACATACTAGGGAATAAAGAGCTTACTAACTTACTTACTATTAGTTTTCATCCACAATCCTCCTATTCTTTTACCTTTTCAACAAAACCAATAGCAAGTTCAATATATTATAATCATCTGGAATTATAACTTTACCTTGATCGTTTTTCATATTGTGGATGAATACCTCATAATCTGAGTTAACGTGAACACAAGTATATCACCATATTATTCTTATAATGACATTCTTGATACGTAACGCATTCTTGTAAAATACGACCTTCAAAAAGCGCAGGTTGTGTTGTAATATCTTCAGCGATGCATCGTAAGATTATAAAGTTCACAGAGCACGTACTTATAACCATTTTTCATTTTTGGAATAAATCATCCGGTGACTGGTAATTCGACAGCTTCATTTGCATACTTTCCCTCTCGAAATTTATGTTCGAGTAATTCCTCGATCCGACTACTCAAATAAAACCATTACGATAATAAAAGCAAAATCTCGCATATGGGCGTTACAAGTATCGAAACCGCGTTAAGATCAGTGTCCTCTTGGGTTCTGGAATCGAAAGGTTGTTAAACCGATAGAATTAATTCAAATAAGGTTGTATAAATTGGTCTCCCTATAGTACCTGGGAATCATTTTGAAATCGCCTGATTGTTATTGCACATGAAAAATCAAGGCAGTTATGATTAATCGGTTCTTGAATTTATTGAGGTATATAATTCATGGTTGATTCTCGAATTGGATCAAACTATTTTAATAGGAACACCAGTTTTCAAAACTCTTCTTTTTCTTAAGAACTTGAATTTCAAACAACCCTCCATTTACGCATTCATCATCAGCATCACTGTATCACCTTCAATAGCAGGAACATTGATAGATTTGTTTCCTAGAAAAGAGAATTCTTAGAATTAAGTTTATAGGCAACTGTTAACTTATTGATATCGCTTATTGATATTTTAGCTTATTGATCGGGCACGACAATTAAATTTCAAAATTAAACAATAACACAGTAAATGGCGTGAAATTGAGCAATCCACTTTTAATCAGAAATTAAAATAATATGTACCTATAGTCCAGGTAATAAGCCCGGAAAAAGACCATAATAAAAAAAAAATATATAGTAAGCTAGAATTTCAATTTTTTTTTTGCATTTTGTTCCTAATACCCCATAGATCATTCATGACTATCAAGACCGCGGGGGTCGACCTTCCTACCCCCTCAAAACAAAAAAAGGAGTTGAAACCCCCTCAGAGGAGCATTCTTATAAAAACAGTCCAAAATTAATGAATTGAGAGCCGAAAATGACCCCTAATATGTTTTTTGGGTCGCTGATCACGATTCCGCAGTTAGTTTTTTCGGAAAACTCCCTCCAGATGGGAAATTTGGAAAATTTATTTATAATGGATAACTTATAATTGTGTTGCAAAAATGGTTCGCTGATCACGATTCCGTAATTTTTCCCAAAAAGTCTCTCCAGATGGAAAATTCGGGGAATTTGAGATTTTTCTGAGACGGTTATGAATAATAAAGTATAATTTTGTTGCAAAAATGACCTCTAGTCATGACCTCCAGTCGTTTTTGCAACAAAATTATACTTTATTATTCATAACCGTCTCAGGAAAATCTCAAATTTCCCGAATTTTCAATCTGGAGAGTTTTTTTGGAAAAATAACAGCGGAATCGTGATCAGCAACCCAAAAAACCTACTAGAGGTCATTTTTGCAACAAAATTATACTTTATTATTCACAACCGTCTCAGGAAAATCTTAAATTTCCCGGATTTTCTATCTGAAGAGAGTTTTTTGGGAAAAATAACAGCGGAATCATGATCAGCGAGCCAAAAAACCTACTAGGGGCGTCATCATTTTTGTAACAAAATTATACTCTATTATTCATAACCGTCTCAGGAAAATCTCAAATTTCCCGAATTTTCCATCTGGAGAGATTTTTTGGGAAAAATAACAGCAGAGTCGTGATCAGCGAACCGAAAAACCTACTATACGTCATTTTTGCAACAAAATTATACTTTATTATTCACAACCGTCTCAGGAAAATCTTAAATTTCCCGGATTTTCTATCTGAAGAGAGTTTTTTGGGAAAAATAACAGCGGAATCATGATCAGCGAGCCAAAAAACCTACTAGGGGCGTCATCATTTTTGTAACAAAATTATACTCTATTATTCATAACCGTCTCAGGAAAATCTCAAATTTCCCGAATTTTCCATCTGGAGAGATTTTTTGGGAAAAATAACAGCAGAGTCGTGATCAGCGAACCGAAAAACCTACTAGAGGTCATTTTTGCAACAAAATTATACTTTATTATTTACAAACGTCTCAGGAAAATCTCAAATTTCCCGAATCGTTATCAGCGACCCAAAAAACCTACTATACGTCATTTTTGCAACAAAATTATACTTTATTATTCACAACCGTCTCAGAAAAATCTTAAATTTCCCGGATTTTCCATCTGAAGAGAGTTTTTTGGGAAAAATAACAGCGGAATCATGATCAGCGAGCCAAAAAACCTACTAGGGGCGTCATCATTTTTGCAACAAAATTATACTTTATTATTTATAACCGTCTCAGGAAAATCTCAAATTTCCCGAATTTTCCATCTGGAGAGAGTTTTTTGGGAAAAATAACAGCGGAATCGTGATCAGCGACCCAAAAAACCTACTAGAGGTCATTTTGCAACATTATGTTTTATTATTCACAACCCCCATGAAAATTCCAAATTTCCCATCTGGGGGAGTTTACCGAGAAAACTAACTTCGGAATCGTGATCAGCGACCCAAAAAACATACTGGGGGTCATTTTCGGCTCTTAATTCATTGATTTTCTAAACTTTTGGATTGTTTTTATAAGAATGCTCCTCTAAGGGGTTGAAACTCCGTTTTGGGGGGTAGAAAGGTCGACCCCCGCGAACTTGATAGTCATGAATGATCTATGGGGTAATAGGAACAAAATGCAAAAAAAATTTGAATTCTAGCTTACTTTTTTTTTTGTTTTTATCATGGCCTCTTTCCCGGCTTATTGCCTGGACTATTTGAACCTTTTGGAAAACGACGTTACAGATTACACATTATGCCATACGCAATTAGATTAGCAAGTTGGTTTATGCAAGATGCAACACCTCTCAGATTCTATGGATATCTTCATGGTCGTTGATTAACAGAAATCTCGTCTGTTACTCCATCACGAGAGATTATAAATAGATAGACTAGACGAGCTCAAGCTGGTCACTCCTTCATTGTCAAGCTCGAGACTTGCCGAATTTCTTCCTACCAGACTTTATTTCTTCATCGAACGACGAAGTTGTGAAACTCTTTACCTAGTGAGGTTTTTCCAGATGGCTATAACCTCCAAACTTTCAACAAGAAATTCCAAAGCCTATCTCCTCTCTCAACATTCCACTGGCTCACACGATTATAGGTGTTCTTCTCATTATAGGTGTTCTTCTCGTGTAGTCAAAATAGAAGGAATTAGAACAAGAATTCCAAGAATAGGTGTATGCACTTTTTTTAATTGTAGGTAATCACATGTACCACTAAAACTTTTTTTCGGGAGTAATTAGTCCCTTGTACATAATCTCCCTATAACTCGATCCAATTTTCAATCTCAATAGTAAGATTTTAAATGAATTGTTATATTTAAAATTGCATTCAAGAATCTCAGTGATATTAACTAGAAAATTGTATTTTATTTCATTATAATTTCATATTTAAAGGATAATTAAATACAAAATTCCTGAAATCTTTAGCTGGCTCGTGTTATAGATTCGAAGAAAACTATACAAAATTCATCTTTCGTGCTTCGATGTAGATTAAAAATATCAAGCAGTAAAATTGTTCTTAATTACCAATTAGCAATTAGTATTGTGCAATATCAGTACACTATTTCAATGATTTACATGTTTTCAGCTGCCATTTATGTCAATAATTCATATAATTTCAAAATGTTACATTAATTGAAATACTTTCTTCTTATTGTGACCCCATTCTATTATTAAGACCTTGATGAGTGTTGTTAGTTTATACATGTCTTGAAGAATACTATATATTGAGCCATCTTTTAACACTCGCTTATTATTACAATGTTTCATTAAAATTGTTTTGAAGCTGAGTTAATCATTCAGCTCACAATAATGCAATCATCCACTCATAAATTTTATTTATTCAACACATACCATGTTTATAATCATAACTAGAGACGTTAATACAGAATAACATTATCGAAATATTAGAAACGCGATGATGAATTATGTACATTCAAATTAGCCCCTCTCGAAAACATAAGATGAAAAGTTTCAAAAACGGAAGAAATACTTATTGCATATCATCAATAAATTTCTTGGTGTTTTAGTACGCATACTATTAAGAATGAAACTAGTATCGTTTTGACGTTTCGAAATTACTTGTGTATTGAGAATCAAGAACAACTGCTAAAAAAGAATCTGATCTTGCCAAACTATTCAAATAATTGATCCTATGAAAGAACAAACATGGGTACGATAATTTGAGGTGTCTCTGTCTCGTCTATTATTCTTAGTTAATCGAAAATGTAAAAATAGAGTAGTTTATTCTATAGAAATATATTAAAATATTATTTATGAAATATTAATGTTAAGGATAAACTGTTCTTGTTGGAAATCCATATCTCGTTATATTACAAATGAATAATACGCTAAATAATACACTGTAGAACAATTCTAAAATGAACATTTAATATAAAGATGAAAGAAAACACGACATGTTTCGCCACACAGTGGTTTCTTCAGGTGTCAAAACACAAATTATTAATAGCTATATACATAGAGAGATAATAACCAAGGGGTATAATTTAATGATTGCGAATTCAGATTGTGTACAGCTATTTTTACTGATTTAAGTATTTCTTTCAAAAGTACTATCACAACATACTATTATGTCAAACATTTGTCAGAGACGAGCCAGCAATTTAATGCAAATTTTGAAATCTTACATGTGTTAAACAAAAATAGACCTTCAGATAACTTCGAATACTCACTATTTAATAAATATAAGCACAGTAATCTTTTACATAATGAACAGGTAGATTTTTCATGACCTCCGCTCAAAGCCGTGCCCAGGGGGGGGGGGGTCCGGACCCCCCGCCCTAAAAAAATGGATTAACACTAGATAAGATCGACAAACATCCCAAAGATCAAAGATGTTAATTTTTCAGCAATATGTGAAACGCGGTGGGTGGGAAATCACAACGGCTTGTTAAAATTTAAACAAATTTTTAAATCTATTATTGAGACCTTAGAACAATTCAGCACAAACCCGGATATGGAGACCTCAACCAAAGCTTCTTCTTTTCTGAGATCTGCTCTTGCCAGCGAATACGTGGTATCACTCTGTTTTTTGGTGAAGGTATTTGCAGCAACAGTATGCAAAGTCCTGCAGCCACCTCTTTGTCACTTAATAACAGCTGTCGACCATATTGAGAACGTAATATTGCACTTTCAAGATATTCGATCCAATATTGAAAAAGAATTTGCAAATTCATTTACAGAAGCAAAGAGTTTATTGGCCGATGTCAATGAAGAGATCAAGCTTTCACGGTTGACATCAGTACAGAAGCATCGCGCTAATCCAAATACTAATAACCCCGAACAGTATTACCGCATAACTGTTGCAATACCCCTATTAGAAGACTTAACTTCCCAGCTCAAAATAAGATTTACTGACCACAAGAAAGTGATTGCTACTATGTACACTCTTATACCAACAGTCTGTTCCCAGAAGGAAACGTCATTCCCAAGAGAGGACCTAGTGATGTACGAGGACCTGGTGGAACTAGACGAGGCACAAGGCGAATTTCAACTATGGAAATTGTTGTGGCAGGGCAAAAACCCTCCGGACCGGCCTTCTTGCGCCATTGAAACTGTCGGAAAGTGCAACAGACAATTGTATCCCAACATTTATATGTTGTTGAACATCTTGTCGACTCTACCAGTAACCACGTAAAACCCCGGAAATGTCATTTTCCACACTTAGGCGCCTAAAAACCTACCTACGGAATTCTTGTGGGCAAGAGAGGCTAACCGGGTTAGCCCTAATTGCAATTCACAGAGATGTCATCATCCCAACTGATGATGTTATAACAGAATTTGCCCATAAAAAGTCTAGAAGGCTTCATTTTGTATTGTGAATTCACTGAACTGGAAATTTGAGGTTTTTAGTTTTAAAAACGAATATGTAACAAGTACAGTTCATACACGTCACAGATGCTTTGACAGCTCAATGATTGACAGTTCACGCCATAGACGCCATGACACCTCTTTGAAGATGACATATGCTAAGACAGTTCTCTTATCGATGGCACGCAACCATCCGTTGATGGATAGCTGTGAGAGATCATACAGATGCCATGACAGCTCATTCATAGATGGCGCGTATAGGCAGTTAATCAATCCGTCACGACAGTTCATATAAGATGTTAACTGGCAGCCATGAGAGTCCATATAAACACAGTTTTAACGGTATATATTGCTAAAAAACTATGCTAATTACTTTTTTGGTGTCTTATGTTCATTCATAATGATTGACAAGTGGAAGTTCACGCGATAGACGCCATGACACCTCGTTTAAGATGACAGACATCATGACAGTTCTCACAGACGTCATGAGAGTTTCACCATGACAGTTGATAGTTTGACATACATCCATCATGACAGTTCATACACCCGCCATATCAGTTCACACACCCGTCATGACAGTTCTCAGATATTCTAGAGCCCCTCACTCTATGCTCCATAATTATATACTCTAAAGCTCTATGACTTAGGTTAGATGCCACAGCTCTATGGATTAGTTGCACCTGGACCGGATGATGCGCTGTCACTTCCGGTCGAGAACTCGTCATGTGTATCTACTGAATTGCTATTACTTTAAGCTTTCCATAGAGCAGTTTCTTCAGCCCGGAGGCCTTATGCTAGCGCCTGTGGTTAAACTCGTTTCTTCAATACAGTGAACTGACAGATGTAAATAATTAAACACATTCACTTGTTTACAGAAATTAAAACTTTGAGTGTAATATTTCTCATGAATATGTGATTGAACGCCTACCTGTCAGACACATTTATAGCAGTTTCACTTGGATACGACAAATGGATTATAAACAGATGAAACATTATTACTGATTAATGTGCAGTCTCTCTGTAGACATAATAATCCCATATTTGGTTCAAATGTAAGGTGAAAACATGAATACCGCTAGCAATAAATATAAGAATGGTACGGAAAACTTTATTGTGGCAATAAGATTTTAACGCATAAAAGTGAACATATATTTTATAATGCATTGCGTAATAGTCCGAAATCACTTTTTTCAATATGGTTATGATCATATCGAACAAGCAGAAGGCATTTTATTATGCTCATATATGGGTAAGAATCGAAAACTTACTTGTGCACGAGTTGTTTTTAATGTGGAGACAATTTTAGGTTGCATAAAATTCATTGTATTGTTTATTTTTTACGCAAGATATCTTTCATTACTGTTATTTATTAACGTATCAAAGACTTAACTGTATAGAATTTGATCTAGCATTATTTGTCAGGCTGATGACTTTGTTACTATAAACAGTTAATGTAACAACACAATTATCTTATTTGATTCAATATGGAAGTCTGTACGACATTATTGTTGTTCCCCTTAATGCACAACCGTGCTATTATACGCCACATGAGAGCTTTTTTCAATCCAAAAATTTTAGGATCACTAAACTCAAAAGGTGGGCCAATTACTATTTCTCCATGTTATTACCTTTATATTTTGTTGTATTTCACCTCCTTGATAGTAAAGTTCCATGAATGAAACTATATCTGCAAAATTTTCATGGACAGCAGAGAAGGAATACTAGCGATAAATAGGAATAAGATCACCTCCAAACTAGTATTAGAAAGCTACAACAACCTAAGCCAAGCAGCAAATGCTAACAATATCAAATTTGGTTGAGTAAAAGGACACGACATAACAGAAGTCAACTTTAAGACGTCTGAAAACCACGTTTAAGCAGGAAGTCCTTATAATGTCCTCAAAAATAAATAAAAAATTTGTTTTACTGTCGGTATTGCAGCATTTTAGCGGAACGGTCGAGTGCCCAGGCTTAGTGTATAAAAAGGGTATTGGCTAAACACCTGACCAAGTCTCGCCAAGAGCCCATGTTGGGAGAGCTCTGGCTGAGCATGGCTTTGATAGACCTAGTGAAGACTAAATATTCTGACCAATGGGTCGTTTCGATTTAAGTGACAATATCTAAACTTTCATTTGCTTTTTGGGCAATTTTCTCTATGTGGTATTCCATCAAAGCAGCTGACAATCGAATTATTAAACGTCAAACCATTGATACGTCAAATTATCATAGATGGATACAAAAAATATATGAATATAAATATAAAATATAAATAATGGTTTTAAGTTCTGACGTTGTATAATTACTATAAAAAATGTTGCATTGATATAATAATTTCATTAATGTCCTACTAGTCTGTTATTTTTCAATAACTACTTTATTTTGAGATACATTACATTAAAAATAACATCATAGGGCGTTATGAACATTTTTATTACCCCAGGGCATTGTGGATTTATAACACATTATCACAGCTATAAATGAATATTGACATAGAATTACAAGTAACCTTTATTAAAATCTCATTATGAGAGAGATGTAATGTTAAATGTAAAATTTTTGAACATTTTTGTTTTTATGACGCACAAGTGCGTCGGCCTCTTTGGCAGCCTTTAACAACACTTCTTCTGAAACTCTTCTTCGAACATTATCACTACAACTCCACACAAAACAGCTAAACGCTCCAGCGTTATTGTCAGTAACAAAATAGTATGTACCATACATACAGGTCTGGAAACTCGGTGCTGTTTCCTATGTGAGAAGTGGATCCGCTAAGCGTCGACTGTCGCGTAGTACCAAAAGACGTCACGGGTCATGCAGTAGTCCACGAGTATTCTCTGACAACTGTCAGTTGACTTGTAAACACAAGGAATACCTGCGTTTTTAGAAACAAATTACGAAACAGTGCATTGTGCCGAAATGCAAAACGGAGTACAAAAGTGTAAAGCAAGAAACTTCTGTTTTTAAAGTGCCGAAAGATGCGGAAATGCGAAAAAAGTGAATGCTTGCGATTCCGGATAGAAATCGTTTTAACGAGGTCTTTTATGTGTGCGAGCATGTATAACAAAAAAGGGGAAGTTATTTTTAAGGTGAGTAATACATTTTGACAAGAGTAACAGTTCTATTCCTCTCTCAAATCAGAATACTTAGTAACACTGCTTGCGATTCCGGAAAGAAATCGATCCAAGCGCTAGCTAGTGGCTGAGCGAGGGACTACGAGTTTGGCGACGCGTAAGAGACCCATGTCAAACATACGAGTCCCCAAACCTGTATGTACGACCGTGGTACCGATATCAAAAATTATCTTGGTCAAGGGTGGTTGTGGAATCTAAAACGTGTGTCTTACTTTACGTTATCAAAACTTGTGTCAAATTAATTAATTTGAAGTTTCTAAAAGTGAGAAATTTCGCAATTTTATACGAATATTATAACACTCAGAAGTCTCTAGCGCTTTAGACTCCGGGATTTTCACGTGGCCTATCGAAATTAGAAGGTTCGAATTGTATAAAAACTTAATTGCGTGAACGCCAGACGTCCTATGTAATTAACTACGAACGTAATCATTTTGACATATGCCTCGAGGAGCTCGCTTACGCGTCAGTTAGAGTTTATACTTTTTACCTTGATCTTGTTAATTCGGGGCCGTTTTATGCCCCGTGCGGCCGGCGCCAGCTGTGATAAAGTGTTTTCGGCTAGAGGCCGCTAGCTTTTAACCGCTTTTGGGTATATTTTAGTAGCTAGAAAATTCCCTTTGGTACGTCGCACGTAAGACGCGCGTAGCTAAGACCTGAGAGTACCTGTTTCTATTTTAATTAAATTTTCCTATTTAATCGACATTTTGGGGCCCGAGACTATGCTATTTAGTTGGCCCCGTTCATAAACTAACGACATGGAGCGAAAACCGCATGCGAAAAGTCCTCGTAAAGACGTTGTATGTTCCGAAGATTTGCACTTTTCTAACTCGCGAGCTACGCGCTCCTCACGTGAACGTCATTCGATTTATCGAAAATTAACCAATTTAAAACAGTTTTCGACCCCGTTTGTGGCTATTGCGACCTTGTAAAAGGTTCAAAGTTAACATTTCGTTTTATATTCCACAACAACCCTTGACCAAGATAATTTTTAATTCGTAGTTCATTATTGTTTTACAACTGAAATAAATAGGTATGAAATTTGTAGGTTATTGATGTCAGTGTGACAGTGACATAATTATTTCAAACATAAAGTAAGACACACGTTTTAGATTCCACAACCACCCTTGACCAAGATAATTTTTGATATCCCGGTAGCATGGTTACTGCCATCATTGCCATAGAGCATGGACTGTTCTCTCTAATATTAAATAATCTTAGGTACTTTTATAGAATTTTACAATTTGTAGATGGCAAATTAATCAATCCTAAATGTCAAAATATTGTTTTCACTTGAAAATTCAAACTTTTTGAATTAAATAACAGACTAGTAAAGCATTAAACGTTGAAGGCACCACGTGTGTTTTAAGGACAACAAACAAATACAACACTATATTTCCCCAATCAACAACAGCTTTTTTATTTAACAAAACTTCACTCTAAGGGAGTGGAAAAAATGTTATTGCATATAAATATGTTATATTTATCGACAATTGGGACTGAATGATCACTTTCCACAGTTTTTTTGCTTTATTATAAAAATTTATATTAATAAAACAATATTCTAAATTACAATTTTTTCCAGTGGTAGTGACAATTTTACTGTGAACTTGGCATTATTAGCCGTTTTCACAAAATATTAAATAGATGAAATACCATGAATGAAACAATTTGGAACAAATCCACTTGTAGATATAATAATGTCGATTCAGAAGACCTCTCCGTGGAGGAATTCTGAATCTGCCTCTGAGTTTAACTTGATACTAAATAAATTACAAAGAATGTTTTTCTAAGTAGTATCTAAAGAAACCCGTTAATTTTCTTTCTGTACATAGGACATAAAGTTACAGTTTTGGTTCTGTTCTACTCGTCTCTCAGGCGGTTACCCTTTTTTGTACCAGTTCTGCAAACGTTCCAACTACAGCTGTCAAACATAACATTATTCAATTATTTCTGTATTGATTAATGACTTCAAATTTGTATGTATACATATTTACTTGTAATTAACCATAATTATGCTCTTAACAGTTTTTAAGTTCATTAATATATGCTTTGTAGATGATAGCAAAGAACCCATCCACGTTATTAAGTTATGCGAGTTTCCAAGGATTTTTAACATCGATTGCGGCTAAACATTAGAAGAATAAAATAAGTAATACAGGTTTTATTTAATGTATTAGTAAACTGCGTACACCTGCTAGCATATTCCTATGTAAACAAAGAAGCGTACAAAAGAATCAAATACTCATGGACCATTACGCTGATATCATGTAGCCTTTGATATAAATGCAGATCATCACAGTAATTTATTGCTAGCTCCATTTATTCAATATAATATAGTATTTCCATTTGATTCCAAGCTGTGATATTAATGATTTGATTGAATCAAATATTAATCTGTTCCATTTGTATTTGAATATTGAGAAGGGTTCATGCTGAAAGTAAGGAATTAAATAGTATCATATGAGTATTACTTTTTTTTCAGCCTATACCTAAATTCAATATAATTGCCAATTTTTCCTCAAAGACGAAGACAGATATAAGTCACTTTTGCTGTGAAATTACAGATGTATGTCCGGATAAAGCACGTAGATATCATTTAGACATTACAAATTTAAATTAGTGTTTGAAGTGGATTATACTTTAAAAACATAATTCCTTGAACAAACAATTCGCACATAATATATTCATTTAGGCTACAAAATATTAGCTAGGTGTGTTTTGAAATCAAAGCTCAGGTACTCCTCCACTAAGTAAAACCCGTCAAAAATATATATAAATTGTCATACTTATATTATCTAGAGATTTTTGACAGTAGGATCTATAAATTGTATGTTATTAAGCCAATACGCTCGACATAATCCTCAATAACAATCCAGATCTTCATGAGTTTTCTTGGAGAAATGATCGTTTTGAATCTGGAGACCCTACGCAATGTGCTGATGAGGTTTCGGATATCATCATGCTGGGAATGGGAACTTGCATACCCAAAACCAGCAAATCCCCGTCATTAAATGGGTTGAAAAAAATCTGTACTAGGGCTGTCGCTCCAAAACAAACAACATACCGCCTTTAGCGCCGGAACCCATGCCGGGAAACCAGAACAAAATATGCTGATGGCCGGTATATATACAATCACGCAATAGACGATTCTTAAGAGGTTTATAACGCCAAGATAAGTCAAAACTCATCGAATGCCCTACTGTTTTCGGTTCGTTTTGGACCTTCATCAAGGCAATTGGAAGTAATTTTACTTCCAGCTCATTTCCTCCTCCAATCAAAGATGGTGCCACATTGGCCACAACACCACTAGAAAAAGTCAACATTTTTGCTGGAATGTTTGTCGAAAATTCCACTGAATCCACAAAGTAAGGGCCCACCTAATATCACTACATGCCCAGAGTTATCTCTCGTCAGCTCCCAATTAGACGTAGGTATTCTACTTGACCCCAAAACCAAACAGACTATGGGGCCAGAAAGGCTTCCGCCTCTTTTTTTATGAAATGCGCCCCAGAATTAACACCATTTAATTGCAGGTTCTTTATCATTTCATACAAACTTGGTGTGTTTCCACCCAGCTGGAAGACATTGCACTACTATCTGTGATCTCTAAAGTAATGAAGAAAACAATCAACATCGGGCTCATCAAATATCTATAGAGTTGTAAAATCGAGAAGGACTGACAATATGGCATTCATCACCAGGGATCAAAAAAGGGACCGCCTTGTCTACGTGACACATATATGGGAGACATCTTTAGAATCATATGGGAAATCTGTAGCTGTAGCATTGAATATGTTCAGAGCATTTGACAGAGATTGGCAGCAAAGCCTCTTCAGTCATATGGTTGGCCACCCCAGTTTTGTCGTTTACTGTCGAGTTTTCTCTCAGATAGGATCAATGCATGTGGTGGTTAACGGAGTCTCCTCCTATACAATGTCTATTAACGAGGGTATTCCATAGCAGTTCATCTTGGCTGATGTGAGTTCCTGTTCCCCCTCCACATTGACTGATGATACACTTCATACCGCTTCATTCTCTAGAGCTAACCTAACCTACCCAATGAAGAGGTGCAAGATAAAGACAGGTCGATGCAATAAATGAAGATCTGGCAAGATTTTTTTTTTTTAATGAGGATCTGATAGTCTAGTTGATGCATTCGAAACTCCAGCTTGTATTTTGTCCTGGAAGGCGAATCCCACAATCGTTAGTATGATAATGGCAGGTACTATCACTATTCTTATGAAGTTTTCAATATTCATTCGTGGTATCATCACCAACCGCACTGCAGCAAGAACTGTTTCGCAGAGAGTCGGTTTTCTATTCATTGCCAAGAGCTACTTTATAACCCCAACAGCTTCTCGTGACCTACAAATCATAGATTTTATCTGTCTTGGAACACTTTTCTCATGTTTGGAGTTCAGCTCCCGAACATACATTGAAGCTCTTAGATTCTATTAATATGAAAGCTAATCGTCTGGTTGATGATGCCACACTCACAAAATCAGTGACCTTTCTAGAACCTCATAGAAAGCTGGGAGATCTCTGCCTCCTTCTCTATAGATACTTCTTTTGTTGGTACTCGTCGTACATCGCGTCTTTTATACCACCACGAGTGATCCCAGGTATCCAGACTAGATGGAGGGATAGTCGCCTCTTCATTGTCAAGGTATAGACACTTCCCGAATTCTTCTACCGCACTTAATGTTTCTATTTATTTCCCTGATGCCTATAACTCCAAACTTTTGAAAAACGTTCCAATGTGTATCTCGTCTCACAGCATTCCAAAACTGGCTCACACAATGTTCCACGAACATTATAGGTCTCTCGTATAATTAAAATATGTAAGAGTTCTCAGTTAATTTCAATGTCTGGTCTACGATTACATAGATACTAGAATTAAACTGCTTTGTGAATAGCATTCCATAAGGTTATTTCGTTAGTGGAGCTTCAAATTGAAATAACCGAATGGGTCCGATTCCGATGTACTTAGCTCCAACAGTTCTCGCGTCCTCCAGTTTTTGATACGATTTACGAAGAAATAACCAATCAGGAGTTGAGGATATTAGAATGATACATATTTTATAATCTTAGGGTGAATTAGGCAAGATTTTTTATCGGACCGTTTATGACAACAGGGTATATTCCTATAAATCTGGATTGATCAAAAGAGTAACCGAATGATTCTTGGTGCTAAATGTTTCTTCTGATACTCACCATTTACAAACAAAGTGGTAGGATTTTTATTTGTTCGAATCTCCATATTTGTAATTTTCTGGACAATAATTTGTCTCCTCAGTTAGACACAATTGAGATATTGGCTTTTCTTTAAGATAAAAAAAAGTCTTTTTTACCAAGCCTCAAACCCTCCATAATTTGTAAATCAAACGTTAAAAATAGCCAAATGCATCGTCTAGACCAGGGGTCTCCAAACTACGGCCCGCGGGCCAAATCCGGCTCGCCAGTAGTATCAATCCGGCCCACGAAAGCTAATAGCTGTTGTTGTTATTGTGATTGTGATAAGTTGGATAAAAAGACACAGAATGATAATAACTCGGTTTTATTTACTTGCTAGGTAAAGCGTAATGACAAGTATAATTCGCAGATTTAACTCAAGCATAATAACATTATAGCATATAAACACATAAACATATAAACATTATAACGTATAAAATACTATGAGACTTATGTAATTGTGATTTTCCACTGACAATAGTTTGTAGTTCTGGGCCAATTTTACTTGTGCCAATTATTAAAAGAGATTTAAGTAAAATGCTCATCGGTTAACTTAGATCTGTAAACATTCTTTGTGTACTTCATTTTGGAGAATGTTTTCTCACACAAGTAAGTAGAACCAAAAACAGAAAACAGCCCACGAGCAAATTTATGCAAATTATCAAATTGTACCAGTGCCGACTTATAAAATTCCAACAAAGATGAGTTTTGATATTTGTTCTCAATTATATCACTGCATTGTAAATCAATAATTTACATTTGAAGTTCCGGGGCTATGGTTTCAATGTTAGTATCAAACGAATTTTGAATAATATTAATTTCATTCGCAATGAGATCAAAGTCTGAGAAACGAGTTTCAAAATTTATTTTCAAAGCACTCAAAGCTTCGATTACAAAATCGACGGGAAACTCAGTCTCAGTAGTGTGGCTGAATATTTCACATGTTTTAAAATGTGTGAAACATATTTTACGTAATTGTGATTGAAACAGTATTATTTTCAGCTGAACGATTTGATATTAGTGTATAAATCAGGGAGAAGGAGATTTTCTCTTTGCAATTTCAAATTCAGTTCGTTCATATGTTTTGTCAAATCGACATAGAATGCTAACTTCCACAGCCATTCGCTATTTTGTAATTCGGTAAGAGGGCAATGCTTTTCATTCAAAAAAATTTCGATCACTGCTCGAAGTTCAAAAAAGCGCCGAAGGATTTTTCCGTAACTAAGCCAGTGTACGGCAGTATGATATGGTAAGTCATTTTCTCCAATCTCTTCAACAAACTCGCGGAATTGTCGGTGATTCAGCCCAGTGGATCTCATGAAATTAAAAACTGATATGACTGGTTTTAGAACTTCAGTCATATCCAAACATTTCCCGCACAAGGACTGTTGATGAATGATACAATATAAGACTAATGGTTTTGAACCACCATCATTTTCTACAGCCTTTGACACAAATGCTACCGCTCCATTATTTTTACCAGACATGTTTTTGCCTCCATCAGTAGTAATAGATTTCAAGTTATCCATCGAAGGTTCTTTTCATTAATGGCATTTTCACCTCTCTTAAAAATATCTTCCCCGGTAGTCGTGCCGTGAATACTAACAATATCAAGAAGTTCTTCATACTTCATACCTTGTATCTACACCTAGAGTAAACATCTACACCTGAGCAGTATCTGACACATCCGTTGACTCATCCAAGTCCAGAGAAAACCACTCAAGATGTCTTCCATTTTTGTCAGACAGTTGAGATGATACATTTTCTGCGATGTCTTATAACATCCGAGCCACGGTGTTTGCTGACAAACTGACAGTTTTAAATAAATTTACCTTTTCGGGCACATTTCTTCGGCTACTGCAATTACGCATTCTTTGATCATTTCTCCTCCGGGTATGGTTTTTCACGTTTCGCACGCCACACGAAAGCTGGCACGAGTTGCAGCCTTTTGTTCAGTATTGAGTTTCGTAAACAAAGATTGCAGCGATTTCAATCCGCGCTTCAAAGCTTCAAATTTTTCTGTCCGCAAACTTCCTGTATATTTTGAAAATGTTTCGTTTCATAATGACGTTTAATGTTATATTCTTTGAAAACGGCTATGGTTTCATTGTAAATCAAACATAGTGCCTTCTTACTGGACTCAATTACGGCATATTGAAAGTTCCATGTTCCATTGATCTTCGAATGTTCTACATTCACTGTCTACTTTTCGCTTCTTTTCCATACTAGTAAATCACACACAAAAATAACAAGTCAAATCAAGTTACTGTTACGAAGATGTCTTTTAAACATGCACAAACACGTTTCAAGTAGTTACACACTACTTTATTTCAAAACAGGCAGTTTCGGTTCCTTCGCCTTCGCTAGACGGACTGACTCGCGGTCGTGCCGCTAGTCTTTTTATACCCCAATTTCTGCCATCTAGAAGTTAGTGGAATAAACCAGAACTTTCTCGAAACAACGAGATTATTCGCGAATGTTGAATTGCTACTGCGCTTTCGAAAATACTACTAGCGCTATCTGTTAGCGATAGAGGGTACTACCACTACCTATTTCCGCGTGTGACGACCAGGTGTCGTTAAGTGTCGCGGTCGTAACAATAAAGTACAGTTAGTACACATTAGTAATTAAACTAGCGAATTTAGCAAACGTATGCTCGCTCAGGACGCGTACTGGGCAACGTGTCTAGAAATTATAGATAATAGCAGGAAAATCAAAACGGTTTTGGCCCTTGGAACTTACAGGAGTAAATAGTAAGGTTGGAAAGTTTGGAGACCCCTGATCTAGACACTTGTTGCTTATAGTACCATTACAGATTACGCCAAGTAATTTCCGAAACCAGCCATCTCGAAGCATTGAAGAAAAATTGTTATATCCTGATATTCTCGAATAAAATGATATTCCTGTTTCCATCGGTCGTTAAACGAGGTAAATTATACGTAGTAATCTGACAGTGCACTTATTCCACTTTAAAAGAAATAGTAACTCACTGAAGTTCAACATTGACCAATAAAATTTAAATTCATATACCATTTGAACGCTATATATTTTCTTGCAATGTACTTTCCAAATGCCTGTTGCGATTAAGTTATTTCTATTAATACTTACGAATGCAATTTCCAAGCTGATTACTGAAAATTTATCACCATTAAGATGTGAATATCTGTATTAATCCATTAAAACATGAACATTAAATGTAGCATTTCGCGCACCTAATGGGATTCAATTATCGGTATAAAACTCTTCTTCAATCGTCGAAACATAGCCGTTCAAGGGTACACACTTCATCTCCCAACTGCTTGACATTGGCAGTAACAGTAATAATAAAATAAACAGAGTTACAATTTTCGTAGCACAGTTACTACAACTATTTGATCTTATGAGAATGTGGGAATTCCTACTACTTCCGTTGAAGATGACCAAGCAACAACATTTCAGGGTCTTCGAATTTAATAATAATAATTATTTCGAAGCGTTCAAAACGTTCGAAATTGCATGTATTTTTATAATGCCTTGAATGATCACCTTAAATTTTTGTTGAAATTAGTTTCAATTTCAAATTACATATTTGTCTTGGCCATAACAATTTCTATGTGAATTGATTGTTTGTGAAGTTCTTCATTATATTACTTTTTTACTAGAAATGAACATCGCTGAGGATGGTTCGATAATATCGATCGAGTATCGAATTTATTTATTATGCTACGAGTACTTTTATAACAGCGATACTTTCCTATCGATACTTTACTTGGTATCGAACTGCAAGTATCGATACAAATAGTTCTCTCTGTCTTATTACTGGGTTTTAAATACATAACGTTTTTCACGTCATCGAAATTAAATTTCATATGCATCTGATCTCCCATTGTTTGAAATTTTATGTATTTAAAGTATTTCCTAATAACATTTCAAGTTTATTATTGCATTGATAAACGGGTCTTATGTTGACTTTATTAAAATGTTTAAAAGAACATTGTAATGATTCTTGACCTAGGTACGAATTATATGGAAATTCTCGGAAATAGGTTTACGATATTTTATCGTATTTACGTACGTTTCGGTCTCACGACCATCATCAGAAGACGTTTGAACACTAATTCACATCAACTAAAGCGCGTGATTCTTTAAACTATTGCACTGAGCACTCAGCGTCCATATCGCATAAATTTCAATTGAAATTGTCTACGTCACAACAACAAACAAAACATGAAAAATTTAAATTGTAACACATTGGTGTGTAAATTATGTGTATTAGAAAACCACTACGAATTAATGTTCCTATAGTTGAAGGCGTCATTACTCCAGAAAGAAGAACATCTGAAGTAGGTATAAAGTTAAACTTTGTCTTTAAAATATATATGACTACGGTAGCAAAGGTCTTGGCTGTACACAATGCATACACCATTTTAACGTTATAGACTATAGAGGAATACGTAAAAAATTGAAAATATTTAATTTATTAAATTTCTATAGATTTGACTTAATGATTATATATGAGTTCTGTGATTAACAGACTTAACATCACGTTTTATGTGAATCATCTCCAGGATAGATCTTTTATAATAATTGTTCGTTTTTTTTTAGTTAAAATATTAACGTTATTATAATCGAACTGATGGTTATAATCAAGCCAATGTTTGAAAAGGGTGGTGGAATTTTGTAAGTTTTTGTTTTAGTAAATCTAAACAATTTACTCCTCTCAGTGCTTAGTGCAATTTTTTTAAGGAATCCCGTGTTTTAGTTGATGTTAATAAGTGTTCAAACGACTTCTGATTCGTGAGGCCAAAACGTACGTAAAGACGAAAAATTGTAGTGAAGATATGTGTTAGTGTGACCTATTTTCGACAATTTATATATAATTAAACTATATTTTGATAGCCATTTTAAAACGGTTTTGCATCAACCTCTCGCTATATGCGATATATGCGATACATCTGACCTGATTATGTCGTTTTCTATTTTGTAGCAATTAGACACAAAAAATATCTGCAGCTAAATACTTGACCCCCAGGTATGAATTATATATACATTCTCGGGAAATAGGTCACACTAACACATATGTTGATTATTTTCGTCTTTACGAACGTTTCGGTCTTACTACCACCATCAGAAGACTTATTATGTCTAAAACAGGATTTCTTAAAACTAATTGAATGAGCACAATGCGTCCTTATCGCACCAATTTCAATTAAAAATGCCCACGTCGCCGAAACGAACAGAAACACGAATAATCGAAATTGTAACACATCAATAAGGACGCTTTGTGCTAATACAATTAGTTTCAAGAAATCACGTCTTAGACATAATAAGTCTTCTGATGATGATCGTGAGACCGAAACGTGCGTGAAGACGAAAATAATAAACATATGTGTTAGTGTGACCTATTTCCGAAGAATTTATATATAAAGCAAAATACTTTGTAATAATTAAATTGAATACAAATATACTAAAATTAATAATAAAAAATAATTGTGATAAGTATTGAGGCAATGGCCGACCAACTCCAATAAGGCAGCCACGCATCCACTAAAACTAACGGAAACCGTGATTGGTAACAAATACTTATATGACACACGTTTCATTCGTTTATCCTAAAGCTGAAAGCTATCCTCTAAATCTGTACAGGACTACAGGATGATCCAAAATTGGCGCCCAAAGCCTACTACGGCAAAAGTAAAAGAGATAATTAATTTCTAAGCCTAGGATCGCAAATATGGTGCCTTGAGGTACATGTTCAGCTAAAAGAGAAGAAATTATGACCCCAAAAATGGGCGTACCGACCTCACCGGAATTTTTTTACCAGGAATATACCAATATTTTGTCACAGTTGGAAGCCCTCAGTATAGTGAATAACTGGTATGAGGAAAAAATTTCTCAATTTATTTCTTTGCTCAAAAGTTACAGGGCCACAAAGTCAAAAATGCAATCAGTAGGACCAAAAGTAAAAGTGAAGAATTTAAATTTGATGAACACATTTAATTGAAATTTCCATTATTTCCGACTCACCTATCTGCAAAGTTAGCGTTGAAGCAACCACATGTTGGCACAAAGTTGTATAATGTTTTAAAGTAGGAATGCTAGTTACCCACGCAGAAAATCAAAATAGTTTTCACTATTAAGGACCAACGAAATACCCAAAAAGAATCCCGCAGCAAACATTTATTCTTGGTTTTCAATTTCGTTAACGTGGTGTGAGTTTTCTGTCGCCTAATATGGCTCATTTTTGCGATTTGGTTCACCATTGCTGAAAAAAAGACTTTCACCTGTCTGTTGCAATAATCTGTTGTCAGTAATTTCTGAATTTATAATAATTTGGGTGATGAAATTAGTTCTTTTTTTCCAAAAGTTTTAAATTGAGGCATTTAAAAGTGTGACACCCATTTGTTCCAAATTTAATTTCCGACTTGCTTGCCTTATAGAGTTTTTGGGATTACGATCGAAAATTACAAAAATTCGGGCAACCATATTTTTATCACAAATATTTTCCCTTTGCCGGATGCATCTTGGTTTTGTCTTAAAGTGGTCAGCTCTTCTATTTTGTTGAGCTTCACTAAGAATCTTTTCGTTATGTGTATACATTTTAAAAGGTCCAAGAAGTTAGCAATATTTATTGTAAGCAAACACGAATGAGCATATATTGTAATTCGCCTTGTTTGTCAATTGTTTATTGTCAATTGTTTTTCATGGAAACACTTGAATGCCATAGTAGGCACCAACTTTGGATCACTCTGTACATACAACGATTCTCTAGTGGAAAGCATATTCAAGATTTTCTTTACTCTGTAGGTAGAAGAGTCTCAAAATATACTGTGTTAATATTACAAATCATATTACATGCATATTTCAAGGTTCAATCTTACTCTAGATGTCAAAAATAATTATAATTATTCGTCACAAACTGAATTCTTTCTCGCGAAACACCTAGAATCGAATAATTAAAACAACATTTGGGATATCATTCATATTTTCATTAAAAGAAAATTTAAAAACTAATGCTATTTCATGAAGTTTTATTTAGAAAAATCGCTTGAATTACGTTTACATTTGATTGAGACTATTTTTGGCAAATAGAAAATTCTATTCGGAAAAATTGCAGTTACGCAATGTTGAACAATTTTTGGAAGTTCTCTAAGAAAGACAAGAACAAATCCATCTCGATTTGTTATCGTTGTCTTCAATAATAATGTCACTGTCGAAAGATATGTTGACAACGTACGTATGCATTTTTATTGAGAACGAAAGAATTTCTATGAATTACTCTAATCTATTTTCGTTTCGAGCTCTCGTCTCGTGGAAAAGCAAATGTTTGATAATAAGTCTTATAAAAATTACTGGCATAATTGCTATTGCAAGATGTTGACTGATATTAGAGTAGCCTATGCTTTAACTAACCCCCAATCTTTCCGTTTACAAAGTTTTCGTTCGATTTGGTTTTGGTCTCAGCGTCCAAGCTAGGGGCGAACCATAGCGGCGGTTGCCTGCGGCTTACCCCGTATCACTTAATGGGTTATTGGCTTATTCTATTCAATATTTTACTTATTTTATCTGATTCAATTGTAAATTGAAAGTATGTCTATGGGTGAAGTTTCTATCACCTTTCATTGACACTGACCAATTAATTATTAAAATAACGAAAAATAATATTTACTGATAGAACGTAAAGCCAGAAAATTTGTTTTTGGGTGTCTCCGAACATCCACATGCTGTACAGCTGACCCAATTCACAAATTTAGGTTATCAGATCCCAAATCAAATAACCACGACAGACATAAACCGCTTTGAATGAGTCATAACTTGGGTGTGAAAATCACCCAATTACGCTTCGCTTATTGATTTACGTTCGAGTAGCAAACGTTTCTTCCTCTCACCATTTTATTCTAAGACATTCTGAGAACTAGATCCATATGATAAACCCCTTCAATCTGACTGAAATTGAGCAAGTGAATATTGCAACGTAAATAGATAATTCATATCGTCAGTCAATAGAAAATCACCACAAAGAATTAGAAAAAATCTTTATATACTTACTATCTAAAATTATTGATTGCATTAAATTTTGAACTCGCTCTTCGGGGACAAGGTGTATCCGAAACGTCAGGTAATCCATGAAATTTTAGAGACTGAGTTCATCGCAAGCATAAATTCGGCAATTAAAAACTATATAGGGAGAAATTCCGCATTGCAAGGCACTATTTGAAGAAAGTGAACATTTGGATATTTTCTATCACGAAAGTCAAAATCGTCAATCAAGCTCAGTATTAATCGAAAAAGTAGTTGATACATTCGTAAAAATTGTTCAAAAAGTAAGGAGTTATGTTGCATAGAATTTTACTGGCTCTTCTAAGCGTTTTGAAAAAGCATTACTTGTCAGCTGGTGCTATTGCCAAAGAAGTATGTGATGTTATTATTTCCCAAGCTAAGGATGTGTGAAGGTATGGAGCATTTTCACATCGCAAAACTAGTTGATAGTACCGAATTCATAGTTAATTCAAACAATTATCCCAAAGTAGTTAATGATATAATTAACAACGTTGTAGAATCGGAATGATTTTCGCAAAGTGGATGGAATTTTGCCCCTCTCGGAAATTATTTTGACTAATAATAATTGACAAAATTGTTACAACACCTATGTCTTCTGCAGAAGCGGAATATTAATTCTCTTCTCGACATTTTAAGAAACACCATATCCCAGGTTGAACGCGTTAGAAATACTGTCAATAGAAAAGTTCATGATTCAAAATATATTAACGTTAAAGTGATTGAAAAGTGTGTTTTAATTTTAAAAAATTCCGAATGGGCTTTATTTTCCGCCTTTTATAACCTGATATCCATCTTTAACCGCATGTTTAAATAAAACATTTTTCTAGGTGAAGTCACTATTTTTTATCACCGTTTAATTTTTCCTTATGCTTATTTTTACAGGCATTAACTTCAATGCTTTAAAAGCAAAATAATTCATCAATTAGTCAACGGTACTGTGTTTCAATGTTATGTTCGTTAGAAAACAGTAAAAATCAACCTTCTCAATTCTTGTTCAGTAAATGATGAGTAAGCACGGATAAAAATGTACACACATTCCATACATAATATAATTATTGCTAGGAAGGTCGTTAAATAAACTATCGTAACTGGGCAAAACATTTCTGCAGATTTCCGATCGTTTACATTTCATTAATAATTCATATTTATATTTAGATAGATAATCTCGGAAACAAAATATCTGATTATACATCGCATTCGTTGCAACAATTTTAAATTAATATTGTACAGTACGACTCGGCCATTCCAATTGGTTTTAATTAATGGCTGTTGCAATTTTTCTTGAGCGCAGTGAATATATGATTTCATCGAGCATTATTTATAATTAATTGAAATAAGGATGTTGCTGTAATTGATAATATTTGCATCATATGTTATTGTTGCTTAGATCATCTTGTCCTGAATATAATTGAATTTATTATCATCTGTGGAAATAACAACTGTATTCAAGATGAACACACTTCTCTTGAATTCATTATAATTTCGAAGCAACTAGCAAGATATTGAAGAGAGGAGGAATGATATGATTTTAACCTTAGTTGATGCATCTATCGATTTTATCGATCAGATTTATTAATATCTGGAATGCAAATCGAAATGCAGATTTCTGCAATTAACAAATTTAACTCCAGATTCAGATCATTATTATGTACTTCAAGATGACCCACCAATTTCCTGGTTTACCTTTTATTACGAAATGAATCGGCTACTAGTTACTCGTAAGGCTTGGAAGAAAAATGAAGAGAATGAAACAGCTGAGAAGCTTGGTAGCAAAGAACACGGAGAAAAACGCCTAGATGAACCTCAGTTCCAAAAACGGACGTGATTTTGTTACAAAACGATTACGAGTTTTCTAACTTTTCCGTCGTAAATAGGAATCATATTCGAGCATAATTTTAGCAGATGGCGCTACAATCATACAGTAATTGATTTGCCATGTCATGAAATTTTCCACGCTTTGAGGTTATTCAGTGACAAGTCACATAAAATGGCCTAGTGATCTCACATGATTCATGATGAACGTATTTTCCAGAATTTTCCCAGAACTACCGATTTCTTGGAGTAAAAATAATGGAACAGCGCCAAAAGGACCCAACCAAAGACAATTTTAGTTTTGTGGCTAGTCATTGTTTCACATTAAGCCCTTCAATTATAGCTCACAACATGAATTTCTGTCAAAAAGATTCTGTATTATCGCAGAACATGACAACCTACTATAGGATCCTACATACAAAATTTGGTTTGAATCGATGCAATGGTTTGGATGATATGAAAAATATGAGATATTTTTCCAAAACAAAGCGTTAAAAGACCCATGGATCATATTTTGAATGTTTCTGCCACCCTGTGAATTTTGGCACATACACACACACTTTGTGTTGCGTGGCCCAAAAAGAATTTTCAGAACTTTCACAGAAATATCCGTTTTGAGCATTTCTGAATCGATCTAGAGTATTTTTGACATGATGTCTGTGTGTGTAACCCACTGTGGAGACGATTGTGCTGTTCGTATTAGTCGTATGGATTTGAATTTTTGCAGATATCTTTAAAGTAGTGAAAATAGGAACCGTATTGTTTCTGGGATCGGTAGCTCCGTTTAGAGTGGTATTCCTGACATCCCTCTTCATTTGTTCAACTTCTTATTTCAATATTAAAGTGACATCCGTTATGTTTTAACCACGGTCGTACATACAGGTCTGGGAACTCGAGGCTGTTTCCTATGTGAGAAGTGACTCCGCTAAGCGTCAACTGTCGCGTAGTACCAAAAAGGGCGGCGCAGTAGTCGAAGAGTGTTCTCTGAAAACTGTCATTCTTGACTTGTAAACACAAGGAATACCTGCGTTTTTAGAAACAAATTACGAAACCGTGCATTGTGCCGAAATGCAAAACGGGGTACAAAAGTGTAAAGCAAGAAACTTCTGTTTTTAATGTGCCGAAAGATGCGGAAATGCGAAAAAAGTGGATGCCTGCGATTCCGGAAAGAAATCGTTTTAACGAGGTCTTTTATGTGTGCGAAAGAGGGGAAGTTATTTTTAAGGTGAGTAATACATTTTGACAAGAGTAACAGTTCTAGTCCTCTCTCACATCAGAATACTTAGTAACACTGCTTGCGATTCCGGAAAGAAATCGTTTTACCACTTCGATCCAAGCGCTAGCTAGTAGCTGAGCGAGGGACTACGAGTTTGGCGACACTTAAGAGACTCATGTCAAACATACGAGTTCCCAGACATGTATGTACGACCGTGGTTTTAACTCTGTGGCAAATTTTGACAGTTGATGTGTGTATAAATTAGGGTTCTATTTCGAAAGTCAGTGTGAGAGCAGGTGTCAGTATGAAACATAGAGTGGGGAAATACATTATCATTTCAATGTGACATAGAGTAGGTATAATATGACGTGTTTCATTAGCGGTTTCGAAGTTAATACAAGCTTGTATTTAACTTGCCTTGTTTATCTATCGATCTATATAATACGTTCGGTTGAAATCTTGCAAGTGAAGTTTGACCCAATTCTTGACATCCGATTAACTAAATTTGGCAGGTATACATCATTCGGGTGACAATGCACTATGTACTATTTATAAGAGAGAAAAAAAGGTGGCGACTCCAAGATGACGGACGAAGTTATGTGATTATGGTCCGATTCTATTTAAAATTGGTATATGGGTGTCTTTGTGGTCGGAGATCATGATTTTCAGTCAAAATTAACAAATTCCAAGATGGCGGACGAGTTTTGTGATTATGGCCAGATTCTATTCAAATGGTATTTTATAAAACTAATAACGTAAGAAATTCGTTTATTAGTACTTTTAATGGTGTTTGTAGAAAAAATATTATATAATATAACATGTGCTAAAAGTGATTTTAATTGTGTTCGAAGGGATTTTTCTTCTCCCAAAATGAAATGTCACTCTTAACTTTTAACACTTAAATCATGAATAACTATTTTAGGTGTTTTACTTTCTCATAAACTTAGACTTCATCTGTCTGGGTGAGAGCAAATATGCACAAGAATTAAACTTGAATCTCACAGCATAAGTGTTTAATATTTCATATGAAATTCAGAAGTATATAGGTATGTTCATTTGGTTTTAAGGCCAATGTTTGATGTAAAATTTATCGATTACAACGGCATACATTCACATATCCTATGATACGATCAGATTCTAGTAACAGATATAGCAGTATGCAGCAAACGAAATGAATTATTAAACATTGCTTAACCAGTGCTGCAGCTATAGGTAAGTACGTATTCAAGGTTGCACGTTTCGCATGCAAGAAAGCACGTGCGTATTTTAAAATCTTATATATAGTTAAAACGCCTTTGTAAGGCGATTATTATAGTCTGAAATTATCGAGACATTACATATTTATGATTCATTCCTGTATTCGAACAAACGTTACTTGTTAATTTAATGCATTATGTACATCTACTTAATAGTAGAATATCAAAACGTTCTCAAATTACCATAGAAACTAGCCCCGTATGTTCGTCTTTCAATAGCTTCTGGTTGAATAAAGGTTACTTACAGAGTTCATGGGAAACGTTCACTAGGGTCAGTTTTGTTAGATTATCTAATAGGTAATGGTTCTACTAGAATTAAATTTATTAAATCAAAACTGGTGCAAACCCTTCGATAGTAAAATTATTGATACACCAGAACAATAAGTATTCATTGTGAGTAAAATTGATAAGGTCTCTCTAGTCTAGATCGATCAGTAACATTACAATATAATAGTTCTGGACAGCTGTTTCCTTCTCTTATGGATCTCATCAGCAAAACGAGAAAGTTTGCAATGTTATTGAAAGATCCTATATCGAAGGTACCTACAGGCTGCTCGGGCTCAAAAACTAAAAGCATATATAAAACAAAACAAACTGTTTGTAAAAGTTCATATTGCAGAAATGCAAGGAAAGTTCGAAGATCCAAATAAATTTATTTCAAAGACCACTAAGTCTAACAGTGCCCCATCTACACCAAACACTGTCAAATCATCAACCGATTTCATCTTTAGTAAAGTATCTGATTCAGAACCCATAATTGCAAAACAGGAAATAAATAAATTAGACAGAAATCATTCAACAAATTTGGATAAGCCTAATACTAGAGCAAAAAATAACAACTAACTGGAAGAGTAGCAAATGTTAAAATAATCCAAATAATATGAATTTTTTTTATCTAATCTAATTTTACAAATTTATTACTAATAAATTCAAATAGAATCATGGATCATTTTATTCGAGATTTTGATATACAAACTGAAAATACTGTTAAAGCTAACAGTCTATCTGAATTGAAATCTATTAATTCCGAAGATACAAATTCCAATTTCTAAATTTAGAACATTAGAAATATCCATGCAAATGTTGATTAGTTAAAATTCCTTTGAAGGACCTAGAACCTATGTTTGATTAATATAGTATAGTTTGGTCATAAATTAATATGGTAGATAAATAGAAATGATGGGACGGTTGTATATATAAAAAATAACATCTTAGTCGTTGTGACAAACCTACAAATCATAAAAGTTAAATTGGAAATTGATGATAAAATCATAATAGCTACTGTTTTATATAAACTTCCCTGTATATGCACAAAAGAGTTCAATATTGAGTTTAGAAAATATCTATCGTCAATGCATCGCACAAAATCTGACTTTCAACATATTATCGGCGATATTAATATGAACATATTAAAATCATGTACAGACACAGATGATTATTTAAAACTAATTAGTGAATATGGGTTTATTTCCATGATAAACGAGTATATGAGAGTACTGGACGACGAAAAATCTTGCATTGACCACATACCTAATGTTAAAAACTAAACATGACGCAATATCATTTATTCAACCTATTTTATATGAGTCAGATATAACAGACCATATAACACATATGAAGAAATACATCACCGAAGACAGGAAATAATTTAAAAAATTTAATCATATAAAACTAAAAAATAATCTACAAGACCTAAATTGGAATAATTTACATAATGCAACAGATAATAGATTCTGCAACAAACCAATTCATACATATAATTACAAACAAAATAAATGAATCTACTAGACTCATTAAAAATTTTAAAAAATCAATTCAATAAAAACCAGAGATAAATTATATGCGAACAGGAAAAAACTCCCAGAAGACGAGATTGCAAAAAATGATTTTTCAAATTACAGAAATAAATTAAGCAATCTAATAAAAAACACTAATTAACCGGGAATAAAAAAAATTATATTTAATCGTATTAAAAATAATGGCGATTCAACATTACTACTAATTCACTAAAGGTTTCAAATATCAATTGAAAAGTGGCATGAACAGTTCGTAATAAACTTCCAGAATGACAATTTTGAGCGTCACGTATCAGCTTTGAGCTGAATTTAAAAATTACTAAAATGGGGACCTATGAAGTGTCAATAGGCATATTGGGCTAAATAATCTCAGGGTCTCCTCAAGTTTTGGTCACAATTTATTCTATAGAATATAATTGTCCAGCCTGGAATTTGGAACAGTAAAATATCAATAAAACACATATTTACACTTTAATTATTATATTATTTCATGTAAAATGATATGAACGAAGTCGCTAAGGGCTTATTGCTATTTCCACTTTGTCTGATCTTACAACCCTTTGTTGCCATCCAACCAAGTTAAAATACACGCGGATCTGATAGTCTACTAGACTTCAATGAAACCAAAATTCAAGAACGTATTTCCTCCAGAAAGGCTATTCCATAATCCCTAATATGATGATGTCAGTTACAATTATTCCTATGAAGTCCTCCATATCCATTTTCGGTATCACCATCAGCAGCACTCTCTCATGGAACGATCATGTGAGGTCCATTGCGAAAACTTCTTCAAAAACTTTTGTTTTCTATTCCTTGCCAAGGGCTACTTCACATTCCAACAATCCCTCATGATCTACAAAGTACATATTCGACATGTCCTGAAGCGCCCTACAAAATCTTTGTTTTCTATCTCGTGCCAAGAGCTACTTTACATTACAACAGCTCTTATATTCTATTCAGAAGAAAACTATTGGTCTGATTGGTGATGTCACACTTACGAATTCATTGACCTCTCTAGAGCATCGTAGAAAGGTGGGCGATTTCTCCCTTTTCTATAGATTTTCATGATCGGTGCTCATCAGAAATCTCGTCTTTTATTCCATCATCGAGACCTGCCGAACTTCACACCAAACTTCAATTTCCGAACAGCGAACTTGTGGAATTCTATGCCTAGTGAGGTATTTCCTCCAAACTTTCAAGACAAATTTCAATGCTTACCACTCTCTCAACATTCCACCGGCCGGCTCACATTACGTTTTTCGAACATTATAGGTTATCCTCTCGTGTAATCGAAACATTTAAAAAATCCTCATCGAGTTCTGACTAGCTCCAATCCTTTTCATGGAATGCAATTAACAAAGCATTACTTTTATTTCCAGTAGATAGAATCCATATCTATAATATAAAAATGGGTGACTTGGTCAAAAAAAGAAAAACACGCATTTTGTATTCAAATTTTACTGTTCAAGTTGTATGAATTTGCACATAGTAAACGGCGAACAATATAGAATTAAAAAGTAAGTGTTTTTTTTAATCCACAACAGATTTGCCAGTGTCTTGAATCCATTTGAATGCTTTTTCAGATTAATGTAGACAATTCTTATCTATAATTTTTATTTTTTATTCTGGGCTTATAAGGAGGGTTGAGTCAATCAAGCTGTACATATTATCACTAACTAACTGCTTCACACATTCCTCATTTTAGTCTTCCGTATATTTTACTATAGCAAGTGGGTGGTAATAGCAAAAATTATACAATCATTCAACTATTAGACTTGAATAGTCTACAAAAACTAGTCACCATATAATCATAATGAGAACTTTAGAGACAACAGTTACAGACGTGTTGAACAAGTAGTTGTTTGCAGTAATTGTACAATGTGAAATTTCACAAATTAAATTGTTTAATTGCACATTTAATTTGCAGCGACTCAATAAAACGTACTATATATTTACAGATATATATTTATGAGGTATGCTGCAGTATCTACACGCAACACCCGTATATGCAAAAACAACCGTCATTCGATTTCTGGTTGAGGCTCGATCAGCTCGCATTGCAGTTGTACATTAGCCTTAAGCTATAAACAATGACAAAACCGGATTGTATAATGGAATATTCGCTAATGTGAAGAAATCATGGAATACAAATCGAAAGAATAAGTACTCGACTGCTCGCGTATGCCTACTTGATCCTAATTTCTAGAAATGAAGTGGAACTGATTTTTCTATTCATTTTTCCAATCACTCATCAATGGTTATTTATCAAATCATTTCTAGATAAAGTACAAGAGGAGGAAGTTATGTAAGATCCTCAAACTATTCAGGTACCACTACTAATGATGTTCAGTACTTTACATGTGTCACAGTAAAATAATATGAAATCAATTGTAGTGTAGTGACTGTAGTGAGCTATCATCCGTGTTCTTCTTTTTCATAACTGATTCACTCAACATATAGACTAATATAGGCGTACCTGATCTAAGACAGAACGTCTGAAATGTATTTTTTTGTATAAGCTCCCGTATCCCCAAAAATTTTACGGACTCATTTCAGTTCGTAAAATATATTCCTTGTTTATACCTATTACATATGAAAGGACTAAAGTGTGAGAAATAATGGTGGAAATCGTATTTTCTCGAATTTCACGTTAGGTGTTTGTAACCACTATATTATACCTGAGCCATGAAGCAAAAGCAATTGTAGATACTTGGAAATTGTATTTTCCCGGTTTTGTCATAGGAGAAATAGTTGAAAACACAAACAAACTTATTTAAAAGCTTGGGACAATAAATTTAATTATTCAATTTTTACTCACTATTGTAGGCTGGTAGCCTTATTTATTTAATATAAACATGAACTGAAAAGTGGGTATTCGTTCGATTTGACAGTACGCGTGACGTAACTTTCTTGGTATGTGTACTGCCAGGTTGAACACTTGGATATAACACCAAGTTTACATGTAGTGCAGACAAATGGCTATTGGACCCGTAAATTTTTGAATTGTTATAAACAATTATTTTGGTTAATAAAAATACGAATTTGACCGCAATGTCGAGTTTATAGTTGTTTTCGGATAATTTTGGCCTCCTGAGTATGATTTTATTGCTATTATGGTTATTGAATTATTATAAACAAATAATTTATGAACAAGTATACGAATTGTGCCAAAATTCCAAGTGTAATGTGTATTCAAAATTAATCTATATCAATAATCAAATAAATTATACCAAAAAAATCGAAACAAATAGATATGTATTGCTATAATTTCATTTCCTACATAACATAAAATGATAGAATTTGAACTTACCGAAACATTAAAAATAGAAAAGATTCAATGGAATATAAAATATGGAATTAAAAACATTATTTAAAGTTAAATTATTAGTAGTATAAGATATTAAACATTGTATAATAACATAAACCAGAATGTAATATAGAATAAGAAGTGTAAAGAAGAAACAGTGAAAGTGGATAAACGTACAGTGATACGAAAGAGGAAATCATAATTAAAATGATTCAAAGACTATCAAAAGATAGCACAAACCAGTAAAATAAGTTATAGATTCAAGATAGTATTAAGAAATTTGAGTTCTACAATGTTATATAAATGTTATTTATATTTTATATTATGTATTAGATTTAAGAATTGACAAATGTCAAAATTGACATAAGAATTAGAATAATCAAGTTAATAGGAACCTAATCATAGGTTATCTTATATAAAAATATGTGGAAAAATGTTGGCAATATCAATTTAAATAGCAGAATGCACCATCACTTTAAATAATTTGAAAATCTTCAATATTTCAAAATTTCAAGGATACTCAATTTTGATTGGTCGAGACAAATTAGATATTTCAAAGGACAACAATTAAAAAGTTCTGTCAAATCCAACAATGGGAATAGCATCCTAGATATGGAAAGGAAGTACCTTATTGGTTGAATATGACATAAACTGGCGTCCTTTTGTGGGTCCTATAAAAAGGAAACAGGAAAAGAAGCTAGACAGTTTTGCATTTACATCTGACACTGGATGTGTGTCCAAGCAGCTCAAGTTAAATTTCCATAACCTTAGTTTTTGGTAACATAACCGAAGCAAATAAATTATTCCTACGAAGCAAGTAGTGTTCATGATTCTTCGTATCAACGTTTTAAGGTTAAAATAACCACAGTTATTAAGTAGCATCGTAGAATAGTCAGTCTTCGATAGCAGTTCCAGTTTATTAAAGAAGAAGTTTTACATCTTAAAAGAATAAAACAATTAACAATTTATTATCAACAGTTCCTGAATTATAAAGAAGTATCAACGTAGTTTACCTGTGTATGTGTCATAGCAGAGTATTGTTTTAAAGTGAATAATCAAATAACCAAGAAGACATATAAAATCAACAGAACATTGCCAACATTCTTTCTAGTATTATTGGATATATCTAAAAGTAAGTTTATTTATAATATCCTCATTGTATTTGTGTCTCTGAATGTAAGATTGTCATTCGTAAACAAGTATTAATTTTAAGTGGTTTTGAGGTTAAATATAGAGAATTTAAAATTACAAAGAACTTTTATCGTCAACATAGAAATTTCAGAACATAAATTTGAATTGAATAAATTTGTAACCATAAAAACAGATTCATAAACAAATTCAAATATAAATTTTTAACATTCAAACAAAGTATTGTGTTTAATTCCATATAACATATAATATAAATCAATCATTCAATTCAAAACTTCAAATCATTCAAATCAAATTAAAAATTAAAAACAAAATAAAAAGCTAGCCGGAATATTAAAATTGAAATTAGAATTCAAATATAATCACTAAGATTAAATAAACTCAGTAAAGAGTCTCTTAATAGTATGTTATTAAAACAATCTCAATTTTGAATCGCATGAATACAAAATATTTTATCGAGGAGTTTGAGAGCACGAGATTTAGACGATCAATATCGAATAAAGTTTCATAGAAGCAATTTTTGACAAACAATTTGTTAAATAAATTGAGTGGTTTTGAGTTTTATTAAAAAAACTATTTTATTAATAAAAACAATTGTTTTTAACATGCTATTTTTTTATTATATTAAGACTTAATACATTTCATAAATTTTGTCAAAAAAATCAAGTTCTGAGTGTGCATATTATATAAAAATGAATAAAAATGTCATGTTTCTTTTTTCTTTATTTTTTAATAAATAATTTGTTCATAACAATTCAAAAATTCATGTATGCATTTAAAGACTATAATAGCAATAAAATCATACTCAAGGGGCAAAATTATCTGAAAACAACTATAAACTTGACATTTTGGTCAAATTCGTATTTTTATTAATAAACACAATTGTTTATAACAATTCAAAAATGTATGTATGCATTTAGAGACCATAATGGTAATAAACTTGTACTCAGGAGGCCAAAATTATCCGACAACGACTATAAACTCGACATTCTGGTCAAATTCGTATAATTAATAATAAATATAATTTGTTTTTAACAAATTATTAAATTTGTGGGTTCGACGATATTGACGATAAAATTGAACTCAGAATACCAAAATTATCCAAAAACGGCCCTAAACTCGGAGTTTTGGTCGAATTCATCTATTTTGTTGATAAATAAATTGTTTATAACAAATGAAGTTATTTCAACTACTTGTTTAACTAGTTTCACATGTTCACTGACCAAAAATTTTTATGTAATCTCAAAAATGAGCTAATTAAATTGTTTATTTATTGTTTACAAACACTATGAATAATTTGCGCAACTTTATTTGTGGTCTACTTTTTTCTGATGATATTCTGTAGAGAACGCACTTTGTCCCATCAAAATCGATCCTTTTCCCAATGATTTACGGGTTTGGTCTATTTTATACCCATTTGACTGCATTAATGTGGATTTCATCTCGCAGCGAGGTGAAAGAATGCCGTCTGGCAGTGTCGGAGAGCTATCGGATCGGAAAAATATCTCCAAAAGCAGCACTATGGCTTTACACGGCCAATGATAAGATACGGTGCGACAATCTAATGTCCCAGAACCAGACAGAAGACCTCAGCATCACGGAACCGATACAAACAAAACCAACAGCCAGGAGAGCTGCAATACTAGCTATAAGTAGGAACAGTATTAGAAAGTCACAATTCCTTAAGACGAGCAGCAAATGTTAACAACATTGAGCTGCGCTGGGTAAAAGGACATAATTGAAGGCAATAATAAGGCAGACAAGATGGCATGTGAGGGATCTGCCACAGATAAATCCCGAGGAAAAATCAAAATTAATACCATTCCATTACGCAAGAATCTTGATGCTATTCTCAAAGACAACACCATCCATCAATAGGATGTGTATTGTTTTGGTGCTGTAGACCCCTTGCAAGTGAAACTTTTGGCATCATCCTCAGTGATTCAGATGGAATTCATAATAGTATGTTTTGTATCAATATGACAAAAGTATTTTTCAGGTTGTAAATATATATCACAATCATACATTTAACATGCAGAAGTTTCCGAAATTAATATTGTAACATTTTGAAAATTACGTAGTGACGTCATATTTTTGTGTTTATCGTCATAGATATAATCCTAATATCTAAAGGTCATAGTCATTTCATAATAAAATTAGATTGAATTAAATACTCTGTGGTATCATGAAAGTAAAGTTCACACGGTCCTTTGTCAATGATTTTGATAGTTCACCTGACAGCAAAATATTATAAACACCATAGAGATAAATAAATTAATGTCATATGGCATAATTTGACGTATTTCCACGAAATTAGCTGTTTATAATCATTTGCAATATATTAGTTACCTGTGCCTACTGGTGTTATCTATTTCTGCGGGAGAAGACCGCCAATAACAGCTAGGGAATATATATTACAATCATGCATTTAAGCCGAAATCGAACAATTGTGGTACCAAAAGGATGGTGAGAAAAGTTTGTGAGCTACGGATCAATTCATTTATTTTCCGTCATGGTCAATGACTTACTACGAATATAAATACAACTTCATTCTGTCTCACGATGTTTACACATAATATACATTAACAATTTAGTATTCTGAATCCCATTCACATATACTCCAGTTTCGTCTTCAAGTTTTTATATACTTGATATACAACATTTTCGCTATAATAATTGATGAATATTCATGAAGGAAGTATAAAAGACATTCAAGATTGCAGTTTCTAGCAATTATCTATTTCGCTTATGATAAACCAATTATTGAGGTCAAACCATATAATTTGCTATGCAATTTTTTTCCCATTAATGAATATAAATTAGTACTACATTTTGTATTCATTATCAATGATCAGTAATATAAACAAAATGGAACTTAATTGCTATAAATGATGAAATTATGTCACTTTGACATTCATCTACTCTTACAGAATAATACGCTGAAATCAAAAAATTCAAAACCGCTATGCTATTATTCTCTAGTGACTACTTAACCACGGATCTAGGATGATATCATCAAAGAGTACCTCCAGAATTCTTTGTCAAGATCGTATTTGGGTGTGCAAGAAAGACTTAACATAACTAAACATCCTGTTACATTAGTTCAGGCATTCAAGGAGGAAAATCCACGATTTTTGTCCGAATTCCGACCAATTCTAATTTTGGCCTATTCTTATGTATTTTAACGCGCTGAACACGATGTTGTAGTTTGAATTTGGATTCATCCTGGCTCAAAAAACTATGGCCATTTTTTGAACCCAAAATATGTCCATTTTTCGATTTTTTGCGTTATGAGAGAAAACTATGAGTTGTATGAAAAAATTTTAAATCAAAAGTTGTTTGAAAAATAAATACGCAATTTTTAGCTCCAATCCACAGTCGATTCGAAGTCGTGGGCCCTTTTAGTCTGTTTTCTAGCACATTGAACAATTGAGTATATGTCAGAGAGTTTTTGTTTTTTTCATATTCTGTTTCGGTAAAAAGTATTTTTACTTCTCTTTTTCTCAGGTTCTTGGTATTTTGACCTACCTCATTTTTTGGCGCTAAAATGGGCCATTTTGAACTACCTATCCGTATTTCGCGCGCGGAATCTATTGTACCGGTGCTAGTTCTTTATCATGAAATTCGTTATAACTTGGAATTGTGAACGAATCGCCATACGCTGTTTCAAACTTGAATAGCCGATGTATTTCTCTGGAATTTGATCAAAGGTTTTTGTTGAAAGGCCTGAAATTGGGCCCTCTAGAGGCCCAAACCCATTTATTAGGATAGCTTCACTTCTACTCAACCCAAACCGATTTGCTTTGGCTTATAATACTCGTTATGAAAATCTCTTATAGAATCTGGAATTTGGATTTTTCGGTGCTCCAAAATTTTCAAAATAGTGCCAAAGTTATGTCTTTGGACTAAAATGCTTGAATTTTGGATATTAAATGCGAATAAATAAAATATTCCGAGTGAATTCGGCTTTAGGTCGATAACATACGTATTTTGTCAGAAAACCGAAAAATACGGATTTTTCAAAATGCCGATTTTGGCGCGAAGAAATGAGGTACGTCAAAATACCAAAAATCAAAAAAAGAGAAATAAAAATACTATTTTTTCACCGAAACAGAATATGAAAAAAACAAAAACTCTGACATATACTCAATGTGCTAAAAAACACACTAAACGGGCCTTATTTTGGGTTCAAACATTTTTCCATACAATTTATAGTTTTCTTTCAAAACTAAAAAAATCGAAAAATGGCCATTTTTAGGGCCATAGTTTTTCGAACACAAGGTTAATCCAAACGTAAACTACACCGTTCAGCGCGTCAAAATAAATAAGAATAGACCAAAATTAGAATTTGCCGAAATTCGGACAAAAAATTCCTTAAATGCCCGAACTACATACTGGTGAAGGAATGACTAAAAATGAAATGGAATGTCATTATTTTGACATTCCAGAGAACTGATTTGACAGTAGAATAGAATAGGTCATTCGATTAGGCCATTACAGCGTAGAATAAGTTAATAGTTTACATATATGTTAATCAAATAATTCAATACAATCATATGAAAAAAAGAACAAATCATATATTAAAAAGTGGAAACCAATAATATCCATAAAAACACAGTACTCAGACTCAGTTATACATTTAAATATTTAATTCAATATGAACATTATTATGGAATAAATAAATCTAAGAGTAATCACAGTTAAGAATATTAAGTGGACCTAATCAGTTCAAACTACATTCAAAATATTCATTCGGATTATAAAATGATTTTTCTAGTAAGTGAGATTTTATTTTTTTTCTTAAATGCATGTTTGGAAGTTATAAGTTTGAATTCATCAGGAAGAAAATTTTGATTAATGAGTAAACTACATTTTTTTGTACCAACGTAAGATGAGTACTCATTGGTACATAATTATCTCTTCTTCGAGTTACATAGTAATAATTTCTTTTATATTTTTTAAATTCTTCCGGATGTTCATTTATTAAGCACGACGCTTCTAATATATATATATGCTAGTAAGGGTAAGTATTTATTGTCGTTGAATGCATCTCTACAAGATTGTCGGTTTGATAAACCTAAAATTGCTCTAATAGCCCTTTTTTGTAACTTGAAGATTCTGTCTGCATCCACGCTATAACCCCACATTATTATGCCATACTTAATCTTTGAATATATGTATGCATAATAGGCTTCAAGACAAGCCTTCAGGCTGGAACAGTCAGAAAGTATTCTTAAAGCAAAAACAAAACTACTAAGTTTTGGAACTAGCCGGTGGACATGTGCTTTCCAATTCAACTTTGAATCTATTTCTAAACCTAAGAATTTGGTTGTGTCCGTAGAACTAATTGTTGCATTATCAACTTCTACTTCTATCAATGATAGTTCCTTAGGTGAAAAAGTTATTATCTTCGTTTTGTCTAAGTTCAATTCAATATAGTTATCTGTGAACCAATGTTGCATTTTTAGGATATTATCCTGAATATCATATTTAAGTTGGTACATAGTGTTTCCTTGTATGACCCTCAAGTTGTCATCGGCAAACTGTACAGCTCTACAATTTTTTTGAATTTCGGGAAACTCATTTACGTATAATATAAACAGAAGTGGCCCCATTGTAGAGCCTTGAGGTACTCCCTCTTCAGGACATACCCATGAGTATAAGTGTTCTTTTCTCGTTATTATATCCACAATTTTTGTACTTTCCTTCCTAGGTGTTAGGTAATATTTCAGTAAATTATGGAAGGGACCTCTAAAACCGTATCTTTGCAATTTTTCCATGAGCAGATTGTGATTTACTAAATCAAAGGCTTTTGATAAATCTGTGAATATTCCTGCTACAACATTTTTATTACTAAGACCATCTAAGATCTCCGCCAACGCCTGAAATACAGTCCTTTCAGTATTTCTATTTTTTAAGTATCCATTCTGATAATGGAAAATAGAAAGCAGATGTAACGATTTTCGACCGAATTCTTTAATTTTTTCAATAACCAGTTACTATTTTTGATTGGGTTCTTTAAAGTGGTAATATCACGATTTTTGATACTATTATCAACTTACCTCCTTAAAAATCAATTCCACCATGTTTTACTTCAATCAGTATTTTAAGCACCAATTTTTGGTGTGGAATTGAAATCAGCTCCGATACTTCATAAGTTACACATGTACAGACATTTGTTTTACCACTATATTAATACTATGATAATGGCTACTTGGTAGCTGAAAGGTCCTCAGTACTTTGATAGTATTTTTAGAGGATAAGCGTGATTCTTTTTTTAGTTGTGTGTTAATATGTTCATGTACCTTGGGGATAAAACGTCCTATGAATATGAAAAAATAAGCTGAGATAGGTTCGACAGAATAATTCTGAATCAGAACTACAAATTAATAAGTCATTAATACAATATTTTTGCTCTTTTCAGTTTCCTGATCAAGGTTCCTCATTCGAAGATGTAGCAAATTATCCACATCGGAAGAAATGATAGGTAACGCTACAGTCTCTTCACGGAGTAGCTCCAGTAAGAGTGGAAATAGTTGGAGTAAGAACTCGTCTATGCCCTCTTTGCGAATGAAGAATCCATTAGGTCCCAAAACTTCGTACAACCCGCTCTTCCGTCATTCCGATCAACTGACCAGTTTTGATGCGTCTCATTTCGTCTTTCAAGAATGTAAACGAGAAAAGAAAGAAAAGAAACGTACGATATTGCGAAGATACAACTCTCAAGATTCTCATACTATCTCCGAGGATGTTCAACAAGATTCCAAAGACAATACTCCAGATTCTACCAAAAGTAGAGTGAGCTATAATGGAGGATCGAATTCATCGTCGTCGGAACGGAAACATCAGGAGTATTCGGCGAGAGATTTTTTGGAGCGATATTCCTTACCGAGAGTGATTAAGGTGGAAGATGGAGAGCCACTGTTGTTATATAGATGTTTCGACAGTTTCACCAAAGTCCAAGCCAAGGCTGTGTATGTGAAAAAGGGCAGAGAGAAGATTGACGAAAACGTGTTACATTTCCCCGAAGGATATTCAGGTAAGTGTTTACATACTCTACTAACTCAGAGAGAAAATAGTAACCTTAACAATTCAACTGATAAATTAGCCATATTGTGAAATTGAATACTACTATGTTTATTTGTAACTTCCGTTACTCGAGTTTCAGCTTTATTAAGCCATCTTCAACTGTAAATATACTTATCGGTAGCAAAGGATTACTGTGGGCGATCATTTATAAACTTAGAGGATTATCACTATAAGATTACATGGTGGGTTCTTGCATTCTAATGATGACGTCCACTTACTTGAAGAATATGGCAGATATTTATTTTGAATTAAGCCCATATGGAGTGAGAAAACTCGTATTTGCTCCGGACCGTCAATTTCCTCAGGCCTGGTCTACTGACAAAATGACGGGTGTCGTTTGGTTCAGAATTTTATCAAGAGACATAATACGCTAAGTGTGAGAAAACCGAAAGCTACTAGCTTGGCCACCGTTTCTAGTTTCAATAAAGTTAACGTGGAAACATTCTTCGGAAACTTATCGACTGTTCAAGATCGTCACCATTTTGCTCTAAGTGACATATGGAATGTTGACAAAACTGGCGTCACTACTGTTCAACAACCAGAGCGTATCGTAGCCAAGAAAGAAGTTAAGCAAATAGGCTCAAACACATCTACAGAACGAGTTTTCTCACCATGGCATTGAGTGTGTCAGCAAGCCGAACCTACGATCCTCCCTTTTTTTTTGTTTCCACGAGTGAATTTCCGTGAACATTTCGTTGCAATTGGTCTAGCCGAGTGTCGAGATAGTACCAACCCAACTGGTTGGAAGAACGAGAATACGTTACGAATACATTGTCCATTTTGTTGAAAATGTTGAGTGCAGCAAGACCCGTCCGGTATTGTTATTGCTGAATAACCATGACTCGCATTTTTCCATCAAAACCCTTGACTTCTGTACAGAAAATATTATTGTGGTTCTCTAATTCCCAAAACATTGCTCGCACAAGTTCCCACCATGTAATCATAAGGCGATAATACTCATGAATGATCGATCGCAATAATCTTTCAGTACCTAGCGATAAGTAGGTATATTTACAGTTGAAGTATCTTGATTGTATTTGAATACGTCTGAAGATGACGTAATAACGCTGAAACTCAAGTAACGGAAGTTACAAATAATTTAACAATATGAATAAAATTGGATATCACATAGTAAAGGGTGAAACGATATATTTTTTCAAAAAATTAGCTATATATTTCTCGTAGGTATTTACTAAAAAGATGTGATGGATGATGAAAATGGAGTTTAATTCTGTATCATTTATTAGTTTCCCTTGAAGTCGTGTCCGTTTCCAGTTTTTTATTTGCAAAAAAGTGATCATTGTGGAAAAAATGATATCAATATTACAATTTTTCAATAAATATCAATATTACAATTTTTCAATAAATAGTAACCAAATTATTTTTCTCCGAAACGATTAAGGAAAGATTTCACGTTTAACACTTTGGAGGTCACATTAGACGTGTGACTTTTTAGGAGGCAATTGTTCCTTCGCCAAAATCAGTAACACAAGTTGGAAGTTCCATTGGAATGTGTTCTTGGTACCGACGTTTTATCGTAAATTTCTCCACATTAATTGCTCCTTTAACAGATCTGACTAGGAAGAGCCGTCGTTGGAATTGGACCGAGGATTGCAAAAATGCTTTCTCCAACCCCAAACAACAGTTAGCTACTGCACAGTTACTTACTTGCCCAGATTTCTCTTAACCTTTTGTTCTACAAGAAGTAGATGCGTCTGCATTTGGTTTAGGGTCAGTATTAACGCAGACTATTGAGGGCGTAGAAAGAGTCATTTTTTATCTTTCTCGTAGTTTAACCAGACAAGAACGAAACTACAGTACGGCTGAACGTGAATGTTTAGCAGTAATTTGGTCTATGGAAACTCTCCGTGATTATTTGGAAAGGGTACATTTACTGTTATAACAGATCACTATTCATTGTTATGGCTTGATCGATTTAAGTCGCCAACTGGTCATTTGACTCGTTGGGCGGTTAGATTACAACCATTTTATTTTACCATTGTTCATCGAAAGGGGAAAGAACGTGTTGTCCCCGATTTCCTATCTCAATCTGTTCCTGTGGAGAATAATAGTAATCTCGGTACTTCGCTTACTTCGGTATCTCCGCAAATCCTTCGCGAATACCACCTAGATCTGCATGATGATAACATGACTAGAATCAAACCTTAAATGATAAGATGTAAGACTAATTCGTTTCTAGATCATACAACAAGTATACTTCTCACATATTATCAATCATTGGAGAGTGTCAATTAATTTCGTTAAGTACTTTATCCTTTAATGTTCTAATGTAGGCTTATTTCAGTATACTGTTTATTTATGTGTTCCGTGTCCATCCCTAAGGGAAACTTCATTTCGTGTTTGTAAGAGATTATCTGAACATAATATATATATATACCTACATCACACATCAAAAATCATTCTATTCGTGTACAACGAATCTGGGGTTTCTGATTTCATATCAGGAGAGGGCGGATTCGGCAAAATTTCCGAACAGAGGAAGAATGCCAACCGACGTTAGTGATTAGCCGATTTTTAATGAATAAATAAATGAAAGTAGCAGGAAAAAACTTTGCCAGAGAGACGGATGTAAAATAGGCTTTAGAAATATACTAACTGTCTTTAAATATAATACCGCACTTTTCGTAAATTCTTGCACCGAATATACATCTATATTATTACTGTATTCATATGAATAATAAAACCCAAAACTATATACTATGAATAAGAAATAATCATCCTTATCCATTAAAAATACTGTTAAAGTACTGAGCTACCAAGTAGCCATCATCAGAGTAAACTAAAGCACTTGGTAGGTAAAAGGTCCTCGGTACTTTAACAGTATTTTTAGTGGATACAGGTGAATTTCTTATTTATAGTATTACATTTTATTCCCAAAAGAATATAATTTATTCAAATTTAAGACACAAATTAATCTATAGAATGCAATTCATTAGTCATGACTACAATTGATGAGATGATTGTATAATTTTTTTTATTAATGTTATTTAGTTGAGTAGGATAATAGAAATTCTAGAATCATTGCTAAGTATATCTAAAAGAAATGCGATGCAATCATATGAATGAAATGAATTCATTTCAAATCCTCTTGGTCATCAATTTTTCAGACTATCTACCATTTTTTAACGCAAATTGTATTCAGTGGTGAGAGATACTTGAAATTCATTATAACGTAAATTAAATGTGTTAAGGACTCTAACTTCACAATAATTAGTACTAGTAATTAGCAATTTCTAAATATTACTCTTGACGTCAAAGCTTCTATAGGCCCAGTTCCACAAAAGTTGAAAACAATGAATTTTACTTCTGACCTTCGGGGTCTCTATGTAAACAATTGCGTTCATTAATCGGCAATTTTGACGATGTGATTTGCTGGTAATCATTGTTTCTAAAATAGGTTCTGTTGTTGAAATTATCTCACATAATTAATTAAAAGCAAATCAACAACATTGAAAATTATGATAAAATCCTTTCAAAATCGCATTACCTAAGAACCGTAATGACGGAGGAGGCCTGAGAATTTCTTGAACAATATAATGTTACTATCATTCATTAGATCACGGCATATTTAATGAAGGAAACTGCCAATTAAAATCTCTTGACGAAATAAGGTTTGTTTATGTTTTCCTTAATATAAATAGTAGAATGACAAATCTTTACCTAAAGAGAAACGCCGTCCTTGTGTAATGTGACCTTAATGCATTCAGCAAAATTACTTCCAATTATTCCAGTGAATCTACGACTACCGCATAATGAATTATTTATGGGAAAATTAAGTACAAAGTTAGAATGAGTTTCCTCAACAAAGTGTACAACATTTTAATTCCCATTAGTTTTTACTTATGGGAAACCCATTAGTGTGCGTCTGTGAATAATATTAAAATGAAAAATGAAGCGATTGTTTTCTGCGTTACGATTATCCAACGGATGTAACTTCGTAATTCAATGGAAATAAATTATGTGTTCCAGAAAGTAGTCCATATCAGTAAGTTATAAAAATACACATCCAAAAACTTGAAGCATCCACTTCAGATATTCTAAGCGTAACTACATTAGGATAGCCAACAATTATAGACCCATTGCACATCTATCTGTGATCTCTAAGGTGATGGAGAGGGCCATCAACATCGAGCTCATCCAATATGAGAGATAGTTGACGGAGTCTCCTCCGATACAAGAACTTCCAAAGCTGGTGTTCCACAGGGATCTGTCTTGACACCAACTTTGTTTCTCCTCTATATCAAGGATCTATTGGAAGTGTCATAATGTTCCCTCTAGAACTTTACGAATGATATCGGGAAAAAGATGCATATCCATCATAGTTTGCATCCTAAGTCGTCCGTTTCTCACATTTATCTCTCACGTCACCGGGGAGGTAGGACTTCTTAGTGTGGAGGGTCTGCATCGAAGTGTGGTTCTGAGTATAGCTTGTAAAGTTCTTAGGAGTCCGGACCCCCTCCTGTGCCTTGTCAAAAGTCACGAATTGGCCGGAGTGGGGCCATTTATCGTTAAGGCAGCACGAAAAGCTGCAAAAGAACTTGGTCTCGAATTTCACACCAGTCGAGAAGGCCGACTAGAGGGCAAGCTCGAGTTTCGACCTCCTCGCCTCAAAGCACAGATAAATGCCGCTGAGATCTTATGCTTAGACGGCATGTTGACAAGCCGATAAACGAAACATCGAAACGCTCGACTTGTCGACCTGGCTGACCTTTGGCTACTTAAGGTCAGCCAGGCTTACATCCGAGACCGAGGGATTTACCGCAACTTGCCAAGATGGCGTCATCAACACCTTGGTCTATCGCAGCAACGTGATGGGTGTGCAGGTTCCTGATGTCAGCTGCAGTGCATGTCGAAAGACGTTTTTCCACCGGCTGTCGGCATGTCCGGCAAAAGCTGCTTCGGCGTATGCCCATCGCCATAATGCGGCCCTACGGGTGCCATTTTATCATCGAAGGCACTCGTACGGAATAGACCAAGAGCCGGTGCTGCCTTACATGCCTGGAGATATTGAGTCCGTTGTCGGAAACGAGAACTGACAGATCTACTGGAATTACCCGTTTCCGACCATCAGGTCCATACAAGCAAATAATCCTGACGTTGTCCTCCTCGATAAACAAAACAATACTATGTATGTCATCGAATTCTCTGCTCCGGCAGAGAAGAACATAGTCTTGGAAGAGGAGCAAAAATGGACAAAGTATCAAGATTTCTTGTTCGAGCTCCGCACGTCACACACAGGCTACAAGGTCGTATTAGTAGTTCTGATCATCGGTGTTTTGGGCGGAATTCGGTCTTCGGCTGCATTCCGGTCTGTAAGAACTCGGTGCAGATCTTGATAGACCGGATGCAGGAGGCAGTCGTTCTAGGTTCAATAAGACTACTTAGGGCACACGATTTGGGAACCTCAAGCTACTTACCGACCGGCGGAGAGGAGTAGCTTCGGAAAAATCTTATTTTATTTTTAGTAGTATTAAAGCACCAAAATATCAAGAAAACGTTATATATACATATACAGTATGACCCATTTAGATTGGAAACACCCCTGTAAAATTTCAAGCTATAAGCCGATTTCAATCAATTTTTTTTAATTATCAAGTGATGAAAGCTCTACTACGTGACAAAATTTTAAATGTTAATCCCAATTTTCAGGGCATAATTACGATACTTTATCGTAGTAGAAAGTGAAGAATTTTTATTAGCAATTTTTTCTAGAATAAATTACTACGCCACTGGATTCATTGTGCGTCCAAATAGCTGTGACCAATATTTCATAATAATATATTTGTTTATAACAAAGTTACGAGAACTTATAATTTGAAAACTCACTAAGCTAATAGTCAAAAAAGAACATTGTGTATCAACAGAAAGCCACGGAAATATTTTTTTATTCACATATTGTAACAATGAACCATGGCTAGATGAATAAAATGTTTAAAATAGGATAAACATTTAATGAAAGTAACGGAATTACATTTATCTTTATACGCAATTAACTATTAATAAAACTGAATAATTTAACAAACCTAACTTTATAGTTATTAGAATACTTTAAGTTGTTAGTTGCCTCTACTAATCAACCATGTAGTTGGATATATTTGTCGTAGCGCTTGGGAATATTTCCATTTACATTCCAAGAAAACGTTACCAGTGTGACCCATTTAGATTGGAAACACCCCTGTAAAACTTTAAGCTATTAGCCGATTTCAACCAATTTATTTCAATTGTTAGTAATAAAAGGTCTACTACGTGACAAAATTTCAAATGTTTATTCCAATTTTCAGGCCATTCTACGATACTTTTTCTAGACGAAAGTGAAGAATTTTTATTAGCGATTTTTTCTAGAGAAAATTAGAACGCCACTGGATTCAGACTGCCTCCAAATATCTGTGACCAACATTTCATAAAAATATATTTATTAATAACAAAATGTTTGAAATAGCATAAACATTTAATTAAAGTAACGGAATTACATTTAACTTTAAACACAATTAACTAATAATAAAACTGAATAATTTAACAAACATAACTTTATAATTAGTAGAATATTTTAAGTTGTTAGTTGCCTCTACTAATCTAGTTGGATAGATTTGTCTAAGCGCTTACGAATATTTCCAATTACATTCCTTAGTTGTTGGGGGCTAATTTCTGCACATGCGTGTCGAATTCTTACACTAAGTTCGTTTCTGTATCTTGGGAGGTTTTTGTAAACCTTTTGTGTAAGAAGGCCCCGGAGAAAGAAGTGTAAACTTGAGAGATCTGGAGATCTGGGTGGCAAATTTATCAATGGACTACCACGGCCTATATCAATTGGTTTCTAAAATGTTCGTTCAGCCATTGCCCACGGCTCTGGCATAATGAACTGAGCACCCATCTAACTGAAGGAATAAATTCAATTGTTCATTATTTGGAAGCTCGTGAATGGCATCCCACAAGTCGGTGTTTAAAAGTTGTAAAAAGTTCTGCGCGTTCATGTTTTCCGGTCATTCACGATTTTGGAACTCTCTAGGTATAGGATGAGCTCGATTTTGATTGCTTTCTCCATCACTTTAGAGATCACAGATAATAGTGCAATGGGTCTGTAATTATTAGGGAGAGTCTTCTTTCCTTTTTTTGGAATTGGTTGGACTGTCTTCCAGTAGGAAGGAAACACACCAAGTTTGTATGAAAGGGTAACAACCTGCATAAAACTGGTATTAATTCAGGCACACATTCCTTGAGAACGGCATGTGGAATTCCATCTGACCTCATATGAATATTCAGATTTAGAATAGATAGACATATCAATACTTAAGTAATAAATCTAGACTATCCTAAGGCTTGGTAAGGTCCTCTCCAAATCGGAACTTTTTATGTCGAATCTTAAGGCAGATAAGACCTATTGCAGTTCTTCAAACCAAAATTCTTCTTCTGTACAGAAATAACATGAGTCCGTCAGCAATTACCATTCTTTTTAGATGACCTAGTCATTTTTTCGATTGTTTTAGACCTGGAGTATTGCCTCAATCTGTAAATTCCTAATTTTCGTAATGAAATGGTTTTAAGATGTCTAGGAAGGAAAACTATGTAGCTATGTAGCGGCAAAACTACCAACTCTTTTCTGTTCTATGTTCTCGTTTCTTCTTAACATTAAGCACTTTGAGTATGGCTCAAGTGTGATTTGCCTCTTAACCGTATGCCATAAAGCTATTATATGATATATTAATATCATAAAGTGCGGTAGTACGGGTTTCCGCACGAGAGATGGTAGAGCTCTGAATAGGTGAAGAATGGTTAGCACAAACACTACTCCTGCTTCCTAGAATCATATTGTGAATATCGTCCGTCACCTGGTTATTGATTTGTTCTATCTCCAAAAAAGAACTATGATTGAGAAGTTACTGATATTAATTTGACACCTCAAAATATTCAACTGCTTAGGGCACTGATTAAATTAGAACAACCTGCAAAGACATTCTCATTCTACATACTTTCTCAAATTGAAGTTTGAATAAAAATTAGCATAAGTAAACCATTTAATAAGATCTGACTCCTATCTCTGATCTTGCGGCGGCGGCGGCTGGTTCACAAAATATTAAAAATTACCTAATTGAATTATTCGGTACATTCTATAAATCAATCAGTAAAAGAATAATCTATTGATATGTTAGTCAATAATCTGTAATACTAAAATATTACACAATCGTCGATTTGAACAAAGATAGACAGTAATTAGAATACTTTTTGATCGAATACAATACCTGATATAAAATAACCACATTCCTCATATGAAATTACAATACATCACCAGCATAATGAAAACAGCAATTCAGCAACGCCCAAGAAGAGATTGTGTTATCTGATGGCTTTGAGTAGATTGAGTAATCCAACTTTCTCTGTTCATATCTATGAACACAATTTGCGACAGAAGTGATGCATCGAGCTATCAGCGGCACCCACAATAGATAATTCCTGCGGCAAATATTCAATCTTAATAAAGATGAAAATTATAAATACTATTCGCACTTCTCGAGTAGCCTACGGGAATCTTTCGGTTCTCTAGGTTCAAATTGCTTACTTTCAAGCTTTAAGAAAGAAATTATCTTTTTCAGCATTTTTTTTATGACATTTTAAAAGTGTTTTTTTTTTGTAAAATTTTTCAATTTCAGATTTTTATTTATAAACAATTTTATTGAAAATTTTAGTTAAATTTATGAGTTTTTCTTTCATATTTACAAGTATAATTTATATTTTAAAGTTAATAAAATATATATTCATTCATTTGTTATTCGTAAATGAAGTTTTATTCAAGTAAAAATGTTTACACTTTATTCCTTTTCAGCTTAAAATTTAAAGATATATTTTTTTATTTTTTATAAGTAATTTCATTGATAAATGTATCAACTTATTGTGGTTTTAGCATATAGCAAGTTCAACTATATTTATAATTGAGAATTAAATTTAAAAATAATTAGTAGGGAATTGTTTTTAATTTTCATTTTATTAATTATTCATAAATGAAATACTTAGGTAAATTAATTAGTTTGTGGGGAATTAATATTATTTAATTATCATTTAAATATTCGTAGAAGATTTTTAAAGTTATTTTTTTGTTTTTTATTTATTATTTTTTATTTTTATAAAAAATCAATGTTTTTTCCGTGAAACAAAATTTCAGGTACAAATTGGAATAAAAGATGTTAGACAGAAACGCTTTGGAACATTTTTTAAATTTTTTATTTATTTTTCGATTATAATTAAGTTCTATATTTTTATTTTTGAATACGGATTATTTATTAATATTATTTAAATAGTTCGTTCAATTAGTTTATTAATTGTATCAATCTAACTTTATGTTTCTTCCTTATCTAATTAAAATAAAATTTTGTTTGAAATAAGAAATTATCTTTTTCAGCATTCTTAGATGAAATTTGCTGTTTTGTGAAAAATTTCAATTTTCAAACTTCATTTATGAATAATTTTACAGAAAATAAAAGAATTTATTAAAATTCATGAATTATCTGATAAGAATGTGGCTTCTTTTATATTTACAAGTATAATTTAAATTTTAAAATGGATAAAATATATGTTTATACATTTGTTATTAGTGAATAAAGTTCATTTAAGTAAATTACATTTTTCATCTTTATCGTTTTTTATATGAAATTTTAAAGGTATATTTTTATGTTTGTTTTATAATTTTTCAAATTAATTTTTTATAAGTAATTTCATTAATAAATTTATCAAATTTTTATAGTTTTTGGATGTAACAAATAGTGTTTATCAATTTATGTTTTTGGATGGAACACATATAGTTTAAGTATGAGTTTTAATTTCGACCAACATTTTGGTTTATTGACCGAATTCCTCCATAAGTTACTCTGATGTTATTGTAAAACCCCATCTGGAAATAGATAATTCAACATTCCACTTCACTCACTAATATAGCTGCATTTGTTATCTGGAGTGAGGCTGCTTCCATAAGTTACTCTGATGTTATTGTAAAGCCCCATCTGGGAAAAGATATCTCAACTTTCCATTTCACTCACTAATATCTGTTATCTGGAGTGAGGCTACTTCTTACTGCCCCATATTAGAAATGTGGCAAATTAGCATGATTCTAGCTATCAGTCTCATTCTCCCAAAATCCTCATTCGTTATAGATGAGGTTGGAACAATTTTCGCCTTAATGCTACCAAATGGGCTTGTATGGTTTACAGATGGGTCTAAAATAGGATCGACTTTGGGTGCGCGAGTGTACTTAAAAAGGTCAAGGATCACAATATCAGTTGCCCTTGGTACGTACTGTACGCCTTGGTATAGACCTGCGGAACAATCATACAAATAGGTGTATACAGATCGAGTTCAAATCAACGGTGAATAGTGATTGAATAAGTGCGATATTCAACAGCGATGGAGATAAATGGGCATTCTATTGATAGCGCCTGTCAGACATCTTGCATATAGCATGCAAGATGTCTGCATGAATCATCCGAATAATCTAAACTGTTGTGTGGTAACCATAAAATAATTTTCTAACGATGATGCTAGAACTAGAATTAAATTTAAGTAGGTAGTATCAATGTATTTTATTATTCATAGACAGATTTACGAGATATTAAAAATTCTCAAATCAATGTATAACCGTGCTTCTATCGCGAGTTACTGCAGTAAGTGAGGTCAGCCGGCTTGCGCACATCGCTTAAAAATTCAAATCACTATAGCGCGTCACATGTTTCTCTTGTAAAACAATACAATGCCTCTGGCTGGCTCTAACTCACAAAACTCTCTTATACACCGCTGATAAAGACTGAATCTGTATAAATCTGCACAGGCAGCCGGTTGGCTCTAGGTGCTCTTAAGTCCCCTAGTCAAGACTTGAAGAAGAGTGTAGAGTATCACTGGCTGAATTAGCCAGGGCTAACAAAGTCAAATTCGATTAGGCACCAGGACATAGTAGTGTTGAGGGTATAATGAAATAGCCGAAGCACTAACCGAACAGGCAGCCCCTATCGGTCCAGAGTCAAAGGTTGCATTATCAAACTGCGTATGAGGTCTCGCCCTTCAAGGCCAGCTGAACCAACAGATGTCAAGGAAATCCCTTTCTCTTAATAAGAGGGACCATGAGCGGATGACAGAAATCCTTACGGTACACTGTGGTCTTAATAATCACCTACATCTTATGGGCGACATCGTTACTCTATATGTAGGAAATGTCAACTCCTGTTGAAATGCCCAGGTTTGACATCTCTCAGGTATCGTTACTTCGGTCAAACTGAGAGCTGCTTCCGGAGGGACTTATGGATATCAGCGTCATGCAACATTCTGAGTTTCTGGCGGGCTACAATTCAGTCAGAATAGAATAGTCTACTAATCACGAGGCACACAATGGGCCCAATCTGGCAGTCTAGGTGCCTCAAGAGGTCACAACCCCTTGAGAATATTCATTGGTCGTGTTATACCTGATGTTAACTTTTCCAACATTAACTATATTCTCATAAAGAATTGTTTAGAAACTTATTCGTTCATTATAACAATTGTGCATTGTTATTATGTGCCGAGTGATTAGAAAACCACTTATTGGAACATTATTTGTAAATGAGTGACTTAACTTACTTGAATTATAGAAATATGCCATAGGAATAGCAACTATCTCTTAGACGTATACTCGATGTGTATTGAATTACAAAAAAATCATTCAAGAATCGAAAAAAATTAAAACGGATCACACAAAATATTAACAAATTGGCTCAGAATTGACATCTATTTCAACCAGCTGAGCTCATCAGAACTCTGGAGTATTCCTTGGTTCCACATTTTTGTAGCCAAACGTATCATATATGATGCTTTAATTTTTTTTGGTACTACAACCGGATATGCATAATATTACGTGTAATTGTACTAGGTAGAATACATAAGTAATTGATTAACACCTCCAGATAGATTCAATTACAAAGAATATATTCATGTATGGACAACAATTTCACAAATATTCATCAAGTGGAATTCAGATTAGACAAAATGATATAAACATTAGTCCAGGCCACGAACCGGAAAATTTAAAAAAAAGACATTGAGGTCAGAATCGGAAAAATTTTGTGGGATTCGATTCGTGGGGTTATCAGGATCATTCATAACACATAAAACCACAGGGGTCAACCTCCTCCTTCCCTCTAGGGGGTCATTTGAAAGGGTAATTTCGAATTTAAAATGCACCAAGGGGTTTTTTTTTGGTCGCTGATCACGATTCTGACGTCAGATTTACTTGAAATCAATTCTAAAGGTGGAAAATCGATCAAATTGGTCATTTTTGCACCCTTATAGCTTATTTTGGCAATATATCATGTTTGGATTTTAAATCCACCAAGGGGGTTTTTAGGTCGCTGATCACGATTTTGACGTCAGATTTAGATAAAATCCATTCTGAGGGTGGAAAATTGCCCAATTTGATCGATTTTATGTTTTATGTGTTATGAATGAGCCTGGATAACCCCGATTCGGACCTACATGTCTTTTTTTTATTGTTTGGCTGAAATCCGGGTTCATCGCCTGGACTACATTAAACAATGATAGTCAGTATCACAGAATGTTCTAGAGTTTATTAATCAGAAACCTGGATTCAAATGAATACAAGGTGAAATGAATGAAGGTGGCAATATAACGCCTGAAAGTCGAGTAACTTTCAGATAAAAGTGATGTACTAGTCCAGTCTCACGGTAATTTTTTGGGCTGAAAAAATGGTCAAGTTTAGTTTGTGTCTTATTATATGTTTTTTGGGGTGCTGAATACGGGAAAAATAGTTAAAAAATTCCTGCCCTTATGCTAAAAAAGTTATGGCCATTTTTTAGACCAAAAAATCTGAAAAACAGCTTTTTTTCAGTTTTTTGAAAATAACTTTGAAAATATGGATTTAAAAAAAAAGTACAACAGAGAAAAGTTATAGATAAAATGAATACAAATCGATTGACCTACTGCAAAAGTCATTTAGAGGTCATGGGCCCAAGTTAAGGCCCAATATGTGTTTTTCGAAAATATTTTTTTTTTAATCAGTAAAAAATGTTAAAAATATTCTGATGGTATAAAAAGGTAGTATTTTTTGTGTTCTTTTAATGGTATTTTTTTTTTTTTAATTTTTTTTGGCGCGAAAATTTGAATTTTCTGAAATTTCGTACAAATGCGATAGCAAGCTGAAAAATGCATATTTTGACTCGAAACCAAATTCAATCGAAAGATTTTGATGTATATTACTTGAATCTATTATCAAATGTCATTTTAGAATTTCCGCCGAGTTTTGGCGGCAATTTTAAAAATCATTACCTCGAATAATCTTGAAAATTTTGAGGTTAGAAAATTTGAAAAAAATCCAAATTCTAGATGCTAATAGCGGTGGTTCACACGCGTTTTTTAAGCCCTTGTAGACCTTTTTCCGATAAGTAGAAGCTGAGATATGCCCATAAATGCGTTTGGGCCCGTAGCTGGCCCAATTTTTGACCTATCGAAAAAACCAAATACCAGTTGAAAGTAGACCCTTTCATTAGCTTAAGTTCAAATTTGAGACCTCTCAGGAATTATAGAAAAAAATTGGGAGCGCGCCAAAGAAAAAAAAACTCGTCGCGTAGGTAATTAAATAAGTATACTATATATGCGTCGGTAAAACAGGTTACTAGTAAAAAACTTTAAATTTTTGAAATAAATAAATTTATATATAGGTAAAAAAAATCTATTACCTGACTAACAGATGTAAATATTTGAAATACCTATATATATATAGATGAAAGGAGATGAGTCATCATAGTAGAAACACGTGTCAGCATCCGAAGCAGCTGCCCTTTTATAATAATAATATTATGATCTTGATATAATGGTTCTCAACCATATAGTTACAGCATCATCATTCTCTTTTCTCTCATATTTTCCAGAAGAAAACATGGAAAGGTGCATATGTTGCAAAGAAAAGATATGTAATCTTGATGATAGGCGTGAATTGAAGACTGCTGCTTTAAAAACTCTCAAATTTGAAGCTCTCAAATTTCAAACTCTCTGAAATTTGAAGCTTCTTGCATAAAAAATGGTAGTAACCTTAATGAACTTTTGAAAAACCGTTCTGAATTTCTCACTCAATACGTTGCTGACAATGCTGATCACAACCCTCAAACTATAGATGGATTTGATTCCATACATATCATGGGCATGATTCAAATTATATGTCCGACTTTAAAATCTAATGACGCAACCCCAATCGAAAGACTATCTGAAATACCCAAAAGTGAAGAACTTGTCTCAAACAATAAGCTAGAAATTAAATATTATATGGGTAAATCTGGCGTGGGACTTAATGGAATAAAATTTGTCGATTTGAAGTTATCAGAAACTCCCAATTTGATGATGACCCCCCCCCTATTTTCTGTGGTTATATAAAAAATTTATAGTAAAAGATAAAGATATAGGTGGGTTTACAGGTTATATGGAAAAGTTAACATCTAATATAAAAAATTAACATTTGATAGCAAAAAAACATATGCAAATATCACAACTGCTTTGCAAAAATTTTACAATAAATTAGATGAGATAAAAAAAAGAGGACCAACAGCAGTCTTATGGGTACAATATTTTAATATGATTTCCATATTAAAATCATTTATAGAGTCAGAAAGAACAGGAAATTGGCATTTGCAAATTGACACGTTAAAAAAAATGATCCCTATTTTTCATGCAAGTGGACACTTGCATTATGCCAAAGCTCTACATATATATTTGCAAGACGCGGCTAATATTAAAGATATAATTAGGGATGGTTATGAAAAATTTGTTGATAAGGGATATTTTACTTGTAGACGATCACCTAGATATTGGGCTGGAATTTGGACAGATATGACAATAGAGCAGTGGCTGATGCGATCTTTTAAATTAAACGAAGGGTTAACAAGAGCCCCTCCCTCTTGTTAACCCTTCGTTTCGGAGCATTCTCTTATAAAATTTGTTAATGCCATGCCATTTTTAGTGGATATTATCGATTTTTTACACGCGATTGGGGGTTGTGACACAACATCAGCTTTTTATAATCAGGGGAAAAAGAAATTTTTTGATGCAAAGCTCATAAAAAATAAAGATATAATGGAATTTTATAGGCCTTCAGCAAATTTAGAAAAATTAATTAATATCGGGACTGACATTATAGCAAAAATATATGCGCCAAAACTCAAAGAGAAGGTTAAACTTGGTGAATTGCGTCATATTTGTTTTAGAAATAGAGTACAAAAATCTATTTGTCAATTAGAAAGTTTGCCACCAACTGATGATGCAGCAGCGCATCACATTATGCGATGCTATTATCAAGTACAGCTTTGGATTGGTAATAACAATTTAAATCCGGAACATTGGGGTTGGAAAAGAACTGAGAATGGACTTATTCCTATTCAAACAAAAAATGAAGCAGCTCCAGAAAAATTATTAAAAATAATATCATGCGCTTGCAAAAAAAAATGTTCTGGAAAATGCTCATGCAAAAAAGTAGGTTTAAAATGTAACATATTATGTAAAGTTTGCGAAGGAAAAACCTGTTCCAATTGCGTAGAACCGGAAGTAACTCTTTTTGACGATAGAATTGAACAGGAGGTAACTGATGATCATGATGTTGAAGATTTAATTCAAAATATAAATTATGATCATATCGAATCAACAGAAATAAATTGTAATAGCGATGACGATGAATAATAAATAAATAAAAATAATGTTTTAAATTTAATTCTTACCACATCAAACTCCAATTATCCTTATCACAAAATCATTATTATACATATAAAATATTCATTGATAACCTGCCCGTTCATTTAATTTTTTCAACTGAAGTACATTAATTCATTAATTTATTTCAAGAATTCAAGAATTTAAAATTTTTTACTAGTAAACTATTTTACCGACGCATATATAGTATACTTATTTAATTACCTACGCGACGAGTTTTTTTTTCTTTGGCGCGCTCCCAATTTTTTTCTATAATTCCTGAGAGGTCTCAAATTTGAACTTAAGCTAATGAAAGGGTCTACTTTCAACTGGTATTTGATTTTTTTCGATAGGTCAAAAATTGGGCCAGCTACGGGCCCAAACGCATTTATGGGCATATCTCAGCTTCTACTTATCGGAAAAAGGTCTACAAGGGCTTAAAAAACGCGTATGAACCACCGCTATTAGCATCTAGAATTTGGATTTTTTTCAAATTTTCTAACCTCAAAATTTTCAAGATTATTCGAGGTAATGATTATTAAAATTGCCGCCAAAACTCGGCGGAAATTCTAAAATGACATTTGATGATAGATTCAAGTAATATACATCAAAATCTTTCGATTGAATTTGGTTTCGAGTCAAAATATGCATTTTTCAGCTTGCTATCGCATTTGTACGAAATTTCAGAAAATTCAAATTTTCGCGCCAAAAAAAATTAAAAAAAAAAAAAAAATACCATTAAAAGAACACAAAAATACTACCTTTTTATACCATCAGAATATTTTTAACATTTTTTACTGATTGAAAAAAAAATATTTTCGAAAAACACATATTGGGCCTTAACTTGGGCCCATGACCTCTAAATGACTTTTGCAGTAGGTCAATCGATTTGTATTCATTTTATCTATAACTTTTCTCTCTTGTACTTTTTTTTTTAAAGCCATATTTTCAAAGTTATTTTCAAAAAACTGAAAAAAAGCTGTTTTTCAGATTTTTTGGTCTAAAAAATGGCCATAACTTTTTTAGCATAAGGGCAGGAATTTTTTTACTATTTTTCCCGTATTCAGCACCCCAAAAAACATGAAAAAAAAGAATAAATTAAGCTCAAAATTTTCAAGATTATTCGAGGTAATGATTTTTAACATTGCCGCCAAAACTCGGCGGAAATTCTAAAATGACATTTGATGATAGATTCAAGTAATATACATCAAAATCTTTCGATTGAATTTGGTTTCGAGTCAAAATATGCATTTTTCAGCTTGCTATCGCATTTGTACGAAATTTCAGAAAATTCAAATTTTCGCGCCAAAAAAAAAAAAAAAAAAAAAAAATATCATTAAAAGAACACAAAAAATACTACCTTTTTATACCATCAGAATATTTTTAACATTTTTTACTGATTAAAAAAAAAATATTTTCGAAAAACACATATTGGGCCTTAACTTGGGCCCATGACCTCTAAATGACTTTTGCAGTAGGTCAATCGATTTGTATTCATTTTATCTATAACTTTTCTCTCTTGTACTTTTTTTTTTAAAGCCATATTTTCAAAGTTATTTTCAAAAAACTGAAAAAAAGCTGTTTTTCAGATTTTTTGGTCTAAAAAATGGCCATAACTTTTTTAGCATAAGGGCAGGAATTTTTTAACTATTTTTCCCGTATTCAGCACCCCAAAAAACATGAAAAAAAAAATAAATTAAGCTTGACCATTTTTTTTGGATTTTTGCGGGATTTGAATGACCGTGAGACTGGACTATACTGATAACTAATAAATAACAGTTCGATTTTCACTAGTTTACTCAATAGTGTCAGCGGTGTTAGTGAAACTATAGTCTTATTTATTTATTAAACTAGTGAAAATCGAACTTTTATTAGTTATTTTATTCAAGTTTAGAATGAATTTTCATCACTTAATGGCTGATTCTATTCAATTTAATTTTATAATATGGATAAAATATCATATCACATAGTAAAGGGTGAAATAATAGAAATTTTCCTGATAAAATGTATTAAACAAGAAGTTAACTTGAACAGCTCTACGGGTAAGTCATTGTCATACTTTTTTTATGTAAATCTTTTCTAGTATTAAATGTTTATCGTTGAAAATTTTGATATTTATGAGGACAATATTAAAGCTATTCGGAAATTGAAATTGAGATTATTCATAGTTTCTTAAATAACATTGTTGTAAGCTAACAAAATTTAGCTGCTTTTATCCTTACTACCTAGCATAATCATTTGGAATATATTTGCGAGGTTGAAGGATAAAATTTTAACAAAACACGAATTTGTACGTTAATAACTATGTATTAATAAATATTTCAACTCGCAGTTGCATCCTCAGAATGGGTTATTATCTGCAAACAACTAATATATAATTCCTTAAATACTATGACTTAGGTATGTAATTAGAGATGGATAGGGCAGAGAATATTGATAAAGGTATTGATTGCAAATTGGAGCGTACACTGAAACAAAGAACTTGAAAACTACAGTCTACAGAAAGAAGATTCAAATCACATTAAACACCTTTTCGAACATAATCGTGATTTTACACATAGCCCAGATGTTTTGCATGTATAGCCATGTATGCCTCCTTAATTTCGTTGTTATTTAAGATACGAAAAAACTGATAGAAATAAAACTTTCCTATATTTTCCTATAGTGTTTAATGCAGTTATAAGATAATAATTGAGCATCGCCTGAACGAGATATACGAGCTGAACTCATGTTTTCTTTTATGAAACACCGTATATATTTTTACACTATTCGAAAGAATTCTAAAAATATATAACACATAGTGTATATCTTTCCAAGTTTTGAACATAATTGCACCTTTAATTTTTATTGAAGTAGGCTAAGTAGAATAAGACTTCATTACAAGAAAAAATACTCGTAACGACATTGAAATTATTGTGTGATAAGTCACTATATGGGTTTTTTGTTCGATAATTACGGATTCGACATCAAAAACGTTTGAAAATAACATAAGGAATATGTGGAAAATGAAGGAACATTAAAAAAATACAAGCATCTTTATTTATTGTTTATTTAAGGCTACAGTATTGAAATTTGTAATTTTCTTTGATTGATTGATTTTTTTTACATAACTTTCAATTCAACATGCTTTAAAAAAAAAAGAATTCATAAAAAAAATTTCTTTTCAATTTTTTAATTATCAAATTCGTAGTCAGCGACCACAAAAATCCCTATAGCGACTTATCACACGATAGTTTGAATGACGTGGAAAGAATTTCTTTTCAAATTTTCCTGTTTTCCGCAAATTTTCCTAGTTTTGGTCTACTTTGGCTCAAAATACGCTACTGCCAACAGCTTTTAGGTATAAAACGATAATAGCGTGAAAAATACGCAATTTTGTATGAAAATGACAAAATTTCCCTGATTTCCAGGCCATTGAATGAGTTTTCCGGGAAAATGATCTCGGATTCGTGTTCAGCGAACCAAAAAACCATATTTTTAATAAATTCAGAATTATCTTTAAAAAAGGGGTGAAAATAGGGTTAATTTAGCGTTTAGGGGTGAATGGGAGGTCCTCTCCACTTAGCTCAACCCTTACGAATGATCCACGTCGGTCACGGAACATGATGTAAAAAAAAATTCCCATATACGGCGCCCTGCTTTTTTTTTAAAAGTCGGCCAAATTACCCAGCTTATTGACTGGACTATTTCTGTTCCTACAATTATTCACATTTGATCCGCAGGAGTGTTAGAAAGCTATTTTGCTAACAAAAGTGAGGAAAGTCACGTGATCAATTGATCACACAGCTATTTTTTTCTTGAAATAGAAATTGTTACTATGGATCTTGGCAAAAATACCAAATACATGATACAAATAAGTTAATCTTCCAAGGGCGTTTTCAATACCAATCCTCCAATTATTTCAATAGTAAAACAGTATAATAGTAGCAGCCTTCAACAATAATTTATTATTCCGTTTTTGTGAAATCACAAAAACGGAAAAGACCATTATAATATTAGTGTGTTAAGGTTGTTCACATGTAATAACGATTGTTTTCGTATAAGCGTTGAATATATCATATACTACGACATTATCCATGATTTTTATAATGTTGTATGTAAGTTGATGGTGGGCTGTAAATATTCTAAACAGCCACTTAAAGAAATTACGAAACACTTCATGGTAGTTGTTATTACGAATAATACTAGCGTATTACTATTATCATGTATTCAAATAACAAAGAACACTATCAGACGCCGTTTCTATAAATAATAATCAGACTAGACTAGAAACCTACATAATATTATTTATCTAATCGTACTTTAGAGATAAATATATGCGGGTAGGTACTTATAGGAACCTTCTATATATTTACTCCACTTTTATTAATATAGGTAATGTGTTACTTACCCATTTTATAATATTATGAAAAGATCATATTATCTTTGCAAAAGACAAAATAAATAGATAAAAGGAATGATATCAAAATGTCAAATCCCACGGAATTTGGAAAAAAATAAATTGACCATAGATCAATAAACCTTTTAACTACGCTGCATTACTAATTCTCCGTGATGAGCTGGTACATGGTGTTTTTAGATGATGCCTATGTTTCACTTATACAGAATGTTTATAAAGTACTTGTACAAACTTCAAAGGATGAATCTTTGACTAATTTTAAGATAAACAGTTCATATGAACAAGCGTCCGCAACGGCTTGATTCTTGAGATGCAGGGCGTCCAAAAAAAAATTTTATCTCACATTTTGATTATGTTTTTATTCAATAACATGGCAATTTGACGAAATTCGGGATACTGAGAGTATTAATGATTACTTGGTTTTTTTTAATTCGAATTGAAATAACCATAACTTTTTTGTGTCACACTGCATGTAATTTTTGACTGAACAGACTTATTTTACATACAAAAGGTACTCTTAGTTTTTCTCGCTGAAAGCAGCCGTTTTGGAGAAAAACTGGTTTAAAGTTAAACCTGTCTTTTATTGATTGTATTGTGATGTGACTAACTTAATTCATTTACAAGACTAAGACTAAACTGCTTCTACAAATAAGTTAATAGTATTTATAATAATTGCTGAAAATGACCGCCGCCTACTGCAACGCATGCATCAATTCGCCTTGACACCGATTGACTCTTTCGGATATACCTTATGTCTAATTGATGATTCAAATACCCGGTTTCTTAGATTTTGTTCATTTAGGGCTGAAATTATGTAAACTAGTGACGTCAAATTATCTAAAAGATTCAAATGAGGTGATGTTGTAAGCCAGGCTTGTGGTCCCCCTCTTCCTATCCAACTGTTAGAGTAATTCTCATCCAGAAGTCGGCACGCAAAATAAACAGGATTTAAGAAACAGGATGTGTGCCATCATTAATCAGACATAAGGTATATTCGAAAGAGTTCGTCAATCGATGTTGAGGCGAATTGATGCATGCGTTGTAGTAGGCGGTGGTCATTTTCAGCAATTATTGTAAATATTAATAACTTATTTGTAGAAGTAGCTTAGTCTTGTAAATAATCTAAGTTAGTCACATCACAATACAATCAATAAAAGACACATTTTATCACTTATTTTCCAAAATTCAACTTACAAAATTCCAACGCAGGTTTAACTTTAAACCCGTTTTTCTCCAAAACGGCTGCTTTCAGCGAGAAATACTTAGAGTAGCTTTTTTACGTAAAATTAAATGTAAAATAAGTTTGTTCTGTCAAAAATTACATGCAATGTGATACAAAAAAGTTATGGTTATTTCAATCGAGGTACAACACTGTATGTGGCGCCCTCTGACATTAAATAAGAAACCAAGTAAATATTTGAGTTTCTCATCTTTCATACTTTCAGTATCCCGAATTTCGTCAAACTGTCATGTTATTGAACAAAAATATAATCAAAAAATTAGATAAAATTTTTTTTGGGCGCCCTGTATCTCAAGAACCATACCGTTGCGTACCCATGTTCGTATGAATTTTTTATCTTAAAATTAGTCAAAGATTCACCCTTCAAAGTTTGTACAAGTACTTTATAAACACCCGTATATTCGAATGGCTAGAATGTTGCAGCTAAATACAAATGTTCCCGATGCACTATTATCTATCTTTGAGTTAATGTCTTTTTTATGTAGGAATTTCGGTTTAACCAGGAAACTACATTTGTAGAATCAAAAGGAAAAATTAACCGCTTTTAATTAAATACAATCAACTGTAATAAAATAACTATGACAAGTTCTATTTTCACTAATTTAATATATTAAATTCAACCAGTTTCCGCTAACTTTTATAACATTATGTAAAAGATCATTTTGTCTTTGCAAAAGACAGAATAAATGGATAAAAGGAATGATATAAAAATTTCAAAAATCCCGCGGAACTCGGAAGAAAATAGTTGATTAACCATAGATTAATAAACCTTTTAACTACGCTGCATGATGGTACGTTGTATTTAGGCCAATTTCTTCAAAACTTAGAAAATCCGTTTTGTGGATAGGTAGAGCTTAGCGGTTTTCTGCATTCTCTTAAGGAAAGAATTTGCCAACATTGCGATATGCATTTGATTAGTGTTCTTTATACATAAATTTTTTGTATGTATTTTTATGCATGGTTTGTAAACTAGATTGCATTCAAAATTGCATTTTATTAGGGACTTTTTCAATATATGGTGGGTATTGAATTTCCTATAAAGGATATGTTGATGAACGGAAGATATTACAAATATTAATCAAGATGAATTCAGATGACCCGAAAGGATGTTAACAGAGTTAATGAGAGTTGACGTCTGTTTCGACCATCTTTATTTTTATTATAAAATATTGGTTAGAATGGAAGTGGCAAACTATTCTAACCAATATTTTATAAATATCGGAAGAAAATTAGCGTCTACAATTCCTCCAGCACCCCACAACTACAAAAACAAATACCACATATCAAGAATACCATGTTTCTTAAACTCAACCTATTCAACACATAAAAATTCTAAAATCAGTCAGTGCACCTGGAATAGATGAAATAACATCCTCGATAGAAAAAAAATGCCATATACACCCTATAAAATCTCTGATTCATATTATAAATTTAATATTCCTAGGTGTAAAAATTCTTAAACATCTCAAACTATCGGTGGTTCTACCAATATACAAGAATGGTGACAAAAATTTAATTCACACCTATAGACCTATCAGCCTTATAAATACTTTTGAAAAATTATAAGAAAAATTTTTAAATTCTAGGTTATATGACTTTCTAATGAAAAATTAAATTCTCAACTACAAAAAATTTAATTTTCGGTCAGGTAAGTATAAGCACAAATGAAGCACTGTTTGAATTGATAGATCACATTAAAAAGAATTAGTCATAGGAAACAAATGTATTGCAGTGTTCCTGGACAAAAGCAAAAACATTTGAGACGGTTCCTCACCAGCACTGTTAAACACTCGAAAAATATGAAATAAGAAGCATTGGGATACATATAGCGATACTGAACATATACAGATAGGAGTACCTCAAGGTACATTCCTTAGACCCCTGCTTTCCATTACTTACTTGAACTCTTTACTAGACACGTATACAGGCGACAATATAATATCATATGCTAATGATACAGTTCTAGTTTTGGAGACCACATGGTAGACTGTTAAGGAAAAGGCCCATGGCATATTCACAGTTAAAACCTGGCTAGACTTTAACAAACTATCTATGAATGTAGGCAAAAACATCATATATAGCCCTTTTCAAACAAAAGCAAACAAACCTGATTTCTCTAAACTAAAATTTGCAGATCTTGAAATATACAATACTGATAAAACCAAATACCTGGGTATAATTATTGATAAACATCTTAATGGACAAACAACATTAACACCTTAACAGCAAAACTACGTAGATTTATAAACTTCTATGAGCTACGAAAGCTTATAAATATAAAATTATTAATCATTTACACAACTGAAAGGAAAACATCTTAATTTTGTGTTTGCAAGTCTAATTGCTTTTTAGTTTTGGCAAATTACTAATATATGACATATTCACCAAATTGTGGCGTAACTTAATGTTAGTTAATCTCAATAACAACTATGTTATTATAATCACTACTTTGTCACAATAATAAATTAAAGTTATTATTACCAGATTTGTTTCAATCATTTTAATTTGTTAGATATTAATAACTGTTGTTACTACAATAATAAATTCATTCACGTTGTAAACTGTGTTATTTTGATTGAAAAAACATTAGGTCTTTTTAAAAAAATAAATGTTTCGCTATGAATACCTCATAAAATGTTGAGTGAGTTGAGATCATTTAATTTTTTTATAATTAAGCTAATTCAGAAACGTGCAATAAATAAATCGGTATTTAATTTTTGTCTTGGAAATTGAGATTCACACTGAAAAATACAAGACACCTATTTTGTAGTTTGTTCGAAATAATTCTAAAACATTGAATTCACAGAATCACAGTCGCATATCATAATTTTTATACAAAAGATTCATGTTAGGACAAATCAGTAGAATTTGAGTGAATTAACTTGCATTTTTTATACATTTTGACTACACGAGTTCAAATTAATGTGTGGTGAAATAATTCATTCTGTATGGGCATAATCCAAAGAACGGCTTAGGAAAAATGATTGAACAAATCTGAATTTCAATGAATATGGCTATTTGTTGCTGTGCTACATAAAATTATCTATACGAACCAGTGAAAAGTTGCAAACCAAATTGAAATCATATCATTTTTTTTAGGATGGTTTTCATTGGTGAACGAAAAGGGTGAAAAGGATGCAGTTCTCCAAACTACAATTTTACAACTCGTCAGAGAACAAGTTTGCTCTTTTTTGACGGTTCAACCATTCACTGCCTATACAACTCAGTCTACTGATTTGACAGGTAAGTTAAAAATATTATTTTCTACTTTTGGGCTAATGAGTAGCAGTTTAAATCATATCTCTATTGAGGGAAGTTTGTTGATTTTATATAGTACTAGCTGTTGCTCACGGGAATCGCTAGACTCCAAAATCGGAACCTAACCAGGAAAATTGAAAAATGAAATAAATAGGTTTCCCTAACCCGATCATTGATGTATACTGATAAATGCCTAGATGTACAAAATACGCAAATTTCGATGTTTGTATAGGGTAACTCGATGACTATGGGAGATACAAAAAATGACACAGTCTCTTCTCTTTTTTGAGACAAATCCTCTGACGGAAACAAAAATTTGTTATCGTCTTTTGTTCTCGAGTTATAAACATATGTTCGATTTTTCATGTGAATATCGTGGTTCTAAAGGCACTTTTTTCTGTATAATCCAGTGGCGTCGAGTAAATTTGAATAAAAAATCCAATTTGGAGTTATGGCCTGAAGGTGTATTTTTTCAAATGTTGCTATGGTTGAGTTAAAAGGAATTTCTTTTTCTCTTTCTAACTATGTATCATATGTCGGATAGCATTTGATGTGTAAGTCTTTAATAGCGAAAATAATATTTTGCTATATTACTTTCTGTTTTTATATTTATTCCAAGTAGGCGGGTTTCATCTATGATAGTGTTTATTCGTTTGTCAGTAAATTCCACGATTTTGTTTCCGTTATAATAATAATTAAATCATTCAATCGTAAAAGTCCTACGAAAATTACGAGAAATATGATATGTTAGAAACCTTTACTCAAAGCATTGATTAATTCTATTTTCTAGTTGTAATGTATTATAAAATTATATATAAATATCTGATTTTTTTGGCCTTGGCTTGTTGAAGGATCCACAATTAATAAGATTTTTTTTAACCTCTTGAAAATAGCTTTATTAGGTTGTCTTCTTTCTGGATAGCGATTGAAATATACAAGCTATTCCAGGTTTTAGTAGTAGAACTTTAACAGTCGATAGAAAATTTGATTTCGAGAAAAAAAGTTCCTATTAACAAATATGAGCAGACGCTTAATTTTTGAGATACGGGTGTTGAATTTTATAAAAAATTTCTTAATTTTGTTCGTATCTCCGAAGATAAATTTACTAAATTTTGTGTATTATTGGTGTTGGTAACTAAATCACAAAAATTAAATTTCCCGTGAAACGGTGCTAGGTACCAAGAAATATCAAGAGAGCTTATTTGTTTCGATTTAAATTCTGCATCGAAGTTTGTTCCTAAAAAGTAGCCTTTACAGGGTGATAACTTTTCGGGTCAAATTATTGTTATTAAATGCCTATATCTACGCCACTTGAAGTAATACCTCAAATTATGTGTACCTAAGCATCCACGGTACCAAATTTCATTGAAACATCTTAATTATCTTCGGAGATACAAACAAAATTATGAAATTTTTTATAAAATTCAACACGTATCTTAAAAAAAATTAAGCATCTGTGCATATATGTTAATGAGAACTTTTTTCTCAAAATCAAATTTTCCATCGACTATTAAAGTTCTACAACTGAAACCTGGGACAGCCTGTATGTCAGATGCAATATCACAATTGTTATTACTTTGACAAAAGCTTTATAAGATATCAAATTTTTCGTAATTTTCATAAGACATCATCACTTAAACGATTAATTGAGTTAATTGTTATTAAAAGCTACCCGACTTATGATACATAAAAAAATCCGTTCCAACTTAACTCAGAATTGCACTTTTTTTCAAAGTTTCTCAACGCCACTCTGGATTATACAGAAAAAAGTGCCTCAAGTACGAAGAAGTTATTTTCTCCTAAATTTACAAACAATCACGATATCCATATCTGTCTAAAAGTCGAAAATTTCTTCTGTTTACAATCCAAAAACAAAAGACGATAACAAATTTCTGTTTCCGCCATTGAATTTGTCTCAAAAAAGAGAACGAGGATGTTACTTCCATTTTTTGTATCTCCTATAGTTACCGAGTTACCCTATACAAACATCGAAATTTGCCCACCCTGTACAGGATGTTTAAGTAGGTAGTTAGTATTATGTGGTGAAAGTTAATGGCGACATGATTTTTTTGTTGTAGTTAGCATTTCTGTTCTACGCATTGTATAGCAAGCTTATCTTGCCTCATGAGAACATGATAATAGACTAATTCATCTGACATTTGAAGGACTAGATGTTAATTACAAACATTGAACATATTGCTTATAATATTATTCGAAGAATAATTCAATAAGCTTATTCATAATGTATAGTGAATGTATGTAGAACACGTTGAAGGTTTAAGGTAACATATCTTCACCTGATTCAAACAATAATAAACAAACGTAACAATATCCAGCTTTGTACGTCGTGGAAAGTAATGAAGTAGGCACAAGAAATCAACCACAATAGGAAATGACGATAATAGAATTGGTTAATAGTTTCTAGAAAGGTTAATCTTATGTTTCCATTAGAAATTACAAGATTATTAAAAATTACTCTATTTTTCTATTCCACTATTATTATCCGAGTACTCAAAATTCTGAACATTGTAGCTTTTGAGAAACCAGAATTGAATAATCATAAGTTGTATAAGAAATGAATACTAAAATTGTTAAAGTTTAAATTGAATAACTTCTTGAATGAGTGTTTATTGAACAATTGGATAAGTATTTTACATAAGTAGTTTGAATTAATCAAATTCAACTTATATATCTATGGTTTTGGCGCGTTTACCTAGTGTAATATCATTAAAACTTTTGGAAGTTGGAGAATTTACACAAAACTTATAACATTTAACTTAGAAATATTGCTGACAAATTGTTTCACCATACTGTGGTGTTCTCAAAGCTAGAAGTTGTCAACTAAGATTTAGTTGATACCTAATACCTTTGAGAATGCCCCAGTGTGGTGAAACCATTCGTCAGCATTATTTCGAAATTAAATGTTACAAGTTTTGTGTAAATTTGAGTTTAATTCTCCAATTTCCGAAAGTTCAAATTCAACTTTTTATAAATAAAATTTCATAAGAGATGATTATCATTATCTGCACAACATTGAAAACAGAAACAAGCAAACAAAATAATTTGATAAATAACACTATGTTCATTAAACATTTTGATTGCAATTTCGACCGTAAAATTTAATTTTCAAGAACACAAATGTAAAAACTATTTTGTTTTTCAAATGAAATAAATTAACCGGTTCAATAAACATAGTGATATTAAACAAAATGTTGATATTTTAATTTGTTTGGAGATCGAATATAACAAAATAATGAGAATTAAATTCAAGGACATGAACATAATTTTACCAAAACCGGATATTTTGCGCGTACAATAAAAATCACTCAAAGAAAATATTTTAACAAGACGCAATTTTAGCGCCCTGATATAGATAAGTCACACTCCTCCCTTAACCATTTACGAAGGTTAATAACTGGTTAAATATCTTGAGCAAATCAGATAGTTTTTGAATTAAACTCACAATTAAATGATCTTATTTCACTTAGGAGGCTATACAAATTTCAAACATTTGTAACAATACAAAATCTGAGGACTATATGAGAAAAGCAACGCTTCTAATGACTTCTGAACAATCTACAGATTGAGTCAGATCTAGCGGTGTATAGAAGATTATTGTGAGTTAGAGTGAGGCGCAAGTAAAATGCCATAGTGGGATGTACCAATTTACGATATGCGATGCGCTAACAACCACTCCAGTACCCACTTACGTTGGGAACCCGCTATAGGTTATTCATTGCTTGGAGAATATTCAATATATTACACATTCTTTGTATCGTAGAATAACTTAAATACGAACAAATATAAAACTAACTTATGGTTGTTACATGACCGTTTTTCGAAATATCGGGGCTGCAAAATTAAACTTTAGTGTATCGTTATGTAACGAAGTGCCCTCGTTACTTATAATTTAATCTACTCCTCTGGTTAAAAAGAAATAACACCGACGAGGCTGAGATTCTAACGCATTAAAGTTTTGTACATCCTATGTAGAAAAAGTTGAAGCTAATAGGAGATAAGGAAGTTCTTATTCAATTCATCACTGACTGCCAGAATCTCAGGCCACCTCTGACGTTTTATTTCTTTTGGCACAAAACCAGTATAAAAGGAGACCGGATTTCACACGAAAGAGATTGAAGAATCAGCCGTCCGACCGCTAAGCCGCTACAATTCCGATATATTATTACCGACCGTTCAAATTAATTCAACTCTGTTAATTCCCAAGAATTTATTTTTATTTTTCATTATAAACTCCGTCCGCGCTCCGTAGAATTCACTCATATATTTTGACCAAGTCCGAAGGTAAATATTCAACAACTAACTCCAGTTTCAACTGACTGCCAAAAACCGAATAATTTATTATTTGTGTTAAGGAAAAGACCTGACATCCCTACGACTAACTACCAATCCCGAAAACCGAATAATTTATTATTTGTGTTGGGGAAAAACCAACAGTTTGCTCACAGGAGCTCATTCACCAAAAACCGAATAATTTATCATTTGTGTTGAGGGAAAAGACCTGACATCCCTACGACTAACTACCAATCCCGAAAACCGAATAATTTATTATGTGTTGGGGAAAAACCGACCGTTTGCCCACAGGAGCTCATTTACCAAAAACCGAATAATTTATTATTTGTGTTGAGGAAAAGACCTGACATCCCGACGACTAACTACAAGTAACGGAAACCGAACAATTTATTATTTGTGTTGAGCAATTGACCCGATCCGTAAAGAATATTATTAGCGAACTCGTAAATTACCACGATTCGAAATCAATCCACCACCTGTGCCGACAGCGCGACAGATACTAAAGAACTATTAACTTATTTCGGCTGGTTTCTTATTGCGGGTCAACGTTCCAAACGCACACTACTTGGCGTCTCAGTTTTTTTTTCTCGAAGATCATCTGTTCGAAGTAAGCAACTGTATCACGCGAATAGAAATTCTGATTTGAATTAGATTCTAGAACTTCCGATTGTTTAATTGTTACAAACTAGCCCAACTAGGTCAAATACTTGACTTTATTATATAAGGTGATTTTATAAAATTGTTGTTCATTTAAAAAGACTAGGTGTAAATATTTATTTTCTTTTGTACATATATTTTCGAGAATCCATCGTTTCCTTTAATAAACCGTATATATATAAACATCTGTGTTTTACTGGTGAGAAATCAATCAATTCATATCTGTTGTCAGATTTCATTCAACGGGAAATATGCGACCCTGGACCACTCATCCCGGTGGTGACCCCTTTCTAGTTTTCCGTGTAAGACGAAAACTTATCTTTTCCCGAGAAAGGCAGTAACAGTTAATACAAAGTTAATTCAATTGTTACATCGGTTCAACCTCTTATCACCTGACACGTTGAATCAACTGACGTGTTCCCCTAGGGTGTTTAAATTGACACCCGGGTATGATTATCCAAAATTTCAAATTCTATAATTTTAATTACAAACTTTTGATTTGTAATTAAATCTCACCTCTAAAATTGGGCGCACAGCCCCCCCTGTCCCCCTTAGCTACGACACTGGTCAAGCCTCAAATATATACTTGATTTATGTACGGAGAAGAAGATAAATAAACTTAATTTGGATTACCTCATCAGAAGAGTTATTTTTTTAAAAATCCATGTAAAACTTATGTAGATATTATATGCTCGTAATTCATCAGTACTGACATTACTTTCCCACTACTAATTACATACAGACATTATAGTACTAATAAGTGAGAAATAATCACTCTTATCCATTAAAAATACTGTCAAAGTACTATCGATCTTTTAGCTACTAAGTAGTTATATATAAACTCTCGGGAAATAATTCACACTAACACTTATGCTTATTATGTTCGCCTTTACGTACGTTTCGGTCTCACGACCATCATCAGAAGACGTATCAATGTCCAAAACGGGATTTCTCAAAACTAATTGTATCAAGAACAGAGCGTCCTTATTGCATTAATTTCAATTAAAAATGCCCTCGTCGTCGAAACGAATATAAACACGAGTAATCGAAATTGTAACACATTAATGCTTTAAGTATATGAACATGTATCAAGAAGCCACTGCATAGCAATCTACTTCTAATAATACGCTCAAGTATCCACTTTGGCAACCAGATGTTAAAGATTTATAAGGTAATAGGAAAAGGTTGTCAGACCTTACTAGAAATAAAGCTATTTTACCTACTACCAATATGTAATGTCAAACATTACGACACTGATATGAGTTTCGTAATGAGGTTACCGCACTAGTGCGGTAAAGTAAAATTAATTGGAATGAACGTGTCAAAGTTAATTTTCTTCGATATATCACGGACTTTTTTTGAACTGCACCAGTCTTCGAATCGCTTATATTCATTTTCGTATCTATTGCGGGATTTACCGGGTACTAGGGTTTTTGTATTGCGTTATTTGCAGCAAGTTCTATATCAGAATCCACACTTTCATAGTCGGAACTCATGTCGATACAAGTATACCAAGCTGATGTGAACGCGTCAAAATTGACAGTTCGCAAAATAAATCAACAATGAGCGCAACGCTTGCTTGTTACATGATTCTAATATCATTAATTTCAGGAATATTGACTAATTTTGAGTAAATAATTAACATTATTGGTAGTAGGTAAAATAATGTACTATATTCGTATCGTAAATTCATATTACGATATTCAATGGGTTATCATTTTCCCATCTCATTTCGTAATATGAATCTTTACGACACTTATATCGTAAATATCTATTATCATTCTACCTAAATAATACGCTTAACATTATAAAGACGCATGTAGGAATTTGCAAGGGTTTTAATTAATTAAATTTGGCTTAATGATTGAACGTACGTTCTATGATTTATAGACTTAGAGTCACGTTTTATGTGAATCATCTCCAGGATGGATCTTTTATAATAATTGGTTTCTTTAAGATATCAACATTTTGTAATCGAATTGATGGTTATAATGAAAACAATATTTAGCAAGGGCGGTGGGATTTTTGTTTCTACTACTATACCTATGACCATACATTCTTTTTGTAAATATTGTTTAGAAATTCCTGTATGAGACCCATCGCAATCTAAACAATTTAATTTATATTCTGTGTGGGTATGTTTATCCCTCAGCTAGAGATATATCTTAACTGCTTTTACGCTTTATATATTTATATCCCTCCTAAATTACCTAGATAGTTATCAGTACAAGTTGGAGTTCCTTTCAGTTTGATCCACATAGCATTTTGAACATGAGTCACCATCAATTTTGTAAATTGTAAATCGATATTTTCCGGAGACTTAAGCTAATAATTATAAAATAGCTCCATTCTAGAGTTTTGTTTATGGATTATTAAACGTTCCTTTGAGCCAGAAATATTATAAGGACGCAGTTGAGAAACTTCAGCAAACAGCGACGAATAATGGTTACGATATATATTTGATCAATAAACTAATTGTACTTATCATTCATTAATAAATAATAAATTCCATAATTTCTTTTATACATTTGGAATAAAACAGGTTTTACTGCAAAGAAGAAGCTAGATAACTTTGAAAGATTAACAAAATATACGGTGACTCATATTCAAAATACTATGTGGATCACACTAAAGGAACCTTCTAACTTGGTATGAAGAACTTTTTGTTCAAAAATAATAGTGAAAAATCAGCATTAGCAGAACATCACATACCTACATCCGAAACTGCAGGATTACATGTTGGTTAGGGAAAAACATGGTAATCGGAGATAACATGTATCTTCGTCTTCTTCCACTCTACAGTTTAATATACCCATGGCGAGCATTGCATATGATTTAGGAATGAATATTAAAAAAAAAAAAGAATTTGCCTTGCTTGTGAACTTTTCCAAATCTCAAACGTTTCTGACTCGAAAAATGTCTTTGAAATGATGATTCGTTCGTGAGATACCAAAGAAGTAGAAATAATAAGTGATAATTGAAATTGCATACTTAGTTTTAATTATATAAAAACATCGTTAATATTATTTCAGATCCTTCAGGAAAACTGCAATACTTCAAAACGCAAGTAAGAGGTGGTCAACTATTCCAACTGCGGGCAGTTTTTCAACACAAAGATAGGGAAGGGAGTAGAAATTCCACGAGATCATCTCGAGTATCGCGTTCAGCGAAGGATAAAGATCTAGCAAATAGATATGCTCAACTAGTTAGTCAAACCAATCAGGTGAGTTATGGTGCCAGTAATTCACACTTCCATCTTACGCTTAAAGTAAAAATTCCATTCCATTATCATTTTAAGAATCAACTAACATTTGGCCGTGCATGCAATCTTCGCATAAATGTGAAATCTTCAACTATACAGGCAAAGTATCTTGAGGCGATAGTTTAAACGAAACTGCCGATTTAGTTCGGTCTACAGAGTATTTTGCGCCATAACCAATTATTTCATAATTATTATGACAATATATTTCAACATATAACTATCAGATATCATTCTCGTCCCACCCCCTCGTCACGCCGAGGATTCAGTTTATTAGTTATTAATTATTGTGGCTGTAGAATATTATTTATTTCTAAATGTTCTACAATAAATAATATTCATAATTCTTAATCCTTGAACTAAAGATGAGGTATAATCACAGATATCTACAGACAAATTTAGAAAGAATAACGGCGGGAGAAATATTGGCCTCAGAAATGTGTATATTTTATATAATATTAATTAAAGCTACACAGTGTGTATATGTCTATCGTGGAGTTATCGGAAAGCGTAATACCTTAGACCTATTATCCTAAAGAGATAGAATTGTTTACATTTAAGCACGATCAGATATTACCAAAATTTCGGGCCACTCAGACCGCTGTATATACAGCGGTCTGAGTGGCCCGAAATTAGAATATTAGTATGGCCGTATGGAATTCTGTGTGCCGGATTGAGATTTGTAATAATTATAAAAACGTCCATAGCATTATTTATTGGTTATATTAGAAGCAATACTGTTGAAATGTCGTTTTCTCTGAAAAATATTCCATTAATTTATGGTAACCTGGAATATACAATCGAATTATAGAATATTAAAATTTTTAAATATAGAACTATCACATTCTATTGCATCATCTGTTCAGAAGGCGACAACGCCGCGCACCTTTAAGAATGAGGACTTTGTTCTGTACTACGCAATTTGACAGCTTCCGTATTTCTCGTAGCTATTTCGAAGCGGTGTTGCCTTACAAGTGGTACCAAGTTTTCAATCACAGTTACAGCGTTGCCAATAAGGAGTAATTATGAGAGGTCCGTTGGTTTTCTTTGTCATACTTCATGTAATCATTGCAACAAGTCAAATGGAGTTTTATAAATGAGATGTTTCGTCTCCTTAGGATGATAGGTATATGCGTAATACATACAGTTTTGATTATATGCGTAAAAAGACGTTCATATGAATGTATAAAATTTCCAATATTATTTTCGATTTTCAAGTAATTTTGAGAATTTCTTGATTTCACATGTTATTTATTATTATTATTACCGTTAGAGGGGGCAAACACTATACAAAAAATACCATCATAAAACATTTAGGAAATAAATCAGCATCTTTCAACTGAGTGTGACATGCTACATGACATATAACACGATTATTTGAAACCTTCAAGAGCTAGTTTTCATTCCAAAAATTGAATAGAATCAGCCATTCATAACTTGAATGAAATAACTATTAAAAGTTTGATTTTCCCTAATTCAATGAATAAATGTATATAACTATAGTTTCACTAAGACTGTAGGTTCTCAAAACAAAACAAAAATAGTACTGTACTTTGTAACATTAATTTGCATAAGCTACGGTGTTATCGAAACTATAGTGACATTTATTTATTAAATTAGTGGAAATCAAACTTTTAATAGTTATTTAAGTTTGGCATTCCATTTTTTAACAAGTTTTTGTATTCTAATTAAAAAATAAACGACGTTGGGAAAAGTTGGATACTAAAAGTTCTTCCTTTTTTATACTTTGACATGAGAGGAAAACTTCGTGTGAGCCAGCGATGTTGGAAGAGGACATAGGCATTAGTTTTTTTCTAAGTTTGGAGGTTATAGGCATTAAAAATATTTTTATTAAGTATTGTAACTTGGGGAATATCATCGCGGCGGCGCAATTAACATTTATAAACAAAATCACTGTATTTCGTTTTTGTTTTAGGAATTTTACGTTCCCCTTACTACCAAAGGAGAATTCTATGAAATCCACAGTTCCATGAAAGCTCGCCTATGCTTTCCAGGTATGTTGGATAAAACTGGCCCACTAGCAATGGACAAGGACTGCCTTTACAAAATAACTCATCTACTAAGGAGAATAGCACTTCCCGTGAAAGTCAGATTAATGCACGGTCCTCTTCCGCCAGGTGCTCCAAAGGATTTTCCAAGTAAGACTTGTTATATTCACGTATAATTCCCGATAGCGATATGTGTAAAGGTAGAATTGTAGAAGTTTTGCTTTATTTTATATTCGCCACCTGGACTAAACGAAATATTTTCGATGATTGAATATTTTTTCTTTGTGTCATAAACGAATCTACAAATGATTTTTAAATAATTCACTAAGAAAGGGGAGGGGGGTTGAAATTTCCCGTCGTTTTACATGTTTGAATTTTGATGAAACGACAGTTCTGAAATTAGAGCATACAATTAGATTAGAATTTTGATTTATGAAGTACAATTAATAACGTTCCATCTACAATTGCAACATAATTTACATAGCACATTGAAGTGAAAAATGGACTCATAAAATTCACAATTATTTCTGAAAAGTAAATCTTTTTTATATCATACAAATAAATTAATGTAAGTTAATATTTCTCTAGTGTTTAAATTCTACGGACGTCCTAACATGAGAACTGTCCAAAGGATGGAAACAAATTTGCTGGGATTGACAGCTATTTCGACCCATTGGTGCTCGTCATCATTACACATATTTAAGCAATATCAGAAAATATTCTGTATATGCTAGACCTTATACGCAAATCATATTTATATTTATGGCCGCAAATGAAGACTTCGGAGCTTGAACTGAATGATTCAATTTAGCCATCTGCAAACAAAATATAAATAATACTTACCCATTCAATTTCACTAGTCACTTTTAACTCTGAAACACTGAGATAGGTAGAAAGGTGCAGACTAATTCAGTTAGAAAAACTCTAGAACAATTGAGATAAACGATTAATGTAGATATTGAAAAATTAAAGAACTAAATTTAATCAAAACCCAATTTAAAGACCATTTATACAATGAATTCTAGTAATTAGAACTCTAATAAATTTACTATTAAATTAACTTCTATCCAAACCCCTACATTGAATTGAATATCTAAAACTACCAATCCCATAATTCTCTACCTTCCCTATTAACAACCCTGATGTCCAATGTCATACCCGACTTCAGCATATGGTACTTATATGTATGCTATTTATGCTAACAGAGATATGTGGAATTTTCTCGGTCGTGGCATCGCCATGCACAGATTTAGTGCCATCCATCTGATCTATTGTCGTTCCTTCGTAATCTATACTTTTAGTCGTTATAGCAGTGTCGTCAGTAAATGTTGCAATCTTCCCGTGTTCTAATTCTGGGATATCATTCGTATATACTAGGAAGAGGAATGTCCCTTATACTTGTGGTGCTCCAGTCTCAAGTTCGTTTAGTTCAGAGCAAGCAACACTTGTGCTTAATTCTAAAACCTGTATCTGAAACAAAAGACTCCAATAATCGTCAAAATGATTTGGACAAATGCGTACTTTGTGATTCAGTCAGTTCTTATGAAAGTCCTGTATCAAGTGTGACCGCCTTTCTCGGTAAAAGATAAGTTTTCTTATCATACAGAAAAGTAGAAAGGGGTCACCATCGGGATGAGTGGTCCAGGGTCGTATATTTCCCCTTGAATGAAATATGACAGATATAAATTGATTGATTCCTGACCAGTAAAACACAGATGTTTATTTATATAGTTTATTCTCGGAAATATATGTACAAAAAAAAAAAGTTCACACCTAGTCTTTTTAACCGAATAACAATTTCATAAAATTACCTTAATTAATAAAGTCAAGTATTTGACCGGGTCGGAGTAGTTTATAACAATTAAACAATCGGAATCTAATTCAAATCAGAATTTCTATTCGCGTGATACAGTTGTTTACTTCAGACAGATGATATTCGAGAAAAAACGGAGACGCCAAGTAGTGTACGTTTGGAACGTTGACCCGCAATAAGAAATCAGCCGAAATAAGTTAATAGTTCTTTAGTATCTGTCGCGCGGTCGACACAGGTGGTAGGTTGATTTCGAATCGTGGTAATTTACGAGTTCGCTAATAATATTCGAGGTCTTTATGGATCGGGTCAATTCCTCAACACAAATAATAAGTTGTTTGGTTTCCCTTACTCGTAGTTAGTTGTAGGGATGTCAGGTTTGTTTCCTCAACACAAATAATAAATTATTCGGTTTTGGTAAATGAGATCTTGTGGGCAATCGGTCTGTTTTTCTTCAACACAAATAATAAATTATTCGGTTTACGGGATGCGTATTTAAGCGTACGGATGTCAGGTCTTTTTCCCAACACAAATAATAAATTATTCGGTTTACGGGATGTGTATTTAATCGTAGGGATGTCAGGTCTTTTCCTCAACACAAATAATAAATTATTTGGTTTTTGGTAAAGGAGATCTTGTGGGCAAACGGTCTGTTTTCCCCAACACGAATAATAAATTATTCGGTTTACGGGATGTGTATTTCATCGTAGGGATGTCAGGTCTTTTCCTCAACACAAATAACAAATTATTTGGTTTTTGGTAAAGGAGATCTTGTGGGCAAACGGTCTGTTTTCCCCAACACGAATAATAAATTATTCGGTTTACGGGATGTGTATTTCATCGTAGGGATGTCAGGTCTTTTCCTCAACACAAATAACAAATTATTTGGTTTTTGGTAAAGGAGATCTTGTGGGCAAACGGTCTGTTTTCCCCAACACAAATGATAAATTATTCGGCTTACCGGATGTGTATTTAATCGTAGGGATGTCAGATCTTTTCCTCAACACAAATAATAAATTATTTGGTTTTTGGTAAAGGAGATCTTGTGGGCAAACGGTCTGTTTTTCCCCAACACAAATAATAAATTATTCTGTTTACGGGATGTCAGTTGAAACTGGAGTTAGTTGTAAAATATTCACCTTCGGACTTGGTCAAAGTAGAGGAGTGAATCCTACGGCGCGCGGACGAAGTTTATAATAAAAATAAATTCTCGGAAATTAACAGAGTTGAGTTAATTTGAACGGTCGGTAATAATATGGGAATCGTAGCGGCTTAGCGGTCAGACGGTTGATTCTGCAATCCCCTTCGTGTGAAATCCGTTCTCCTTTTATACTGGTTTGGTGCCAAAAGAAATAAAACGTCAGAGCTGGCCTGAGATTCCGGCAGTCAGTGGTGAATTGAATAAGAATTTCCTTATCTACTATTAGCTTCAACTTTTTCTACATAGGATATACAAAACTTTGATGCGTTAGAATCTCAGCTTCGTCGGTGTTATTTCTTTTTAACCAGAGGAGTACATTAAATTATAAGTAACGAGGGCACTTCGTTACACAAGGAAGACGGTAGAATCAACTTGTCTATCTTAAAACGACTTTTCAATTACGTATATGTTCCTATGGACTCGGTCTATAGTTGAGGGGCTCTATTTAAAAATAAACTGATGATCTTGAATTATACTTTTGTTTCCAATAACTTCCTGATTTAAGAAATAGTTATTTGAACAGTACTATAATTGGAAAATTTAGTAAAATGAGCCATTTCATGAAATCCATCAAACCTAACACTTACATTTATTTTGTTTTACTCTTTTCAGATACCTTTATCCTGGAGAAGAAATTTCAAGAACCTCTTCTAGTGACATGTACTCTACCTCCACCCTTTTCGGATATTCGCCATCAAATAAATTGCTTCAATCTCAATTCAAAATTGAAGATAACGAGGTGCACTTTGGGTTTCGACTCAGAAAATCGATTGTTCAAATCGCAACGCCTACAGGCCGCATTGTCATTCTGTCACAATAATGTAGAAAATTGGTACAGAGAAGTGAGATTAGTGCCAAACCTAGAACCTGATCCAGTTAAGAAAGTTACTGAAAATTTGTGTTTGAATTGTAAAATGCTCAACACAAATTGTAATGGTGTTGAATGCAAACAATTTGATAACATAAAACAAGAAGATTCTAATGTTTACGAATCGAAACAACTAATAACAAAAGAGGTACTAGAGAAATTTCCTAAAACTAAAAAGTGGTACAAACACTTTAAATTATTAGGAACAAATGAAACAGAAAAATTTAACGAACTCAAAGACCCCATGGACGGTATGGAGAAAAGAAGAAGTATTGACCGATATAAAGATATGTCCAAACTTATAGAAGAGAAGTTGGGTAGGAAAGGTTACAATCCTGTCAAAAAATCGGCCAGTTTTATGTTTTCTTCGAAACGATTGGATCTCGAAGAAACAAAGCGACAAAATAAGAATAGCGCAGCCCTTCTGAAATGCCAAAGTTTGGACACCCAACTTTATTCCATAAATGAAGATGTAAACGAGAAACGACGCAACTCAAAATCTAGCACTTCGGATAATCTAAGTTATGATTTTCAAATGTGTATATTAGACAATGAAGTGAGTATGGTAGAATCTAACAATAAAAATCATGTACTTGGTAGACGAGATAATCAATCACTTAATGACTTAAGATCGGGTAGTTTCACCGTAACTGAGATAGATATTGAATGCGAACCACAAGGCAAATTAAAAAAATCCAAACCTGATCTTATTCCGACACTACCCAAGGGAGACATCTCGGAACAATCCTACATTACAGAACGTTTGTGTACAGAATTTCACGTGAAAACCAAAGTACAAAAGAAAACGGTCAATAGACAAGACATTGGATCTAGCATCAAATTCCATTCTAATTCATCTATATTTGATCAGAAAAAATCAAACTTCAAGGCAATGTTATTTCATCAGGAAATCAAATCGGTGAACAACTCTTCAAAAAATTTACTAGATGAAATACCATACAGTCATGTCGCCGATGAAGTATGTGAACAACCCTCCGGAAAGAAATATTCAGATACTGAGAACATTTACGCCGAAATTTGCGAATCCGCGACTAAGTCGTGTAATAAATGTGATAATAGATTGTGTGAGGATATTAGAACTACTAAAAAAAATAGTGATTATTCTTACGTGAAATTAGGTTCGAATGGAGACAGTGTTACACAATCCGATTCCGATGAAGCTATCTATAATACTTTAAGATAAAACTGTAAATATAACTGTGTGCGAATGATTGACGAGCTTATCATCTAAAAATAAATTCATAAATGAAGTTTGTTTTTTTATAGAATAATTGTTTTTATGGTAACTTTATAAAATAAGTTCGAAGGTGGTTATTCAGTTGTCATAAAATGAATCCTTTTTCAGAGTGAAACTGAAAATCCGTAGAAAAGGCATAAAGCAATAATGATTTGAAAATCGTTTCCTATATCTGCCAGCTTACATTTCTGTCATGAAAAATGAAGTCGGCATTCTTCATCGAAAACTTTTTGCATTATTATATTGTTTCAATCCTCAAAACAATAAGATAATCATCAATAGAGACTGAATCGGTACTGATACAGGAAAACAAGTTAAAAACGATGAAAAATTTGTTAAAAATACCTACTATTACAGACGTTTAAAATTTTGAATTCTAAACTCAAAATGAACACTAAACATTACTCTCAATAATAATAAATAGTAAAATGTGAACGCAAAACACAAATTTCCTCTTTAATATAATTAACACTTTTCACTACACATTGGTATTTTGTAAATAACTGAAAATCTTAAGGACCGACGCTCAAGTTCCTGTTGCTTTGACATGATCTTAAGTACAAAGAAGAATAAGAACGAGACATAGAATACATCATAGACAAAGTATACTTTGACTATGGAATACATCTTCCTAATATCACTTTGGCCTTTACACTTTGATAATTGGCCAGTACAATTTCTTCGAATTTAATATCCTAATCCCTATTACAAGTAGAGAGACATACTAATAAGACATCACAACAAAGGGATTTTAGACTTTTTTTGCTTCGGGGCAACGGCGAAGCGTTTACACATGCCTAAATTTTGCCCCGGAACCATCATTTAGGTTATTTCTAATTTATAGTAGAATTAAGACTAAATTAAGGTTTTAATAAACTGAAAAAGACTAACACCATTGTATGTACATACAGATTATCATCATTATCTAAATAAGAGAAAGTAACTTTTGAAAAAATTAGAAAGCAGTCACTGCTGACAGAAGTGAAACGTGACATTATGAAGTAACCAATTTATTTTATTTTATCCTAAAACCAGTGACCCAGTTTCTCCAGGTAGATAAGGGATGTAGTGACACCACAAAAATCAACTACACGGATTAAAGAAAAAGCATTACTACTCAATTATGCCTAATTGAACAAGATTCCAATATTGCAGAGGATACCGAGGTTTGAATATGCATCATGCAAAGGGTAGATGAAGCATTTACTTCACACTCTGCAACCAACTAGTCAGTTATGAAATCCAGCTCAACCTTGATCCTCGCGACCAGTCATATATTAGTTTTTATGGACATGTTCATATACCGTTTGTAAGGGTACAAATTACTCTTACTTGTGGTTAAACTATAAATTCTATTTTATCGCTTGGTTGCCGACAGCTACAGTGAAGACGTTCGTGAGTTATATTTTAGATGTTAAAATTTGGGCACCAGAGTATTTTAACCAACCAATAAAATTATGTTACTTAACTAGGGGATTCAAACACTCTAATGTCCCCAGGCTAAATTACCCTGAAAGTATGCAAAAAAATAAAAGACCTGTACCAAGAATGATTGAAATTTACTTACTATTAAAATAATATTGTTGTTACAATTTATCACAGAACCTAATATTAAATGAATTATGAAGTGAATGAATTGAAATATGAATGAGGTTAAATTGCTTAAATCAAAGTGAACATTTAAATTTACACATATACAAGTACTCAAATGATCATTTCAAATGTTTCATAAACCAAAAGTTGGGTAACCTGACCTGGTGACTGCTGGGTAAGATGTTATACCTGCTCGACTATAGATTGGTACTTCCTACTTGATGTATGGATTCCTGCCACGATTCTAATACAGTTTCCACGATTGTACATCACAAGTCATTTAGCAACTTCTAAATCAGATTTTCCACAGCCGATTCAAGCCAACCTCAGAACTTCGTATACTTGTTGAATTTTTCACAACATAAAAAAAAACCTCTATCACGATAGGGTTATGAAACAACTTTACTTCTGTCCAAAACCAGTGACGTTGAAACTAAGTTTTAATCCCCTAAGGTGCACTAATTACACAAATCATTCCAATTATTCCAATCCAAATTGGTAATTGATGCCTTTGCTTTCAACGGAAGAATATTCCCAGAAGTTGGTTCCAAACATAAGCTTGGTACCACCTCCCTGTTGAAATAACCTAGAAACATGACCTTCCACTTGGACGATTTGACATAAAGTGCCATTTTCTCGGTCTTTCCGGCGCTTCGATGTCTCACAGAACAACCTCGAAATAGAAGCGGTAACTACAGAATTCGTCACTGAATATCCATGACTCGGAGAATATACGGTCTAGCATAGCTGACGTCACAGGAGTTAACCGATTGTAGTACAGCGGCCATTTCTAAGCCGTTAAGTGGAATTTACACGTTACACGTTGTTGAGAGTTGAGATAAGGATGAGCTAAACAGGAGGGAAGTCTCACTTGAGGCCCTGTCCGCACTAAAGGAGCGTGTGAGTTGATAAAACTAGCAGATAGGTAAAGAATTGGGATATAATTGTTGTATTTTTTTCTAACTTCTGGATCTGTGAGATTGGTAAATTACCGGTTTTTGATTTTAATGATATTATTATTATTATTATTGTAATTGTAAATTTCTTTTTTTTGTTGCGGTGCTGAGAAAGTATTACACAAATAAAAATGAAATCAAAGTTAGTTAACGATGTAAAGATGGAATCGGTCGGGTAATTGTATAAACCTTTGTGTAATATCCCAGAGAGATTCATCCTAAATTAGATAACTCACAATATTCTATTTTCTATGGTTCTATGACTAAGAAATTTTCAACTCTACTAAAAATACTCTCAAAGTACTGAGGACGTTTCGGCTACCAAGTAGCCATCATCAGAGTAAACTGAGAGGATATGCTATATGGTTAACAAATGCAGACTTTCATCCATACAGTGGCTCTTGGACTATGTATATTATTCTAACAAATATGACCTAGTATTGAATGTATTTCTGTCAGCAATTCATCCATATTCAAGCAAATTACTTATCGCAAGGCAGAACGTTTCGATTAGTCTTGGATTTAAGTACTTGTAAAATTATTATAAATAAATTGATTGTCTGAGGTAGCTAATGGCTAATATATAGTATGCTGAATGTTTCGCGAATAGCGATCCTTGTTATCAATTATTGGCTAGGTGTCATTAACATTTAATGTGTTAAGATAACAAACACTGAAATTTCAATAATAATTGTGTGTGAATAACATTATACCAGTTTCGTCAAGGGTTCATCTGCACAAAACCAGTCGAAAAAACTCGAGCAAGCCAGCAAATTTTTTCCATTATTCTTGCTTCGAACCATACTGGTTTCATCAGCAAAGAGCCCGCGCCCCCACCGCCTGAACCAGATCAATAATGAAAATAACGAACAGTAGCGGGCCAAGGACAGATTCCTGTGGAACTTCACTCACAACCTCACCATGTTCCGGGGAGGTTGCATCGATGACATTGTACTGTTTTCGATTGGATAGAAAAGAGTAAACTAAATTACAGCTGCTGTCACGAAATTTGTAAAATTTCAGTTTATCAACAAGAATGGAAGGAGAAACCAAAGTATTGCAATACATCAAGTTTTCTCCACTAAAATAGATGCTAGTTGGAATCGGGTAGAAAAACTGTTACAATGGTTACATTGCAATACAATTGGTATTAATCATTTTATTTACGTCGTTTCAGATAATAGTGTCAATTAGGGTTGAATATCACGTTCCTTTTTCCCCACACACATTCCCAATGTGTGAAGATAACGATTTTTGAATTTATTTCTTAGAACACTCCCGTTTTTTGATGAGTGTCACAAGGACCTTGTATATCAAATTTCCACTGAATCTTCCGCCAATAGCGTTCCTTGTTATCAATTATCTGTGAGGTGTCATTTAGCAAAAGTGTTAAGATAACAAACATTGAATTTTCAATAATGATATTTATTCATTTTGTTTTCGTTGCTTTCGATAATATTATCAATTAGGGTTAATTATAACATTTCTTTTTTCACAAACATATACGTTCCCTATTGAAGAAGATTATAACCATTTTCAAATTAATTATATTTCTTAACGTAGTCGCATATTTTTCCATGTCTCGCAAGGATGTTTTTCAAATTTTGCAAATCACTTTCGGTTTCCAAGATATTCGAATTTTTCTATTTCCCCTCATTCCCCTAGAACTCGATTTGCCTGAACATATTTTAGCGAATTTCTCCCTTCAAAAATATATAAGCTGTATGAGTGTAGACAAATAGTTCTCTCAAATTTTCTCTAACTCATACCGTTCTCGAGAAAAATTTATTTTTGTTCACTTTCTCCGCAGATGTATAGGTTGTATATTAGTGTGGGCAGAAACTATTTTCTTTTCAAATCCTCTCCACACCTAGCATTCTCGAGTAAAACTTAGTGAGCGTCAAATATAGTTTTTTAAGCCCAGCATGTATATATCGCTTTTACTTAACGATTGGCTCATTCGCCCATCATCATTTTTAAAAGTACCAAAATGACGTTAGATATCGAGTTTCTTGTTTCATCTTGAACTCGATTGGTCAGAAGGTCGTATGTTTGCAAATTTCTTTTAACACAGATGTATAGAGCGCATGTGGGCGATAGAAAAGTACTTTCAAATCTCCTCACAAAATCTTATTTTTTTGTTTACCTACGTCGTGCAAAGTTATCGTCAAATGTCCAACAGTCCAGCATGTATATATCGCTTATACGTCAATGATTAGCTGATTCGTCCATCCCGAAACACGTATTTTTGAAAAGTATCGAAATGGCGTTCAAATCTTCAAATTGCAATATGTTTAGCTGGAATTAGTTGCAAGTTTCGAGGGTGGGGCTGCTTTTCTATCATTACAATTGTCTGAATTAATACTAAAATCTCGCAACCATATTGCAAATACCAATCGCATTTTATGAAGACTTTGACTTTCGTGAAAATTAATGGTTGCTGCAGCATTCCATTTTAAGAGGATCCACCCTTCCCGATTCAAACTGTTTTTTTTCTTCGAAATGTGACGAATATAGTAATACAACAATAAATTATAAAGTTGGGTTGATGATAACTAAGCGGAAAAAGTTCTCAAATAAAATGTACCTACACATTGAATTGTGGCCAGTATTTACTTCGCATACTCTTGCTCTTAATGGCATTACACCTCGTACACGAATTTTTTTCTACATTATTTTTACCATGTGGTATTGGAAAACTCGAAATCTTTGCTTCAAACAGTTTTTGCAGTTGGGGACATAACAACCAATAATTGTTTTCTAGGAGCAGTGCACATTAAAATTACAATAAAGCTACACAACAAACTGCACTAACCCGACAACTACAACAACATAGTTTTCGGACTAGTTCCGTAGTCTGCTACGGCGACACGCTAGAGGCGCTGCTAAATTCGTGGCCGCGCCCATTTGAATAGCTCCAACAATGTTTCTTTGAAACGGACCACTCTATGGCGAAGCGCTTTTTTAATTTTTTTGTCTACTAGGTTAGTAGGTTATTTGAAAGTTTATTTTTGTAATTGATTGATTTCCCGTACAAGGTTGACGAATAAGATGATCATACAATTTAATTTTTCAATGAATAGAAAGCGGGCTAAATATACACGTCCACAATTCAAAACGACCAACCTCTTTAAAATGTCGTAGCGTAGTCCACAGCTCCTTGGGGAAGTTAAATTAGTTCACTCAACAGTTAATATTCCAAACATCTCACACATGTGATTTTTTTATTAATATTATCATCAATTTCAAAACATAAACAATAAAATCAATGCTAGAGCATATAATTAATAGATTTAGCTTTAAACTGTCTGACTATAATAGATCCACTTTAATTTATTAAATTCATTCCCATACTATATTTGGATTGAAGAAATCATCTACAATTCCAAAAGATGAATAGTCTAATAGTAATCATAGACTCGCATATTTCTTAGAAGTATATTTTTTTTTAACGAAATAAAATCACAGAGGGACAATATTACAGCCCAATAACCCTTTACCATTCCATTTTTTCGGTTTCAGATGACTTGAAAAATATGTATCACCCCTTTTCACTTTAATGTGAATTGGCCTTCCTTCAGAATGTTGTACTAATGTCGCGATATCTGTAAGGTTTTTGAAATTACTGGCATTTATGGAACCAAATTCTACTATTTCGTCATCAACATGCATTCCCTGAAAGAAAGGAAGATATGATTATTATGGGTATGAGGAATGAATATAAAAATAAGAAAGAAAGGTTACAATATTACTATGAGCAAATAATATAGTAGTAATGTGACCACTCTTAGAAACCCACTTAGTGTGTAACTCTTACCTATTAATAAAGTCCGCCAATAAATTTTAGCCTCTTGATAACTTTGGCAGTGCGCTTTATTAAGGCCTGTATGTCTTTCTATATATTTTATAGTTTGATATTGAGAATAATGAATGAAATTTTCCATTCTCAAATTCAATACTAACGATTCATTAGTATCTTTCATTTTTTATGACACTATTATATCATCATCATCATCACTTGAGGGGAGGGGGCTAGGCCCCCAAATGCACTTAGGCCACCTAGTTGGGCCCATTGTGCGCCTCATGATCAGAAGTCTATTCTATTTTAGCAAACACTATAATAACCTGACATTTTCTATGATTTTGAAGCTTTTGCATGTTATATATTTATAATAAGGAAGTTGTCATAAATATATCTGCTATAGAAATCAATAATCAATATACAAAACATAGGTGTGTACCTTCGTGAATAACAATAATTATAATTAACTACCTTCTACTCAATTCTACGGATGGTAATGTATAAAGATCCTGAGCCTATCCCGTTTTCATTATGCGCAGTAATAACTAAAAAGGAATGTGTTTGCTAGGATGTGATTAAGTTTTTAATATCAGCAAATAACACAAATTATGCTCCTAACATGCAATCTGGCAACTTCCAGTGGACAAGACTAAGACAGAAGCATACTCACAGACAATTCAGCAGGCGAGTCATTACTAACTACATTAATTTTGGCAAAAGGTATTTTATGAATTGTAATTTCAGGTTTATTATACCCCACATCTACATCTTCTGTTCGCACATTTGAATCAGCTGAAGAATAATAACCCTGTAAACCATTTTCAATTTTCTTCATCAGTACCTTATGATCATTTTGTAGACCTAAAATATGAATTCTATATACATATTTATAACCTTTAAGAAGTTTTCCAACATGTACGATCTTCAAATTTACTAAGTTCACCAATGTTGCATTTCAAGATCATACATCAGTAGCCTTGGTTTCAGTATGAATGTCTTCTAGGAACATATGATTGAAAACAATATTGTTGCTACGATCACCCAAGAATAAGTAGTATATTTAATATCTTTGATTTCTTACATATTATCCTGTGTCTAGCATGCCGAACTTGATAAACATCAATAGAATTGATAGGAAATCCTTCGGCATCTACGAGAGAATCATTCATTCCAACTCCATTCTAAAATCAAATTATTGTTAGTCACCAGAAGTATATTATGTTAACTTTAACTCACTATTTCTAAAATGTCAGTCAGTTGTTGGATTTCTCTTTCAATTTTTTCTTTATCGTTCATAAGTTTCAAAACCTCGGATCGTATTTCTTGATTCATGTTGTTTCAATGAGCAATGAGCAAAGTAAAATTGTATTTCTAATTATGGATAAATGTATTTACATTTCTTTCCAAAATTCTAGAGTAACTTGACTCACAACTAATATTTGATAAAATTTAGGAACAACTTTCGCTAAAAATTATCAATTCAAATAGTTCAAAACTGTATATAATAATATTATAATATGATGATAATACAAAATTATGACAACTTCATCACCAACACCACAGACTAAACATATTTCGCTATCATCTCTGCGCTCTGCCTCTGGAATAGGGATGGGCGATGTTGAGGTTCCTATATTCGATATTTTAACATCGATGTTTAATTTTCCCAACATCGATGAAAACATCGATGTCAACTTGTCAACACAAAACATCGAACGTAATAAACTTAAATTATTTAAGCTTTCCTGCTACATCTGTGAATCAAGCACTGAAACAATTTAACTGTGAACTAATTATTTTCTTACAGCATATAGAATTTTGCTGTTGCACCACTTTACCTTTCGTGTAATGGCGCGCCCTCTATGAAACAGGCACAGCAGCAACTCAACTGAATTAGTGGCTGCTTGCTATTCCTCAACATTGTTTATGTATTTGATACTCGGTACTTCCCCGTTTTATACTCTACATATTCGGTAATACTAAAATAGTACATCAAGCAGAATTTTGGTGTTATAAAATTTAAACATACAGTTCAGTTTCAGTGCCAATGCAAAATTCAAGTAAGTTCGGTATATTTGAATTCTAGTTTCCGCTTTGTATTATTTCTTGAAAATAAGTTCAGTTTTGTATTTTATTGTTGTTGTATATCATTATAGATTCTGAAATACCTATTTTTTATTTAAAAATTAATTTTGATTATGATATTTTGTTTTTAATTTGAAACATCGATGTTATAAAACATCGATGTTTAGCAGCCGATGTTTTCTGAGCATCGAGGTGAGCTGTCGATGTTTACATCGATGGTAAACATCGATGTTAGGCGTCGATGTCCCATCCCTACTCTGGAATGTTCGTAAACGATATTTAAGGCAAGACATGGATCATCGAAGTCCATAAATCATAATTTCGTTGTAACAATTTCATCACCGTATACTATATTCTAATATTTATCTATCTCTATAATAATGATTGATGATCCAGATATGAATTATAAGTAAATTCTTAGGAAATATGTCACATTAAAACTCATGTCTACTATATTTTCGTCTTTACATACGTTTCCACCTCACGACCATCATCAGAAGACGTTTGAAAACTAATTCACATCAACTAAAGCGTGGAATTTCTTAAACTAATTGTACTAAGCACTAAACGCATTAATTTTAATTACAAATGTATGTCGCAACAACGAACAAAACAAGAATAATTGAAATTGTAACACAGCTATGATGGCTATGGTAGCTGAAAGGTCAAAGGTCCTTAACAGTATTTGTTCACGACTATTGTATAAAATATGCATAATGCATGTGTTTCCTCAAGCATAATGATATCCATTAATCACTAGTGAATAATGAAGTCATTATTCACTATCATCAATATGACAAACATGATAGAAAATTTTCCGACTAGCAGTTCGATTTTGTACGTATAACGTATAGATAAATACGATAAAAATATAGCGTGCTATGAAACGTCAAGTCAGATCGAATTTAATTTGAAACGTCAACAATAAAGTTGATTAGTATCAAAGTAATAAAATGGATACAGATAGTGAAAATGAAAAAATGTCTTGTACACCTCCAGAAATAGAAGAAGCGGCAAAAATTGCATCGTTAAACTTATTACCCAAAAAATCAAGGAAACTGTATTTATCTGCGTATGAATCTTCTGTACAATGGGGAATTGCCAAGAAAATCGAGTCTTTCTCAGAATCCGTCTTGTTGGTATATTTCACAGAATTAGCCACAAAGTACAAACCATCAACATTATGGACAACCTACTCAATGCTGAGAAGCACAATCAACTTGAATCATGGTATTAACATTAAAAGTTATAGAAAATTGCGAACATTGTTGAAAAGAAAATCTAAAAACTTTTTGCCTAAAAAAGCCAATACGTTTTCTCCAGAAAACATAAATGATTTCCTGACGAAGTCGTCTGACGATAAAGCTCTTGCGACAAAGGTAAGAAAAACAATTCTTCATATATTTGTAATTTGACAATACATATTTGTTCAAGTTGGCAATGATAATGGGAGTAATGGGTGCCGGTCGGGCAAACGAAATGTATAAAATGAAACTTAGTGATTTACAAGATGTTGGATCAGCTTTCTTAGTGAAAGTGCCAAATACCAAAGTTATGTCTGATATATTTTTTTGAACTATCAAAAAGGCAAATGCAAATGTACTTCGCAAAGAGTAGGTATTAACAAGTTTACACAAATGGGAAAACAAATAGCGACATATTTGCAATTACCCGATCCAGAAAAATACTCTGGTCACATTTTCCGAAGATCATCTGCGACTATAGTTGTTGATGCGAGCGGGGATATAACAGCTTTGAAAAGGCATGGTGGATGGAAATCCACGACGGTAGCAGGAGGCCACATTGATGATTCCATGAGAAATAAAATGGAAACAGCCGAGAAAATCTTCAACACGATACAGAATCCATACAAGCAAAATGAAACCATATCGACAAGCTCGCTTATGAATAACAAAAACATCAATATAAGTTCAGACTTAGTGCCTTCAATCAATTTTGAACATTGTGTTAATACAAATATTGCTATTAATATTAATAAATAGTTGAATTTGTTTTCAATTAGTTATAATACAAATTCCATGTTACTCACGTATATAGATAAAAAATGTGATTAGTTTACAAAGTATTATTTATGGGTCGTGAACAAAGTATAGTATTCTACTTGCATATTATGGTTATTATTCACTTGGATGATTTACGTAAACTGCATCCACGTGAATAATAGCCACCATAATATGCTCGTTGAATAATATACTATTTTAGTGGATAGACGTTATTATTTCCCTCATCTGTCAAATATCAGTCTTCAACCAATTTCACTTCTGTTTACTGTTTAACAAAACCATTCACAGGTAACATTAGCGACAATTTTCGACCAATGAAATACTTTTATTTTGACTTATTGTTGCCATGCCAACGAAAAAATTTCAGCGGATATTTTTTCTTTTAGGGTAGAGAAGCAAAATTATAGTGGATATTTTTTGAAGTTAACAAATGAGTTTGAAAGTGAAACAATATATCATAGTCAAAGTATACCAGGTCTGCCGGAGCCTCCCTTTTCTACTCTTTTTAAAATTTTAGTGCAATCTGATTGGTCGTTTATTTCGTTTATTTAATGTCATTAATGTCATAGACGACGACATAATATGATGTTACGAGAAACGATGGAAGGGAGGCTCCGGCAGAGCTGGTATACTTTGACTATGCAATATATAACAAAACAACAAAATTATGGCATTCCTTCGTAATGTCTCATATTTTCATGACAACATGTCAAATAATATCACATTGAAATTATTTTAAACTAATTTTTCTTCGGTGTGAAATTCTCTTACCGAATATCCCGAGAGCACAAATGAATTTCTCGATGGCGAATATTTTAAGAAAATTATCGCGAGTCGAAGACGAGCAACAAAAGCAAAGTATTTTATGGGCGCCAGTTGGCATATGACAAAATTATTTCACGATGAATACGATTCTCTGGACGAGTTTCAATTCAATGACGATGTGTTTATGTGGTTATGCTATAGGTTGGCGACGTAATCAATTGAAATAGGGATGTGCGATACACTCGAGAGTATCGATATAAGGTACCGATACGGATCGGAACGTAAAATATCGATACAGTAAAATATCGTAAGTTAAAGGATCGATATTCGAAATATCGATAGCTAACGATCCGGGATTTTTAGGGCGTCAGCGCTCAGCGCTACTGTTATTCAATAACAGAATGTAGGGAAAAATTGAATAAAATACTCCGCATTATAATCAAGAGAGGAGAATGGAGAAACAAAAAACACAATTGGTCACAAACAAAAGTGAAAAAAGTAACCTAATTTAGTAACAGACTAAAGTTCTAAAAGAAAATACATATTCTAATTTAAATGTCCCACATATTTAATTGTAAAGAACTCAGAAATAGCAATTTTGACAATCTTTCACCAGTCAGCCTATTCCGGCTTTGAGCTATTATATGTCCATCCTTAGAAAACAGGCGCTTAGATGGAACAGATGTGCCAACCGCTAAACATATACAAATACATATTTTATGGCAATTTCTCGTAAGAAACTTTTTTCTGGAGATTCAATCCAGAATTTTATTCCATCAGTATTAATATTGATTATTGGATAATTCAAGTAAACCTTCAAGTCCAAGTAAAGCCCACCCTCCCGATTATCAATTCCAGTCATTTGTTTCTTCATAACTAATTCGTTATGAAAAGACCAAACAGACTTTGTTGAACTTTCGGAATTTTGGCTTTCCTGCAGGACGCTGGATGTCATCAGTCGATTAACACCGACCATAGAGACACCGACCGATCCGGGAAGATGGCGATACGTACTAAATAAGTATCGATACACAATATATCGAAGAGTAAAGTATCGATACAAAATATCGTGTATCGCTTCTAATAGGATCGATACTTTCGAGTATCGATACAGTATCGAACATCCCTAAATTGAAATATTTGCCTGTCAAATATCCGACCAACAAAAAAAGACTTCATTACATAGGCATAGGCAGAGTGTAATCTTGCAATAATGACGACTCTTAACTCTTATATTTGCGGTTTTCGCTTTCCGGACGTTTATTCCCACTATTTCCAGAGAAGATATAGCCTCGAAAATTAGGGTTACCCTGACGTTCGCTTTTAAGCGAACATGTTCGCTTTTTTTGTCCCGTGTTCGCTTGTCCGCTTTTTCAGCGAAATGTTCGCTTTTTTCACTCGATTGGACAGATCAACTTTTTTCATCGTATCTTGCATTAGTATATGAATATATTTTTTGCCTGACAGTTGGTAGGCACTAGACATAAGAATTGCGAACTAGGGAAATTATCAGCTGTTTCTCAATCGATATATTCACGACACGTATCGTAATATATCGATCAATCAATATACTACACTACATTGACTTTGTATGCGCAGATTATTCAGCTTCAGTCAGCTGATCATATTAATATTGTCGGATATTGTAATCAATTGCAATTGCAGACTGTTGTTTTGTCGTCTCGTGTCGTGTTTTTCATTATAAATCGAATCGTCTTGATTTCAAATAAATCGCAACTGCACAGAAGAACAGGTAAGAATTTATCTCTTGTTATTATTACCGTACATTCGCTACGTTTCATTTTTTCCACATTCTATCATATTTTATTAGTATTGCCATATTATGATGAGTTTTTTTTTCCTAACCTATTTGTTAATTTCATACTCATTTTGAGAATGAGTTGATACTTATCAAGGAAAGTAATTGTAGGGAGAGGAATCGGTGGCAATTTGATTTATTAAAAAACTTTTAGTTACAGTAATCCTGAAATGGGGGGGGGGGGGGCTTGGTTGTGGAATGTTCGCTTTTTTCACTTTGACCATCTGGTAACCCTATCGAAAATACCTAATCCCGAGTCAGCACCAGAAACTTCCAGAATGTGTTTGCTCTTCAAATTTAATTTAAATTTTGATGGTTATAATAACGTTCAACGAACTTTTTCTAACAGTCTTTCATTCCTCCTAAAAATAAATGAGTTCTGAATTTTATCAGACTTGTCCGAATATACCCCACTACTTGTCCGTCATTTTGGGAAAAATAAAACAACGAAAACCACTGCAGTTTTTTCTGCAAATTTTATGTATGAGTCTCTGACACGGTCATACATACAGGTCTGGGAACTAGAGGCTGTTTCCTATAAGAGAAGTGAATCCGCTGAGCGTCGACTGTCGCGTAGTACCAAAAAGGGTAGCGCAGTAGTCGAAGAGTGTTCTCTGACAACTGTCATTCTTGACTTGTAAACACAAGGAATACCTGCGTTTTTAGAAACAAATTACGAAATCGTGCATTGTGCCGAAATGCAAAACGGGGTATAAAAGTGTAAAGCAAGAAACTTCTGTTTTTAAAGTGCCGAAAGATGCGGAAATCCGAAAAAAGTGGATGCTTGCGATTCCGGATAGAAATCGTTTTAACGAGGTCTTTTATGTGTGCGTCATGTATAACGAAAAAGGAGAAGTTATTTTTAAGGTGACTAATACATTTTGACAAGAGTAACAGTTCTATTCCTCTCTCAAATCAGAATACTTAGTAACAGTGCTTGCGATTCCGGAAAGAAATCGTTTCACCACTTCGATCCAAGCGCTAGCTAGTGGCTGAGCGAGGGACTACGAGTTTAGCGACGTGTAAGAGACTCATGTCAAACATACGAGTTCCCAGATCTGTATGTACGACCGTGGTCTCAGATAAACTGTTTGGACCATAGAAATCAAGAAGAACTCTATAGTTTGTACACGGTAGTATACATTCAATGTACAAAAAAGTGTACAACTTTCTACAGTTTCAAAGAAACATTCTAAAACATGGTTGTTTTTCAATCGCCCACTATCAAGAAGGATCAAATAGAGGACTAGACTTCTTGCTCACTTCTCCATGTTGTATGCCATAATTCCATGTAGTCTGTTGATTGGAAAATAGAGTTTCGAAGCAAAGAACAAATGTTCCTTTTATTTCTAATCATTGAAATAAATAAATGTAATTCAATCATAGAAAAGTATACGAACCTTGTATTCTGTGGTTCGATGCTTTTAATGCATTCCTGTGGACTGCTCGTCTGTCGCGCTCTGATTATTTGACAGAGGAGAGATGATTCCGATTCATTAACAGCACATTAAGTTTTCTTTAAATAGTTCGTTTCTCAATTTTCATTCTTTCCGTTCAATTTCAACCTTCTGCATTGAGCGTTAATAATAATAGTTACTATTATGACTTCCAATGTGACAAGTCCACAAATATTAAAATTATATAAAGCTTTAATTCGAGAATCTAAGAAATTTCCCGCATATAATTACCGGTAAGAGAATTAAATAGGTACTTCTCAAATTTGAAATATATTATTTTCTGGAGTATTAAATATACCTCCTCATTGTCCATTAATTTACTTAACCCATTCAAATTATTGAGAATATGTTTCCTCAAATTAATGGTTATCTTTCAGAAACTATGCTTTAAGAAGAATCAGAGACAGTTTTAAAGAATATAAGGATCTCAAAGACATCAACACAATTCAAAATCACTTCCAAGAAGGAATAAGAAATTTGGAAATGATTAAAAGACAGGTATAATGCATTTCTCATTTAATCTACCAAGTCTTAATTATTTTTATCCCAGTATTTTGTATCAATGAATGAAATATTATTAATTTTGACTTTTAGGTACTTGTAGGGCAACTATATAGCACAGAAAAACTAGTTATTGAACATTTCAAGACAGAAACATAGTATACCATGAAGTTTTAAAATCAAAGATGTGATATCAATTACTCTAAAAGTAGTAGTTATGGAGAAATATTTAAGGTGGAATACTTAGGAAATGTAATGAACATGTGAAGAACTTTCAAGTTGCTACTTCCTCCCTTAATCACATATATACTCAATAATGGTACGATTTACATTGTACATACATAATTTTCTAGAGATTTGTATGAATTGAATTAGGAATAAATATTTGAATCATCTTCCGTTGTTTGATATTTTTATTAATTTTACATTTCTAAGATTGCCTGTTCTGTAATCATCGAAACTTGTACTTTAATAAACATTTTCCACCCTTGGTAACATAAATTACTATTGTGTTTGATGAATTAATCATTCTGTAGGAACACATTTTGTTTGTTATTTCCTCATAACACGTGTATTTCATGAACCAATGTTAAAGTGGGAATATGTTTTTATAAGAAATCATAACAAGATGCCAAGAGAATGTTCAATGGTTCATTCAAGTAGATTTGGTTGAGGCTGTTGGAAACATGATGTTTAGTGATTGGTAATATTCCTTAGTGAAATTATAGTGATATACTTCATCTAAGACCTCAATCTCTTACATAATCACCTTTATTTTTATTTTAACTTCCCATAGCAACAAAAATTGGTCTTCCAGGCAATTATTCAAAGTAAAAAATTTTATAAATAATTTTCAACCAACTTATACAATTCACTAGGTTCAACAGGTAAAAAATAGAGGTTTGTGATCGCACGTTTGATGATACATTAAGTTAAGTTTTTACATTGAAAACTGAACAATTTTATCAGTGCCTTGATGTAAATCTCTCTTCATAATTGACACAAAGGAGGCGAATTATCATCGTTCATAATCACCATATCACTTAAGATTGATTTTCGAACTAACATTTGGACCGTTTCTGCAACATTAATTTGACCAACAAGCCCAGAAATGTTGAATCATTTGTCATTTGGTGATCATATCTGGTTAACCTATTAGGATTTTCAGTTTTAACATTTTCTTAGGTAAGGCTAAGTGGGAAGATCCATAATGTGCAAGAGTGAGTTTGTTTTAGCCGACCGTACGGCAGACTTCGAAAATGTGGAGATCTTGGAGGTATAAATTTTCATTTAATGGAATATTGAATTATATACTTCAGATTTACTTTCGTTGTGAAGATTCCGATACTCATTGCCTTACAACATTTGTGACATTGCCTGAAACAATTGTTTTACATAATCTGCGCCTCGAAACAAACCCCTTCAAGCAGTTAAGGAAAGCTTCAGTAGTCAAGTCCGATACCAACTCCAAATGCCCGGCCTTTGTTGCAAAACATACAAATATGCATAGGTAAGTATACCTTCACAACTTTAGAACATGAAGGCACATTAGATGTTATTGGCAGAATGTTTGAGAAGCCTGAGCCATTAGCAAGGAGGTATACAAAAGCACGAAGACGATTAAATTTTTTTACGTAAGGCGAACATATGCAAAATCGATGATCGTCTTATTACTGACGAGGTTCATCCGAAAATGATGGACAAGAAATCAGCCAGTGATACATGGGATGCTTTGAAGATTGATATACCAACTCATGATTTATATCGATTTTATCATTTTGCTGGAAATCAGGTGAGGATATATCAACCCTACAGCAAAACTCAAGAGTACATGGAATGAATTGAATAATGCAAAACGCTACATATTTCATTAAGCCAATTTGAATCCTTTCAAGCTGGGTGCTCTTAACCTAGGGTGTTAACAACACATTCGACGAATAGAAGTTATGCACGTTTGAGAGAAATTTTATGAAATGATGATAAAACTAGACAAGAAGCGTTACTGGTGAATGTAATTAAGCAAAAACAAGATAACAAAGGTAAATAGGAATCAAAGATAAATGATTTTGAAATTTGCAACGTTTCTAAAAGGGTCATTGGCTAAAGGACTGTCGGAAGTGGATTGCAAATAGAAATGGAAACAGAAATCTCATGTTCGTCTGTGAAGAAAAGTATAAACAGATTCATGAACGTGGTGGGTCGACCACGGAGCAACAAGACATTTATTAAATTGCTCGAAGAATTGTGAATTTCAATAAGTTTGACAGTCTATGTGGTGTAAAAGCAGGGAAGGACGCATTAATGTCTGAAGGGCAAGGCACTATTAAAGTGTCATCAATAGGTCAAGAAATAATGCTTTCGAATTTTATTTCAGTATTTGCTGGTCAGGACCGAAAATAAATAGCGAATTCAAGTAACGAAATTGAACGAAAAGGTCCTCTTGCCTCGCATGGGATTCGGGAGCCTAACGAGACACTGCATAAGGCAGACATTCAATCAGTTTCACCCAAAGAAATTGTTGAGCAAATGCTGTTGATGATTCTTTACTGCTACGGCTATACCACGAAAGATGGGGTCGTCAAGACAATCACCATATTAAAGGAATGTTAGAAAAAAGACTTTGCGAACCATGTGTTTATGGTAAAGCACATGAAGCCATAGAAGATAAACTGGTGAACTAATGTTTGCTGATGTCTGTAGTCCATTCAAGGAATCTTTTCAAAAGAGAAGATTTATGGTTGTGTTCAAGGATTTACAAGAAATTTCGCTATTGCTATATAATAAATGAAAAGTCTGAAGTTAAAGATATGTTGAAAAGTAATTTGGAAAACCCTTACTTCTATAGCAGTCCAAGAGCCAAATCGGCATCTTTGACAAGTATTTAAACAAATGTTTTTTCTTGGTTCGACCGGACGTTCTTCAGATCTTCATTTGCATCAGTTAAAATTGGATAGTGTGATAACCTGGAGTTGTGAAATTATGATTTGGCATCATGGAATGATAAGAATGTTCTTACGCCAGAAATTTTCAAACAAGTATGTTTTTTATGGAAAGTACATTAGTAAAAAGTGCGGGGTATGAAAACCAGTTTAAAATAATAAAATTTGCTAGCTTATGAATCTCAAATTAAAAAAACAAACCCCAAAAAGGTCTCTTGATACTGCAAGATTAAAACTTCAAAACGAGTGTCTCGATACGTAGCAAGTACCTACTTATGATTTGACCTAAATTTATCGTCCTAATTTGAACAATGGCATAGGCATATTAGACTATGACTTTGGAAGTTGTAACACCACTGATCAGTCAACATCAGGTGTATTTGTTAACCTGCAGATAGAGCTATATCTTGGCTTAGTCCACTACAAGTTTCAACAGCTACAACTGAAGATGTTGAAGAAATGATTTTGCTTAGCAGACTGTTTCAGGAATGAACAAGCTGAAACAAGTTCTAATTCTTCAAATTGATAATCAGGCAACTGTGAGACTTATTGAAAATTCTCGCACAAAACAAAATCCAGTGCTTCTTCATTCGAGAAAAGGTGATGGAAAAAAAGCTGGGGATTCAATACATTTCAACAGAACATCAATTGGCAGATGTTATGACAAAACTTATGTCAAAACCAAGATTATCAATTCTGTGGAACTCTCAAGATAAGAATCAGAATACAGTTTACACAAACAGAAAACAAATAACTTTAATTCAATCAATAAGGGAAAATGTTACAGTTATATATTGTATTTGAATTCAATTATCAAACACGAATGAAACACATTAAAATAAAAAACTACGATTAATATGAGAAATCAAAAAAACTGGCATTTAAAAAGGCATCTGTATATTTGTTAAAATAAACGTTATTAACAGAGTTATTAGTTTTATATACTGGGTATAATAATAATGATCAGCGTAATCAACCCCACAGTTAAAGAAAGCTCTACATGCTATCAATATTTCAGTTGACAAATCTCACATCAATTGATGCACTGATTTAGGTAGTGTTCTTATAGAAATGACGCAAGAATGTATGTTTTTTGATTTTATTTCCTCCACCCACGAACCTGTTGTATCTTAATCGCGTTGAACCGAATAATCCTTGTAGACCCACGTGCAGTTGCTTATAATGTTCACTAAGAATGAGTCTTGTTAATTTATGTTTGGACGATAAAATAATTTTGTTTTCTCCAATGTTTAATGTCATACAGTTTGAATCTGTCCTACTCAGTTCAAAACAAATACTTGCCACTGATTGGCACCTCCCGAGATCCAAGAAAGTGCACTAGTAGAGTAGTAACACCAGGAAAAACATCAAAATGAACGACAAGCGCCATCTGAACTTTCTGAGCTAGCTGAGTGAGTAGTAAGCCTTCAACATCAGGTATACAATACCTGCATCAGAAGATACCCTTGATTTGAAACACAAGCTGCTTGAGAGGCATCACAAAATCCGTGTTATTCTAAACTACTGATTAATGATTGTGAACCTAAAATGTATCTGGGGATATTAATGTGATTAAATTGTTCAATCTGATCATAAAATTGTATCCAACTATTATGTAGATATAAAGGTATACTTTCGTTCCACCCATTTTTTTCTTGCCAAAGTTTTTTAATAACAAATTCTGCCGCAGTGATAAGTTGCCCCAATAAACCCAATGGATCGAAAATCTCTGAAATTGTTCGTTTTCTCACTTTTTCGTTCGAAAGTCCTTATCTATTGCGAATTCATCAAATTGGGAGTTCCACAACAAACCTAGTGTTTTAGAAGTATAATCATCCAATACAATATGATTAATGTTAGGACCCATTTCTTGTCAGTGTTGTGTTCCGTACTTATGAAAAATAAATCCATACCCCAACATGATAATTATTAACTTATTTTTAAGCTGAATTGTTTCAGCAACACTCACGAGGACTGGCATTCACTGCCACGGAATAAGCGCACCCCGAGGCAAGGTCAAAAATTAGTTTTGGTCAAGATGGATAGAATAGCACGATTCTATGCAGACGTTTCGCCAACCATTACAGATGGCATCTTCAGAACAGGATTTAACTCGTGGAATTCATGGTCATTGAACTACACTGCAAACAAATTAATATTCAAAGTAAAATATTTATTTTGTTATCCTCAATCCAAGTGTTCCATGTAACAAATTGTTATCTCATTGATGTTGTGGAAATAAAAACAGAATGTATAAAATTTCTTTAATGAAATCATTTTATTTCAATAGACTTAACTAAACCTTTCCCCAAAATTCGGAAATCTTCGATGATCCCATCAACATTCAACACAAGTTTATTGTTTTTCAATTTTCTACCGTTTACATGTGCTACTTTAAACTCTTTTTCTTCTAATAGCTTTGGTTTCCATAGCACTCCTATGGTACTTCCTCCATATGTATCGTGGAAGAATAAACAAAGATCGTTATAATTATCCTAGAATATAGTACATATACATAAATAAGATTAGTCTACATACAAACCAATTGTACATAACATGATTATGAATAATGTAATAAACTATAAAAGATTATCAAAGTACTGAGGATCTTTTGGCTACCAAGTAGCCATCATCAGAGTAAACTAAATTATAAATCAAAATGTGCCTGTTTACATAATATAATTTAGTTTACGCTGATAATCGCTACTTGGTAGCCAAAAGGTCCTCAATACTTTTATACTATTTCTAGTGGATAAGTGTGATTATTTCTTATCAATAGTGTTATAATATATCCACAGTGTGAAGTCTTTTATAGCTTATTAGTGACGATGACTTCCGGTCAGGTGAGTTCAACCAATTTATTAAATTAAAAACCAAAATTTCCTATTTAAAAGTAGATTTTCGTTTCCTTAAAGATTGTCAAATAACATGTTCCCAAAATTCATTAAAATATATTCGTGTAAGAACGCAAAAATATAAAATCATTTTCTCTGTAAAACAAAGATGGTTAAAATCAGAAAGCAGTAACTAATATCATAAACTAGATCATTTACAACTTTTGGCTCCTAACTTACATTTAAAATTAGTTTTTGAAACAACATCGTACGAATTCGAGTCCTTTTATTCTATTTCGGAAAAAACCAGTAGAAAAGTTAAATCAATCAACCATAAATTTCAACAATTGTTACCAAAAAACTCTTAGAGAAGAAACTAAGAATATAAAAATTATTTACAATAAAACTGATATTAATTTCAATGGAACGGAAATGAGTTTGTGTATAGGTTTAAATTTTGCAATTGATTCTAAGAAATTACCTACGGAGGATTTAATTAATGACATTGAAAATACGATTTGGTCTATCAACTTTAAAGATAAATCTATTATTCGTAACAAGTGCAAGATAATTCTTGAACATTCAAATAAATCATATAAAAGTTATTCCAATAACTTCAATAATATCTGTAAATCATTGAAAGAAAAAGAGTGTTATTACTTGAAAGCAGATTCCTTAGTAATTATGGGCAAAGAGGATTATCACAATTCGGTAAATACCTTATTAAATGATGACCCACACTATTTGCTGCCTCATAGGAAGTACTAATAAACTTTGGTTATGTTGACTTTGAGGAGCTGCAGAGACACTTTCAGTGGTCCGATGTTACAACAAACTTTGATTATGTAAACTAAATGAGTTGCACGAGAAGCTCAGCTTCTGCCAAGATGTTGTTGCAAACTAAACTAGCTTTCCTTTGATTTGCCTTTTATAGGTCCCACCAAAAAGAAGCTTGTTTTATAATTTTCAACCAATGAAGTAATTCTTCTGAATATCTAGTTAGCTATTCCCATTGTTGATACTGACAGTTCTTTAGCATTATTGTAAATTAACCAATAGGAATTTAGTATTTTGAAATTTTTGATATATTGAAGATTTACAGGTTAATTAAAGTTATTGTTCATTCTATGTTACCAAAATTTTTTCCCATATTTTGATATATAATAACCTATGATTAGGTTCCAATTAACTCAATAATTCTGATTATTATGTCTATTTTGACAGTTGTCATTGCTTAAATTTAATACATGATTTTAAATATAAATAAAACTTATACAACTTTGTAGAACTGAAATGTCTTAGTACTATCTTACATCTATTACTTATTCTCAATCTATTCTAATAGTTTGCTATCTTCAGATAGTCTTTAAATCATTTTTATTATGATTTTCCATGGCGATAGCTCCAACATTAACATATGTTAGGAGGCTTTGTTGAAATCCTGAAACATCGAGTATTTGGCAACAGCGCCTAACCAAATGACCCGAGTCAAAATTCATAGACACCCCCAAATTTGTATCAAAAAAAAGCTCGAAGATGCGCGGTCTTTTTTTGTTCTAGCGCGAATATTAATAGAGATACCCTATAAGGACATCCAATTTGGTTCACCCTGTACAATGTTCCGTATATCATGCAAAGCGACTTGTGTTCAGTAAAGTGTTGCTTTTCTTGTCGTTATTATTCAAGTTTCAAAATTGTAATGAACCCTAAATAATTGCTGAAATTAATATATGTATATATAGCCTTACCCTCAATTCTCTCAAGTAGATCTGTACAGGATCGAAGTTTGTTATAGGCATAATCGTTTTCTTATTATCTTCAAATTTATTAAAAACAATTTTATTCTTTGCGCTACTATTAAGAAATTCGTGCCTTCTAGGGTTTAGTAGAGGTTTTATATTTATAACTGCGTTGAAGCCATCCCAGTTTGGAATAAATACATCCTGAAAAAAAAGTTGATGTTCAAAAACATGTTCGTTTTATTTTACTCATCGTGAATAAATACTGTTTTATACATGTTTATTTCTACCAGAAAAATGGAAATTGTGTTATATGTATATGACACAAGAATCGGCAGTCTGACTTTATTTCTCACAATAATACAATAATTAAGGTTTGCGTCTGAATGTCACAAACATAATAATGTTATTATTTTTCGTTTTTATTGAAAGCAGGCTGCTTGATCAGTCCTGATATCTCAACTCCCTTCCTCTTTGGCTATAGGAATAATCAAAAACATTCGACTATCCAGTTTAGCTTTTGTTTGACCCTAGAGCAACTACAAGCACAAATCTATGCGTCAAACAGGGGTTACGACAAATATGCATGCACTAGCTGCGTGATTTCGCGTACCCAGTATATGCAACTCATTTGATAGATTACTCCGTACATAGAAAACAAAAATACTAGTGGTTAAACGGTGTTCCGTCAAATACGTCTCGACAAAATTGGCTGAATGCGCTCCAACAAATGCACTCAAATAAAAATTTATGAAATTATATTTTCCTCTAAGACTTGACCACGGTCGTACATACACGTCTGGGAACTCATGGCTGTTTCCTATGCGAGAAGTGAATCCGTTAAGCGTCAATTGTCGCGTAGTACCAAAAGGGTGGCGCAGTAGTCGAAGAATGACCTCTGACACGTATATGACCGTGTTCTCTGGCAACTGTCATTGTTGACTTGTTAACACAAGGAATACCTGCGTTTTTAGAAAAAAATGATGAAACCGTGCATTGTGCCGAAATGGAAAACGAGGTACCAAATTGTAAAGCAAAAAACTTCTGTTTTTAAAGTGCCGAAAGATGCGGAAATGCGAAAAAAGTGAATGCTTGCGATTCCGGAAAGAAATCGTTTTAACGAGGTCTTTTATGTGTGCGAAAAAGGGAAAGTTATTTTTAAGGTGAGTAATACATTTTGACAAGTGTAACAGTTCTATTCCTCTCTCAAATCAGAATAGTAAATATTGCGTTACGAGAAAAGTTATTTTACTTATTAATGTGATTGTTGCCATACTTCGATCCAAGCGCTAGCTGGTGGCTGAGCGAGGGACTACGAGTTTGGCGGCATGTAAGAGACTCATGTCAAACAATAGAGTTCCCAGACCTGTATGTACGACCGTGGACTTGACAAATATACACAAACCGCCAGTGAAAGTATTAGCTTCTATAGTCAGGCAGGTTGAATAGAGTTTATTGTTGACTGTTCGTACGAATGTAGTGGGGATTTTCAGTAGCGTAATAGTGACATATCCATTTTTGTGAAATGTTGCTTTATCAGTAAACAACCCAAAGTTAACAAACCATGGCTCTCTATGAATTTGTTGTTGTGTCCAGAGACAAAAAGTTAGTCGTCTTTGATGATCATCGTACGATTCTTAAAGAAGCTGAAAGTGGATAGGGTGAAATTCATATTCATGCAAAACTCTAGGAAGTGATTTTAATAGCATCCGTTTCCATTACTATTCTTCTTGAGCCGATATGTGGGTCTTCTATAACTTATAAATTTATCATTAAATAGTTCTCATTTAAAACAGACTTGGTTCGAACAGTATTGTACATTTCCCGTTTCATCGAACCGTTGCATAAGCCTTTCAAAAGAGCTCTGTGTGGTTGCCTCCTATCGAGACACTTCGTAATAATTTATGATCACAAACAAGCAGTTTTTATCACTTGCTCCTAACACATAAATCATATCGATCTTTTTTTATCTGGAAAAATTAAATTTCTCGTCTTAAAATACAAATTTCTTTGTCATTTCGAACACTAGCAATTACTCGAAAATTTAAATTAATATTTCTGAAAGATAAGGAAAAAATATTTATTTTACAAGGCTAACTCGATTTCAACTTCATGTGTATTTTTGATTTTACAATGACGAATAAGAAGTAGTGGGTTTAGATACGGGAATGGTTAATGAAAATAAAACAACTTCAGTAGAGGTATCCAAATAACAGACCCAGGGTTAGACCCACCCTGTACACTAATATAAAACATCAATTTTGAACAGGGCCATTGCAGTTGAAATAAGAATAAATTTTGCATGTTTTTGACAAATAAATTGATTATAGACTGACGTGTTAAAAAAGATACAGGTCGTGCCAAATGTACCTCTAATTTTGTAGAAAAGTGACTATAACTCAAGAACCATTTTGTATAAACCCCAACACCCTCATATTGGGTGCTTCATTAAAAAAAAGTAAGTTTTGTGTGTGACAACCCTATATAATCATAAACAGTTTTAGTTTGAATCTCTCTTCTTTCCCTACAATTTTTGAATTTAATATTTTTTCTAACTCGTATAATACCAGAGATATTGTACTTGAACGCGTTAGACTATCCGGTATATTAGCTTAGAATCTGTGTATAAAAGGCAAATGCCACTGGGTCATCATGAAATCTCTGAAACTATGAAACCGACTGACTTGAAACTTGGCAGATAGTTTCCTTATACGATGCAGGCACACGCTAAGAATGGATTTTTCGAAAATCAATTCGAAAGGGGGTAGAAGGGATTCGATATATTTTGACGGTAAAGCTTTCATCACATACATATTCATAAATCGATGGATCATTACCACATTTCAGACTGTCTACAACAGACAACACAGAACATAACCCCTCAACAAGACCGGTAACGTGACATTTGATACATTGAAAATCACTAAATGTCCGAGACAGATCATTCCATAACAAGATATCCCTATCAATTCAAATGAACTTTAACATGACATAGTGTATGATTTCTGACGTTTTTACATGCCTTTAGCGGTTTCTATCCCTTTGAAATATGGCAATGACATCACGGAGAGGGAGCCGACGTCTTAACTGTATCTACTGGTATTAGCTGTTTCTGCGGGCGTAGACCGCACACAAAAGATAGTTGAAAAATATTAGATATTACATACGAGTACATCCTATAAAAATGATCGTTTTGCTTAGTCACATATCGAATTATGGAACGAGAAGCTGGTATGGCACAATTCTAAAATTTCCGCTATCAAACATACTTGAGAAAATGTTATATGTTGGCAAGTATTTGGAATAACTCGTAAAACGACACACAACATGAAAGCATTACTTACTTTGAATTCATATAGAGCTTCTTTCATAATGATGTCTTCTACTGTAGTCAATGTTGCAGTAGCCAGGCCTTTCAAGCGATTCAACATTTCTCTAGTTGGTGATGATTTTGTGAATACTGATTCTCCATTATCATAAGGTGTTATTATGTATAATGGTGGATAACTGTGTCTATTATTCTGAACTCTTGAATCTATTTCAGAAATTTTTTCATCTGTAAAGAAGTAATTCACATTTGTAGGTGTGGAAATTAACAAATATTTATACGGTCAAGGTTAAGCAAGGACTAGGTTAAAAATCAGGATTTTCAATTGTTTCAGACAGGATAAATAAATACCGGGATATCGAAAATTATCTTGGTCAAGGGTGGTTGTGGAATCTAAAACGTGTATCTTACTTTACGTTTGAAATAATTATGTCATAATTAATTTGAAGTTTCTAAAAGTGCGAAATTTCGCAATTTAATACGAATATTGTAACACTCAGAAGTCTTTAGCGCTTTAGACTCCGGGATTTTCACGTGGCCTATCGAAATTAGAAGGTTCGAATTATCTAAAAACATAATTGCATGAACGCCAGACGTCCTATGTAATTAGCTAAGAACGAAATCATTCTGACATATGCGTCGAGGAGCTCGCTGCGCGTAAGTTAGAGTTTATACATTTTACCTCGGTCTTGTTAATTTGGGGCCGTTCCTTACCCCGTGCGACCGTGTAATAAAGTGTTTTTGGCTATGGGCCGCTAGCTTTTACCCGCTTCGTGTATATTTTAGTCGAGAGAAAATTCCCTTTGGTACGTTGCATGTTAGACGCGCGTAGCTGAGATCTGAGAATAGCTAAAACTGTTTTAATTAAATTTTCCTATTTAATGGACATTTATCGAAAGAAGAAGGGCCGTCGGGAACGGTCCGATACTAAATCTAACTACATGGAGCGAAAACGGCACGCGAAAAGTCGTTGTAAAGCCGTATTAGGTACAACCAGTTTTCACTTTTCTAACTCGCGTGCTACGGGCTTCACACGTGAACGTCATTGGATTTACGGAAAATTAACTATTTCAGAACAGTTTTTGACCCGAATTGTGACTTTCACGACCTCTGAAAAGGTTCAAAGTTCACATAATTATTTCATAATTTGTAGTTCATTATTGTTTTACAACTGAAATAAATAGGTATGAAATTTGTAGGTTATTGATGATGCCAGTGTGACAGTGACATAATTATTTCAAACGTAAAGTAAGACACACGTTTTAGATTCCACAACCACCCTTGACTAAGATAATTTTTGATATCCCGGTATAAGAGAGAAAAAATATTTGGTATTGAATAGAGCCGACATAGAGTGCTAAATGTTTACAAATTTAAATACGTCTTTCGGCAAAAAAGTTAGTCAACAAAACAGTAATCGAGTGAAGATAACTTAGTTTATAAAATTAAACGATAATTTAACATATAGTGGAAGAATACAACCTGTTATCACTTGGTTATATATTATTACACCGATATTTATTCAAAAGTTCTGATGGTTAAATTAGTTCTACAGTTTATGGTACTACCAATTAGTATCACTACTATAGACAAAAGTTTTTGGTTCTCCAGGTTGAACAGTGACAATACGTCTATTAGTTCCAGGCAGCTGTTTCGCTCTTCTCTTGAACTCATCAGTGAAACGCGTCAGACGATGAGGTCACTGATAAATCATCTCCGGCATCGGTATAACTGCCACATTGGAGAATGTTTTGAAGTTATGCATAATCCCTCGCATTGATAAACCAGCAGTGCTATGCTGCTAATAGTTATAGCCTCATTTCGGACTATAAAAGCAACTGTAGCTGCCTTCACATTTATCTTATAGCCGGTTTTTCAATATTGGTATTCTACTAGCCGCTAAAGTCTGTTTTGGAGTCTATAATGAAAGTCGATTTTATAGTCCATCTTTTAGCCGTCAAGATAGCTGCCTAAAGCTTTATAATTTCATTTACTGCAATTGAAAATGGCATTGATTCTTATAGCAGTTTTTTTGCAAGAAAGAGAAAGAACTCCTGCTGATATTTTTCATTTTAACATACAACGCAATTATTTACGGGATACTTCAAATCCGTTCGACGTACGAAATATTGAGTTTGTGCGATTATTCCGAGTGGATAAAACAACGGCATCGCTCTTAATAAATACGTTGAAAACAGAATTCAATCTATTCGTACCTACTGATGGATTATTTGTTCAATTGAAGCTAAGTTTATTGTTAAGTTGAGAATATAGCCTAGTATAGTTAACATAAATCAAAAACATTCCTTTACTGATGGCAATTTACTTTATTGCACTTAGATTAAAAGTATTTAATCAAATGCAATTTAAATGTTTAATTGCTATTGAAGATTCCTTATTCGAGTATTCCAACTGTGATCAGTTTATTAATGTCAGTTGGAAATACTTTAGGGTCCAAATACCGATGGAAGAACAAGAGATTGAGCCAGTGCCTCAGATTTTAGTGGATATTGCTAATGCTGAAGATAGAGCAGCAGGAAGACGGATTAGGCAAAATATTATCACCACTTATTTCAACAATTAACCACAATTTTTTTCACCGCGTATATTAACAAATTTCTCTGTGGCAACAAAGTCTTTATTCTCCAACATAAACTTCAATAAAAACTTTATTTGCTTTTCGGAAGACCGAGACCTCTTCTTGCATTCTCCATAACTAAATAACATAATATAAATGAGATAGGACTGAATATATTACATTTATTGTACTTATTTATGTCCTTCTATATCCAATTCTTTTTGATCGTAAACAGAAAATGTGAAATGTGAATCTGTGAATAATGTCTATGCATATCAAGCACATAACCCATATGATAATTCCTATAAAACTAACAATTAGTGTTGTCATTTGTCAAATATATAAAATATGCAACGTTGCCGGTATATAAAATAAAGCTACATTGAAAACGCTATAGTCTTTCTTCTAGTCGAGTTATATTTATAGACCGACTTAAATTAGAATTAACAGAATACCAATAGACTATAATTTTTGGTCTATATGTATAGTCGGCTATACTTATAGCCTGGTTTATAGCCGTTTAGCAGCATAGCACTGCTGTGGTCTCGCAATTCAAAGAATCGACGGGGAACCAGTTAGAAATATTACCGCCAGCAGTGCTATGCTGCTAATAGTTATAGCCTCATTTCGGACTATAAAAGCAACTGTAGCTGCCTTCACATTTATCTTATAGCCGGTTTTTGAATATTAGAATTCTACTAACCGCTAAAGTCTGTTTTGGAGTCTATAATGAAAGTCGATTTTATAGTCCATCTTTTAGCCGTCAAGATAGCTGCCTAAAGCTTTATAATTTCATTTACTGCAATTGAAAATGGCATTGATTCTTATAGCAGCTTTTTTGCAAGAAAGAGAAAGAACTCCTGCTGATATTTTTCATTTTAACATACAACGCAATTATTTACGGGATACTTCAAATCCGTTCGACGTACGAAATATTGAGTTTGTGCGATTATTCCGAGTGGATAAAATAACGTCGTTCTCAATAAATAGGTTGAAAACATATATCCTAATAAAGTTAGATAAATCAAAATCCATTACTGATTGCAATTTACTTTATTGCACTTAGATTAAAAGTATTTAATCAAATGCAATTTAAATGTATAATTACTATTGAAGATTTCTTATTGAATTTTCCAACTATGATCAGTTTATTAATGCCAATTGGAAATACTCTCAGGGCCCAAATACGGATGGAAGAACAAGAGATAGAGCCAGTGCCTCAGATTTTAGTGAACATTGCTAATGCTGAAGATAGAGCAGCAGGAAGACGGATTAGGCAAAATATTATCACCACTTATTTCAACAATTAAGGAATCACAAATTTTTTATTTTCATTACCCCTTATATTAACAAATTTTCTTGTGGCAACAAAGTCTTTATTCTTCAATATAAACTTCAATAAAAACTCTATTTGCTCCATAAATAAATAACAATATGAATGAGATATAGGACGGAATATATTATATTCTTTGTACTTTTTTGAATAGTAGACTTCCGCGGATGACTAATCTTGAAAATTCTTTGTACTTACATATGTCCTTCTATATCCACTTCTTTTTAATCGTAAACTGAAAATGTGAAATATGAATCTGTGAATAATGTCTATGCATATCAAGCACATAACCCATATGATAATTCTTATAAAACTAACAATTAGTGTTGTCATTTGTCAAATATATAAAATATGCAGTGTTGCCGGTATATAAGAATACATTGAAAACGCTATAGTCTTTCTTCTAGTCGATTTATATTTATAGTCCGACTTAAATTAGAATTAATAGAATACCAATAGACTATAATTTTTGGTCTATATCTATAGTCGGCTATACTTATAGCCAGGTTTATAGCCGTTTAGCAGCATAGCACTTCGTGTTAGAATCATAGGATAGGCAAAGTTTTTAATTCTCTAGGCTGAATAGTGACAAATCGTATTTTTTTTCTATACTTTGACTACAGGAGAGGAAGCTCTTCTCAAGAGCTCATCAGTGGAACGAGTCAGACGACCTGCAGAGGTATAACTATCACATTAGGAAATGCTTGTATTTCCAATCGTTTCCACGTCGAATCTTTGAATCGCGAGACCTGCAGTGCTAAGCTGCTAAACGGCTATAAACCTGGCTATAAGTATAGCCGACTATAGATATAGACCAAAAATTATAGTCTATTGGTATTCTATTAATTCTAATTTAAGTCGGACTATAAATATAAATCGACTAGAAGAAAGACTATACCGTTTTCAATGTAGCTTTATCTTATATACCGGCAACGCTGCATATTTTATATATTTGACAAATGACAACAGTAATTGGCAGTTTTATAGGAATTATTTATTATGGGTTATGTGCTTGATATGCATAGACATTATTCACAGATTCATATTTCACATTTTCTGTTTATGATTAAAAAGAAGTGGATATAGAAGGACATATGTAAGTACAAAGAATTTTCAAGATTAGTCATCCGCGGAAGTCTACTATTCAAAAAAGTACAAAGAATATAATATATTCGGTCCTATATCTCATTCATATTGTTATTTATTTATGGAGCAAATAGAGTTTTTATTGAAGTTTATATTGAAGAATAAAGACTTTGTTGCCACAGGAAAATTTGTTAATATACGGGGTAAAGAAAATAAAAAATTTGTGATTCCTTAATTGTTGAAATAAGTGGTGATAATATTTTGCCTAATCCGCCTTCCTGCTGCTCTATCTTCAGCATTAGCAATATTCACTAAAATCTGAGGCACTGGCTCTATCTCTTGTTCTTCCATCCGTATTTGGGCCTTGAGAGTATTTCCAATTGGCATTAATAAACTGATCATAGTTGGAAAATTCAATAAGAAATCTTCAATAGTAATTATACATTTAAATTGCACTTGATTAAATACTTTTAATCTAAGTGCAATAAAGTAAATTGCAATCAGTAAAGGATTTTGATTTATCTAACTATATTAGGCTATATGTTTTCAACCTATTTATTGAGAACGACGTTGTTTTATCCACTCGGAATAATCGCACAAACTCAATATTTCGTAGGTCGAACGAATTTGAAGTATCTCGTAAATGCTTGCGTTGTATGTTAAAATGAAAAATATCAGCATGAGTTCTTTCTCTTTCCCGCAAAAAAGCTGCTATAAGAATCAATGCCATTTTCAATTGCAGTAAATGAAATTATAAAGCTTATACAGCCATCTTGACGGCTAAAAGATGGAATATAAAATCTACTTTCATTATAGACTCCAAAACAGACTTTAGCGGCTAGTAGAATACCAATATTCAAAAACCGGCTATAAGATAAATGTGAAGGCAGCTACAGTTGCGTTTATAGTCCGAAATGAGGCTATAACTATTAGCAGCATAGCACTGCTGGTTTATCAAGGGCAAGGAGTGACATTGTGAATGATATTCTCAGTGAGATATCTGCTTTCCGGCAGGTATTTTCACTATATAGGTACACCGAAAAATTTCATAATGTGGTAGTTATATTGTTGGCTGAGAAGTAAAACATTGGCTGTTATTTCACACCTATTTATCAGAAACTTTTCAAAAACAAGTCCTCAGTGAGTTTCTAATATTGACCTTAAATGACAACAGCGATGCTGTTCTAGCAGTTTTTACAAAGTAAGGTGGTGCTAGCTTTAAAATGATGTCGTCGATTAATGAATGAAAAGTAAGTCCCTTGGTGGCTTTCGACGCAAAAATTTCATTTGGTTCTCAACCTGCAACACTTTTCCTACATAATATATAATTAACCGGCAACTATACCAGTAACAAAGTAGTCACATTCCAAAATTATAATAATAATTTATTGTTTCAGTATGGATACGACGTTTACTTGACATAAATTCATTTCTTTTATTATCAAGATAAAGGAAATAAAAGACAAATTTTTATTTACACGAACTGCAAAGTTTAATTGTTAACAATTTATTGTTTCATCACAGTGACATTTTCAAAGGGTATTACAAACTAGTTTATTGTGGTTGGAGCTACGGTTACTTTACTGTAGCTTCCGTTTGTTCACAGCCTTGTGCTGTTAACTGATTTCGGAAAACATTCGTTTCTTGACCTTTTGTCGGTTGCGTTCGTCTACGTTTTTATCATTGATGTGATGTTTCTTCTAACGGTTTTCTCAGGAGTGTCTGTATAAATTCTTGGTTTGTACTGAAGAGTTTACCCCACCGTAGCTTTCTCGTCATCCACATCATTACATTCATTCCCAGAATCTTCGTTGTACAGCCTAGCCAAATGATCTGGAGAGTGATTCTACCTCAATCCCTTGATTATTAAATGCAACGTACTACGCTAGATATCAAACGTTCTAGCACCTATTCTTTCACACACATTGACAGTAAAATTTCACGAATGGCATTTTTAACAGAGGTTCATCAATTTGCACCCTTTTCGTTTTTTTTGTAATTTCTAACCATCTGAAATATGTATATCACTACTAGAATAAGGTACGGAAAATTACAGGTCGAAACTGCCCCGCCCACCTGTGAAATAATGCCTGCATATGTCATAAAAATAAATATTCAATCTGAATGATTAATATTGAGGTCAAAACAGTTAGGAATAATTAATTCGTAGATATACCAACATATAATGCAGCTTACAGAAGACACATTGGATGAAAGGTCTCTGGGTAACTAACAAGTGAAAAACTTACCTTTGAGTCACAATTATCCAAGATGTCTTGAAACGTCACAAACCATACACATATAACAACCGAAAATCACTAAATCATGTCATTAGCGAATGTTAATAACATGTGATATTTCGCGGCGTCAAAATTTAAATTTTGTACATAATTATGGTATGTGGTTGAATCATCATCTGTTCCAAGAAGAAGACCAAGAAAATCTAGGGGCAGTTATCGGGATTGACATGCAAGTATTCGGGGTCGAGTAATACACATTTTAGGGCTCAAAGTGGACAATGATAAGAGATATACACAGAAGTTCCAATCGCTCTTAAACCCATGGTTTGGTTAGCAACCTGCGTACGGTTTATAACCAGCCGGAAGTGGGGAGCACACCGAGGATGAGGAACCTCTTTATCAAATTAGTTTAGTTTAAGCATTCAAATCGCTTGACAGAATACTGTTGCTCAAATAGGCACAACTTGTAGATACCAAAAACTTCAGCATATTTAGGAAATACAACTAAACGGAGATGACTGTCCCTTACATCTTGTGGGACTGCCAATCCTTAGCATTTATCAGATCTGTTAGCTCAGGTCCCATAAAAATATGTATGAAAAACCATCTCAGTAAGAGAAGCGTAATCAAGCGGTCTATGTGAATTCAAGTTATTAACAGTGTGGTGAAAATATTGTAAATAAATAGCTTTCATACTGCGATTTTGCGTTTTATTCATACTTTATATTAAAAGCGTTTTTGACATGGTTTGTAAAATGTTCAAGGTTTACATTTCGGCTCCGCTCGTCTCTCGCAGCTTTATTCATTTATAAATCGACGTCGATAAGTTCGAAAATCGCCTATTGTAGTGAAATTTTTCGGGAATTGAGTATTATATTAGTGTTGATGTAACTATTTTCTTTTATTGACAATTTGTCAATGAGTTCATGTGATTATAGAAATCAATATAATCGGTTTTGATTAATTATCATTTCCATGTTGTAACAAATAATTAGCGGTAATAAATTAAAATAAGAGATTTACTCACTTGATAATTCGTCATTAAAATTAACCACTATACTCTGCAGGTGCCATTGATATTCTGAAATGAGTTTCAAAAGGCGCAAAAATGCAACTTGTGGGCTAACTGGAATGACAAGTGAATTATTTGATGTATACTGCAATACATTTAAAAGACCAATGACTATATCAGGAAAATGGAAGTGATCTATTAAATGAGAACGTATCCATCTCTTAGCAATTGCGGTGCTGATTCCATAACTTGGATGTTGAGTTTGAATGCTGGAATACAATAAATAATTAATATGATTTAAAGAAATTTAAAATTATACAATATCAAAACTTTGACATACAGGTGAACCAATGGGAATGTTCAATCTTGAATAAGACAAATATTTTACAAATTTGTCCAATTTGTTTTTAAAAAGGAAATAGCTATTTGTGGTTAATGCACTGATTGAATATGCAAGTAAAATTTTGTAGATAAAACATAAATTACAAAATAACTATTTGTGGTTAATGCACTGATTGAATATACAAATAAAATTTTGTAGAGAAAACTTGAATTACAAAACCTTTAATTGTGAATAAAAAATCAAATAGTTGATGCCCAGTCTGATATTATTAAAGCTAAGAAGACGGTTGAATCGGTAAACTATTAGGATTATTTCCATCAAATACTATGGTGAAGAAAATAGACAATTCAGTATCCAGTTCTTGTGTTATTTTCAGAAATGCAAAATTATTTTTTAATTGAAAACCGGTATATTTATTTAATTAAGATTTGTTTTGAGTAGTGAAGAAGATATCCCTAATAATAATTATTGTTAATATATTCATTGAACAATGTACATTTTATCTTACTGTACTGTATGTTAATATAAATACATGCTACCTACTTAATTAAAGACAGTTAGTTATGAATATGATTTTAGTACCTAGTTCATCAAATAATTCTTGAACAGAACAAATAAATTTCTTTAGAATGTAATATTTTTTCATCTGGCTCTTTTGTTTAAAAGCAGGATCGTGGAGAGAAAATCAGGACCCGAGGCTAGTGACCTACTGAAGCTACTTTCAACGAACAAAGTAAATGACTTTGTTCATGGAAAGTAATTTCTTCTTGTACCACAAATAATATATAATATTACGATTTTGATTTGAAATACCATATAAATCAATTCCCCCCTCAAAAACCTGGGTACGGGGAATTCGAGGGGTTGTTGGAATTTTCAATTCAATTCTATTTAACTGTTAGAAATTGTTCTTAAACTATCGATGGATGCTAATGGATGACAAATTGAAAAAATGAAATTGAAATATTTTATTTGATATTCAGCAGAAGTATTCTTGATTGCTAAGAAAGGATTTTTACAAATTAGACCCTTAAGGGGATTAAAGGGGTTGTAATCCAATTATTTTGACAGTTCATCTGATAGTAATATACTATAATAATACATAAGACTAAAAACTAAATAGAATTGTTAAGGCCTAAAACATATATGTCAATATGTTTATTGATTGTCCCTCTCAATTCACATAAGCTTTCCATGGCATAATTCCTTAAACTGTTTCTAATCATTTGCAATATATTAGTGTAACTTTTCAAACTCGGGAGTAACAGTTAGTTCTTATATAAATGATTTGTTTTGCTAACATTTTATTATGCTAATTTGAAGAATCAGAATGTATGACTGACTGATTCGTGAAAGGCAGAAACGTTGGACAATACCACGTATATGAAATCTGATGGAATAATTCTGAATAAGCATCCAAAGGACTATCGACCTTATTCATTCACCTATATATGGCCCTCTTGAAGGGCCGCCCTGAATAAGTAAAATGGTTTTAGATTGGAATTATTCTAGATTATTGTCCAATTCGGAATAAGAGAATCGTGAAAAGAGACAAAACTATTCTCACCCTTTCATTGCACTAATAACTTTGGGTTGAACATTCAATGTTATTTCCATTTCCACACTTTCTGTAGAATCTTTATAAGCAACCATTCCATTTGAAGATATTTCTCTTTTCAGAAGAGCTATTTCTTTGGGTATATAAATAGTATATCGGAAAACTAATCCATTATAAAATACATCTATGAAACCTGGCTTAACAGATGAGATAATACCATATTTTTCGGATAAAAGCTTTGAGATTTCCAAATAGAAAGCACATTTCATATACCTCAAAGTTTCCAAATTTTTTGGCCACTTGGAACTACTTTCTGAAATAAAAAATAGGAATTCAATTTATAATTTTCCATGTTAATGCTTTCAAAATGTTACCTAAATATATGACACTTTCAATTGGTTCTATGTACTTTGGAGCTCTATTCATTTTTTCTTCATCCAAAACAAAATTATTATCCACAACGTTTAATTGTTTATCACAATTGTAAGCCGATGGTATTGGAGGAAATACACATGAATAGCTGAAAGAAAAAAGTTCAATCAGTGATATAAATATGTAAGATATCTGACAACTGAATCACTGGAACCTATTCATATGCTCATAAAAAACCAGTAGCAAGAGAATTCGAACTTGGCAACCCAGCAGCAACACCAGAGCCGACTGCTGCTGAAAAAATTTTATATTCTGCAATTTGCAATGTCTGGAAGTTCTTCTTTGTTTTTGAATTCTTCGACTTCAATAAATTTAATATTACTGCCAACCTTAGAAAGCGCTAGTTTCACCCAGTAATATTTTACTGAAGTAGTTGCACTTTTCTCAAAAAGCCGTATCAAAATGGCCATTGCGTGCTTACATCCACCTTGATTTTCAGCACAATCGTGATAACACTTTCCACGTCTTCTTCATTTTGGTGACAAATCAATGTGCCAGTGGCTCACTTTTCACTTTGTGTTCAGGTGTAGCTAACTGTATTTTTCAGTGTATTTTGAGCCCTTACGTTTCACCTGAACATATTATATAGCTTCCTTTTGATAGGATTCTCTGGCTGCCGTGAAAAAAGCTCACATGACGTTATAAATACTAAAACACTAACTACTGATGAACAATGTGTGAAACTGCTCCGAGTTGAATAACAATAATAATCTATTAGAAAACTTGTAAAAAGAATATTACAATATGTTAATTATTTGTAGGTATAAAAATCACATTTCTACTAATAAATAATACGTATATCATACGTAAGTAGGGATGGAGGGGGCCAGACAGTCTTATCAGATGTGTGTCAAACACATGTCTGAATGTTGAAGCACGTGTCTGAATTTTGATGCACGTGTTAAACACTTGTCAAAACTGGTGCTCGAATGTTATAGCATGTGTGACACATGCATCAACATTCAGACACGTGTTTCAACATTCAGACACGTGTTTCAACATTCAAAATTGTTTGACACATATCTGATAAGACTGTCTGGCCCAATCGTCTCCACCCTGTACTTACGTATTTTTTATTACTCTCTACCGAACAATTTCCTTATTCACTACAAAAACATTAGGCTTATTTACTTAGAAAGATTTATTTATTTAGTACTTATAAAAGACGCATTTGGAGAAAAAAGTCCAACAGTCTATATTTATATCAATTCTAGGTAAATTATCACTTTGCCCTTCAACAAATCCTTCTTCCATTACGACGAAAAACTACACAAAAATACAAGAAAGTATGCAGAGACGTGACGTCTCAGGCTAGTTGAAAGCAGTGGCGGCTCGTGAATTTTTGAGAGAGGAGGCTGGACATAAAATGTTTTTGTAAAAATATACTCTATTCACAGCCTTTTAACCTTCGCACAGCGACCGTACTAGCTACTTCAGTGACAAAATTAATTGTTACCCAGCAAGAACCAACGTGGAGGTATAGAGTTTCTCTTGCCAAAAAAAATTTTTGTTCGTTTTTTCTTTTATTTTTTTTGGATTTTTAATATTTTTTCTTTTTTTTGGAATTTTTCATATTTTGTTTTTTTTAATTAATTTTATTAACTTTTTTTATATATTAACGGAATTCTACGGTCTTTAGTTTGCGAAAAATGATCAATAATATTATCAAAAAATGTATCATTTTGTTTTAAGTGTTTTACTAAATCTTTTTCAATAGATATTAAACTAACATTGTATAAACGATTTTGGCCCATTGTATTTGGCATGTAAGTTTTAATTCGTTTGAGAGTAGAAAATGATCTCTCCACCGATGGTGGACTGTCAAACAAAGTAGTTTATAAAACTGAGGTAAAACTTGTTGCAAATCATTGTCTATCATATATTTTATCATATCGGCGTGACTGTCATACTGGCCTAAAATATCTTTATCCGAGTATATAACCCATAATTCATTGTGCCGTGCTATTTTATCAAAAAATTTATATTTTAGAACTAAGTTATCTTAAAGTGTATTGGGGAACTCTTTTGAAAAAGATTCGAAAAATCTTCTATTCGTCAAGTCAAAAAACTTCAATTCATGTAAATCGGAAAATCGAATCTCAAATTGACCTTTAATAGTATGTAAAATTTCATAAAAAAGTTGTTTATAATGTAGTTTCTTGTCTACCAAATTATATGTTTTCCTCCTTTTCGCGGGAGGAGCCTCATCAGTTGAAAAATTTTCAAATAAAATATTAAAATGAAATTCTGTATTACGGAAACTTGAAATTTTTCCAATGAGATGTTTCAAACGATCTCTTGAATAAATTATAATAGTGAATTTATGTTGTAAAATTTGAAAAATAAGATCAGTTTGTTCAAATATTAATTTAAAATTATTAAGAAAAAACAAAAATTCTTCATTTTCTAAATAAGATTTTAAACCAACAGCAGCATTTAATGAAACCTGATCTGTTGAAAAGCCATCACTGTTTAATACAAAATCAAATGTTTCAATTAATTTGTCTTTATTTTTATGTATGGTAAATACTGCACGTGATGTAAAATTCCATCGAGTTGGAGCATTACAGGGAAATCAATGATTTTTTTTTAAACTTCGTCTTGTCAATACTACTATTAGTATTAACAATGATCGATTTTGATAGTTACCTGACATTACTAATCCTTTCAAATCCGGTAAAGGCCGTTTATTTAAAAGAAACACTTTTATCATATGTTAATTCACTAAATGGATTTTCTAAAAGGCAGCAACTAACTCACTAACACTCATTTTAAATTTACAACAGATGGCGTGACAACACATAAACAAGCACTGACTGACCTACTCAGCAGTCGGCAGAAAGCACGTCTCGTATTTCATAGATTGCTAGCGGCTGCCGCAGGCTAGCCTCTAGAGGGTGTTGCCATTTTCGCTGATTTGTCCAGTTGGCGTTCGGACTGGTCGGAAAAACGGCAACTGCGTTGAACAACACATGCTCAGCGTTTGAGATATATAGAGAGTCTAGCCTCAGGGCATTGTTGCCAGATTAAAAATAACTACTGAGAACGGGGAATTAATTGTAAAATTTTGAAAATTATCAGAGAAACAGGAAATAATATGGAGAATGATCATTAAGATAAATTGGTGAGGAGGCTGAGCCTCCTTAGCCTCCTTCGAGGAGCCGCCACTGGTTGAAAGTCACATCATCATTCATCGCTAAAATAAACTAACTCAAATATTCTATTTCTCTCTTATCTATTGACGGATTTCAAATTTTTCTACACCAATTTATTAGTTTTGCTCTATATTTTAGTTAAATGTGACAACATATTATATTATCAGCATTACAAAAATTCTTCATTGCAAACTTTACCGATCTCACTTCTTGCTAGTTTTTTTGTTGTTTGTTAAGTCTATTAAGCAAGCCCCTAATTAGATTGCAAACGTTCATACATTTGCAGTTGGCGACTAATCCCTATTGCATCTACTTAAAAATGTTAATTTCATCGAATTCTCTTTGTATCGTAAATAGCATCTTATCTCCACTGAGTAGCCCTAAAAATACACTCGCTCCTCTGGTTCTACCCCGCAGGACCAAAAACGGGTATGCACAAGTAGCTTCGACTTCGAAGGAGAAGGCTCTGCGAGTTGTCATCTTCAGAGCTTGGAAACAGGTTTAATCCTGCCGAGGTCATGGAATTCAATTATGCCGTGGGAGACGTCATCTTCGCCCTTCCGGAGGAGATTACCCCTCCACGATTCCATTCCACCAGGATTTGGAACAGCTGTCTGCTGACAACAGCAGTGGATGCCGCCTCTAAAGAGTGGCTTGTAAATACAGTGGTCGCCTTAAAACCACGGGGGGACGCGGTCAATCTCCGTGCAGTGGCGCCCGCAGCTCTTCCTAATCGGAGAAAGGCAATGGTGCCTGGAAAGAGGCATCTTCCAAAGCAGGGACTTTCCTCTTCCAAATGGCGAATACTCGAAAGGAAGGAGGAAGCTCTGGGTCTAAGACTTGTTGTATGGCTGGATCAGCGGTCGGTCAACCTTCTTACGGAGATGGACTTCCAGCCTTACACCGAGGCTACCAGGGCTCAGGTAGCCCTTCTGGGTCCTGGCGCAAATCATGACGGACCGGAAGATGTCTCACCATCGGCTGTCGAAATGAAGCTACTTAGCGAGGTCCCATGAGACTGCTACTGCTCCAAAACCAAGATTTGTAGAAGATTTTGCTGCCATCATGTTGGTAGAATTTTTACAAATCAACCTCCAGCACAGTGAGCTCATTGAGCAAAAAACTAATGTGTCACGGTTTCAGGAACCGTGGGCATACCAGGGTTAAGTCCTTCGGGCGGCACTTCGGGACCCTGTGCAACACGCTGCTCAGCGTGGTGGATGGCTGTTGCCGCACAGAAGGGCTCAAGGTCAACCCTGACAAAACGGAAACTGTACTGTGTTTACCAGAAAACGTAAGCTAGGCACACTGCCTGATTTACCTTCTCTGACAAGGTTCTGCAACGCAAAGAGTTCGTGAAGTTTCTGGGAGTAATCCTAGACCCTAAACTGACTTGGCGTGAACAACTCGAATATCGAGTGAGGAAGGCCCCTGTGGCTTTTTGGGCATGCAGAAAAGCTTTCAGCAACACATGGGGATGACAGCCAAATAGCCTTTATTGGATCTACATCGCTGTGATTAGGCATATGGTAACCTATGCTGCGGAAGTGTGGCGGTCAGGAAAAAAGACTGGATGTCCCTGGACCGACGGCAGCGGCTTGCATGCGTAGGCCCTTGAAGCTCTCGCTATATTACCACCTCTACACGTATATGTAAAAACTGAGGTCATGTATAGGTTAAAGTGCCTAGACCCTAGGTCACTGGACCAAAATGCACTATTCTCGTGGACACAGTGATTTTAAGTGAGGCAATCTTTAAATGCCCCATACTAGAAATGAAGCAAGATAGCATGATTCCTGCTATGTCTCACTTCTCCCAAAATCCTCATCCCGGATAGAGGAGACTGGAGTAACGAAATTCTCACCCTACTACCACCAGGTGGGCTCGTATGGTTCACAGACGGGTCTAAGGTAGGTCAGCCTTCTGGGGCGGGGGTATACCTAAAAAGGCCAAAGGTCACTATCTCGGTGACTTTAGGCGCTTACTGCACAGTTTTTCAGGCGGAGGTCTACACAATATTGACTTGTGCCATGGAAAACTCATCTGGGTCCCTGGACCCAGTGAAGTTGAAGGAAATGGAATGGCCTACTCCCGGGCCAGGCCAAGGTGATCCTATCGGACCGGAGCCAATGGTCGCTTTATCAAATTGCGTGGGGGTCTCGTCCTTCTGGGCTAACTGAACAAAGAGTGGTCTGAATTGTGACGAGAATCACCACGCATGAAGCACGCCCCAAGCTCTTCATCAAAGAGCCTGTGCCTAGTTTCTCAACTCCTTTCTCTGAACAGAAGGGACATCAGAGAGATGGACTGGAATCCTAACCAGTCACTGTCGTCTTAACAAACACCTTCATACTATGAGCATCGAAGATGATCCTATATGTATGAAATGCAGAGAGGCAGAAGAAACTGCCTCTCACTTCCTGTTGGAATGCCCCGCTTTGACATCCCTCAGGCACCGTCACTTCGAAGAATCAAAACTGTTCCCAGAAGAACTTATGGAAGTCAGCGTTGGCAATATTCTGGGTTTCTGGCGGGCCACAAACCTGCTAGAATGAAGTAGGCTTCTGACCATGGGGCGCACAGTGGACCCAACAAAGTGGCGTAACTGCATTTGGGAGCTAAGCCCCTCCCCTCAAATGATGATGATGAACTTCTAAATATCTGGGAAATTCACCGATAATTTGCATAAATTACCCTAGGTTAACGTTCCTCTACAGCAGCATAGGGAAAAATAGATATAACGTCTGGGGGGGTGGGGGGGTATTCTACAGCCCCTCCACCTACAAATGAAAAACGGCATTGGCAAAGTTGCGGGAGCCTTGCCAATGTTTCTTGACAATTAAAAAAATCAGTAAGAGTTTGAGATTTGAGTGTCGGTCGTAAAATATTTCGCTTGGCAAAGTTTAGTATTCCTGCATTGTTATTCAAGTTAATAAATGTGTTTGTTTTTGGATTTCATAGTTCACCATATGGACCTAGAAACGCTGGCAGGAATTAAATTAGAAGGGCGTATGTTCTAAAAGTATAGAAGTACGTTGCCTTTGTTCTATCTTTCGTGCACGTAACTCGTGTACCTTTTACCTTTGCTTGAAAAATAGTTGCATAAGCTCCTGGACTAATCGATGGTTCATTCTTCGGCTCCAACTCGGGGAGTTTTGGAGCCCTTAGTAGTTCGGTTTAATTCCGAATCCATTCATCTATTTATGGGAAGATGATGTTGAAGGGAAGGTTACGGTAGTAGTTGTGGGTATGATATCTGAGATCATTCCCAGAATACTGACTTTCCATGTCATCTAGCAACCTATTCCGCTCCATAATGCCTGCTCGTGACCTGGCAGCGGCTCCTTTGTGTTACACTATGTTACCCTCAGCTGGGGATAAATCGGAATTTAATAAATTGCATTTTCGTTCATACATTTCCATCCGTTCTGAATTACCTAGATATTTGTCTGTACTGTGTTTTAAAAGTGATAAACTTTCTTGAGAAATGGTGTGACCTGTATTCAAAATATGTTCGGCTACCATCGATTTTTCATTATTTTTCTTTTTATAGGCAAAATGTTCCTTATAACGAGTTAAAATATTCCTTCTAGTTTGACCAACATAGCATTTTGAACACTACTCACAATTGATTTTGTAAATACCGGATTTGTCGAAATCGGAAACTTTATCAAAGGTGTTGACTAAACAGTGTTTTAGCTTTTATTATATCTATAACTGCTTGTATTGCAAATTTAGAAAACAAATTATGGAATTTATTAATTACTGAAGAATGATAAGTGAAACTTTTGATTGTTGGGATGTACTTTATTGAAGTAATGAATTATCTCAAGTCTAATGAATAAAGGAATACGGCGCATGAAAAATATAGACATCGAAGATTCAACTGATCAATCTACGATTCTTCTTAACGAAAAATTCTACTCACCAGAAAATATTCGAATTCCCTTGCACTCCCGTTATGCTCAAGGACATTTCCAATGACCTGATTTTCTGACCAAGTTCATCTGAGAAAGATGTAATTTTGAGAGTGGTATCTTCATTAGTACCCAAGGGATACCAGGTATTTATGTTTGCATTCAATAACATTTCTTCACATTCATCATAAAATAATTTATGGTTCAAATTTAGTTTTTTGTTCATAACATAATCTATTATTGTTTTGATAATTTCTCTCTTTTTCTTGATCGTAGGTGTGTCGAACAAAACGGCAGCTTTAGCGGTTCCATCTCGAAATCTATAAAAAGTAATACAAGCATATAATGTCTAGTATAGTTTTAGAAAAATATTCAGTGGTCAATGGAATTAATTTATCAAATTTAGATTTTTTCAGACAATCAGTGACTGTTCATGTCGTTTTGATTACATAAAGGGTTCGATTCTCTATCATACTATCATATAAGTTAATTCGTAATTTGTTCAATTTCTTTCACTTGACTTATAAGTTCACATACATCCTTAACTATTACAAATCTCCCATCACGAATATAATCAGCATGATTTCTAAAGATAGTCAATACTGTTATAAATTTTAACCTCCATTCTTTTCGTTGATATTTCAAGTAAAATTATGACAAAGAGTAAGTAGTTATAACATTACTTATTCAGGTTATTGTGTAAAATAGCTTCCATCATTTTGATAAGTGAAGCATCCTATATCCCATTATATTTCCGAATTGTACACAAAATGGTGGATACTTACTTATTAATAATATAAAAACAAATAAATTGTTTCTGGAATTTAAATTGATAACTAAATAGTTTGTTGGGTTCAAACATAGCAAGAAAATTGCTTAACAGGTCGATAGAAAAATGTTCAACGTTCAACTATTTATTGTACAGGCTAGATATAATTATTTATGGAATCTAGCTTCGAGAAGCCAGAACGTGAAATTTCAGATCTAAATCTAGTTATTTTTGATACCAGGAAGCTATAGCAGTGGGAAGATGACAAAAACGGTGAAGTGAGTCTTCGTAGAGTCCCTGTCGATAAAGAGTTACTTCAGCTATTCCTTAATGAAGTAGAATATTATCTTTCAAGGATAGTGCATCTGAACCGGTCTGCTGCATGAATACAATAACAAAATTATTTTAATTTTTTACTTTTAGATAAATATAACTTTGAAAGCCCCAAAGCTTTCTATCACAGCAGGTCCGAAGATTTTCCCTAATTATGATTAAATGAAAGAACAATAACTTTGTTTTATATCACTTTTAATAATAACATGAAAACATTACTATAGTTTCAACAAGTTTTGAATTTGAAATTTATATTACATATTATCCTTAATCACCAAGATATATCTGTCTCTATATTATAACAGGACCTGATTGATTGAGGCATCACAAAATCTCCGAAATAATAAAGCCGACCGACATGAAATTTGACAAGTACTCAACCCCAAAGGAGGTAAAAGGAATTCGGTATATTTCGAAGTTTTCGACGTTCCATTGTAATTATGTAGGAAGAGGATTATAACATGTTGAATGATGATCCATATGAACAGATTTTCAGAAACCACCTAAATGCGTTGAATTGGTTAATCAAACTTTAAAATCCGGTACCTCTTTGATCTTCGATAATATAAAATACAATCTCCCTAATCGGTTTTGCTTACCTAAAATTCATAAACCAGGCAATTCAACGAGACTAATCTTTTCAAACATTAATTGTTCCACTTTAGCAAAAGAAACAAATAACCAGCTCCATTTCCTTGACATTAACATTATTAAAGATGCTAACCACTTTGAATTCAACATATACAGAAAACCTTCACAAATCAATATAATATAATAGTATAAGCAGAGGGTAATCCCTTGTTTACATTTCTAATTCCAAATAGTATTTCAACAGGCGGATTTTCATTTTTTTATTTTTTGATATCAAAAAAACCTCCGATAGAGTCTGGTATGAGGGACTAAATCAACAAGCTAAACTCTAAAAATTCCTCCTCAAACCGACCAAACTAATACTTTCTTAGTATATGGCTCTCTTCTCTCTATATCGATCAGCTAAATAGCTCCAGATAGCTGTTTACCTTACTTTGATTTATCAGTGGAACGAGTAGAGCTGTTCTGCCATCGATCGATATCTTTACTGATGTATATATAAACCAATAACAAAAAGTGCTAGACAGGAATAGAACAACTAACACCATCTACTCGAGAATAGATGTGCCTTAGAAAACCCAACAGGATGTGAACATTAACTAAACGGATCTTCAGTAGGTTTTTAATAAAAGCCACGACGGGCAATGTTAAGACCAAGTGTGCCAGAGCGCGGCATAAAAGTCAATAATTAAAAAATTACTTGTTAGAAATTAATCTCGTCCACAAAGGTAGTAAGGTCTCTCTTTATCGATAAATCACACCTCTGAATTAGATTAAGTTCTAATAAGTAATTGTTCAATTATTAGCCAATACCTCATCTTACTGATCGTTCCCGTGAAGGTTAAAAATTCTCGCTCCTAATCTTTCTCCCCCACAGCTGGTCCAAGGTTTTGTCCTCGCTCCTGTCTCATCTATGCCTACGATACTCCACCCGCCATCGATGACCCAACTACAGAAATCTCTTTATTTGCAGGCGACAGGGAATAGGACCAGCGGAGTTCTGCCAACGGAGGATGTAGAGCCAACTCGATGCGTTCAGTACTTGAGCGTGTGCAAATGGAGACTCGCTCAAATTCACAGGCCATACTCTTCCCACATCATAGACTCCGAAGCAACCGGAAGTTGCACCCGAATAATGTCCGGCTTGAGCTGTAGGGCCGCTTTGGCTGAGTCTTAAGGTAACACTCGAGAGGAGCACCTTGGTACCTCAACTGGTCTGCCGATCTTCAGAAAACCCTTTAAGAAGGCCAGGAATAGGAGCAAATTGCTATCGGCTCTACCCGGCAGATTTCGAGGATTCAGCACCGATTCCCTCCAGCACACATACAAGGAATTTGCCCGTCCCGTCATCGACTACCAAGCCTTAATCTACTCCACTCTCCTGGAAGGATGTTAGAGCAACTAAAAGCCTGCGCAAAATATTGCGTTGGCTTCACAGGCTCTACTATCGACATCCAAACCGGTTAATCATTGAACTAGCGGACATCATTCCTACCAACTCCTACACACTCTCCAAAAACATTACACCACGTTGCACGATCCCCACGAGAAGGCGAAAGCTGGGCTTATATCCACCACTCGGGAGCGATTTGCGAAATTTCAAATACGTATGACAAATAGGAATGTCGCCAAAATGAGTTACACATACAGACATCATCTTAGAAATAGTCCAAACCGATTCATAAATGCTCAAAATGCATATTTCTGTCAAAATCAAAAATGTTTATTTGTCCTACACTACTTCCCTTACTTACTACATAGTATAGTGAGGGAAGTAAAAAGAAAAAGTGAAAAAATAACGTTTCACTGAATGTTATTAGAGTATTCTTGTGTTTGGAGAACACAAAGGTTATGTTAGTAGGAAGTCAATTCATAACTATCATTATTATTAAAATATATTCACCTTCTACTGCTGGATAACTTGCCCCAAAATGCTACGAATTCCTTTTCAGCTGGGTCATTGAGAGCAGGTCCCAATTCCATAAATTTAAAAGCAGAATCATAATTTAAATTAATTCCTAGCAATATTCTTCGATCTTCTTTCTTGTTTTCTGCACCATATTCCCACACATTATTAGAACGTACATATGGAACTATATTAGTAACTCTATCAGTTAATCCCCGCTTTAGAACATCAGTAATACATTTTATTATTAACGATGTTTTATTTCCTAAAAACTTTGTTCTCTCTTCAGTTTTAACATTTCCAATTAGAACATCAAAATTGTTTTCATTTCCTAAGCTGCAATACATTATAAGAACAAATATTATTAATAATATCTGTATTGTAAAATTGAAACACTACTATTTATACATAAAAATTCTCGGGAAATAGGTCACATTAACACTTTGTTTTAAATATTCGTCTTTACGTACGTTTCGATCTCACGACCATCATCAGAAGACTCACTATGTCTAAAAAGGGGTTTACTAAAACTAATTATAGCACAAGCGTCCAAATCGCACAATTTAACTTCAATCAAAAGAGCCCACGCCGTCGAAACTAACAGAACTACGAATAATCGAAATTATATCGTCAGTATTAAAGTAAAAAAAAATTTTTTGTAGTAAGAATCCGCTATTCAGTAATATTATTAAAATATATGAGTGCATATTGATTTGTATTCTCATAACAACTGAGAAGAACGAAGTTATTTGTCAAGTATCTACTTTCGAAACCAGATGTGTAGGATTTATGAGTAGGTACTTAAGAACGGTTCCAGACCTGTACTGGAAAATTACTATTACGAATTCTTCCTAAAAATATTTTCAACAATTATAAAGACGTATGTGAAAATTTGCAAGAGATTATTTAATCAAATTAGTATAAATATGACTTAGATTTTGTGTGTCTACCCTATGATTTACAGATTTGGGGTCCCGTTTCATGTGAATCATCTCCAGGATAGATCTTTTATAATAATTGGTTTCCTTAGTTAAGATATTAACATTGTTGTAATCAAATTGATGGTTATAATCAAAGCAATGCTTAGCAAAGGCGGTGGAATTTTCTAAGTTGTTATTTCTTGTGCTATATTTATGGCGTACATTCTTTTTTGTAGATATTGCTTAGATCCCAGTATAGGTTCCATCACAATCTAAACAATTCAATTTATACACTGTGTGGGTTTGTTTATCTTTGGGTATTAAAGGTTTTAGATTTGAGAAATATTTCCCAACACAGTTAGTAGGTTTATGCGCAACATTTATATCATACTTTTTCAAACATTTTTTGATTTTCTCTGAGGTCTCCGGAATGTAAGGTAGAGTTATAAAATTGTCTGTATTACCTTTTATGTTATTTTTATACGACGAACCATTATAGATTTTGTTTATTCTTTCTTTAATGATAGGATTGAAAAGAGTTTTTGGGTAGCCATTCAATTCTAGTGTATTACGAACAATTTTTAAATTTTTGTCGCGGTCATCTGCGTGGGACAATTTTATCGCGCGATCTGTAAGGCTGTTTGACACTTTTTTTATAACAAGCTGGTGCAACGGAATTGAAGTGAAGATAACGTTGAGACCATACTTCTTTAGTAAACCAAGAGGTTTTTATTTTTCCATCTGCATCATGCCTAATGTTCATATCTAGGAAATTTATGTTATTGTTTAATTCTATTTCACAAGTGAATTGAAGTTTACAGTGGAAATTGTTAAATTTATCAATTACATATTGAATTTTATCGTTGGGAACACACATAAGGCAATCATCTACATACCGTTTAAAGAATACAGGCCGAAAATCTAATGAACTCATAACAGATTCCTCTAGGCACTCCATAACGAGGTTAGCAATGGTAGCTGAAATAGGAGATCCCATTGCTGTGCCGAATATTTGTCCAAAAAATTGCTCACCATACTGAAAGTATGTGCATTCTAAACAAAATTTTACAGCATTTTGTTTGTTTGTGTTTGTAAAGACGAATATTTAAAACAAAGTGTTAATGTGAACTATTTCCCGAGAATTTTTATGTATAATTCATACTGGGTCAAGAATCTTATTATTAACACTACTATTGTTACTCGAGTTACGGCATCTTCGGACGGTAAACAAATACAATTAAAATACAAAACTCGAACTATAAATATACTAATCAGTATTGTAGTCGAGGAAATGACGCATTAAACCTGGAATTTCGAACGAATGAACGGATTTTGATGTAATTGGGATCATACGAATCGGGAAGTCAAACATTTTCATGCCATTTTCTGGAGAATTACATGACTTTGAAAATAGCTGGAATTGGTTACTCAGGGGTTTTCGAGGGTGCTGAACACGAATATGATGTTTCAAAATGCCCATAATGCACCTGGTGGTTAGTAACCCTGGGTACCACGTCGGCTCAGGGAATTTACAGAAATTTTATAGAAAACGGTCCTATATTTGTCACTCGGGGGTTTTAGAGAATGCTGAACCCGAATATGATATTTAAAATATGCTATAATGCACCTAGAGTAATTGCCAACCATAGCGATACTCAAAACCTACACTCCCCAATTCAAAACAATTGAACTTTGGATGAATGTGCGTGAATAGTTGATCTATAACGGAGCATCGAATCGCATTGTGTTCATCAATGGTCTACTATCCTACATCTACATCCAGGAATGTGGGTTCAAATCCCGCCTATGGTTCAATGTTTTATGTTTATTCATCTTTATAATCCATCTTGACAATATTATGGCTTTGACACAAAACAGTGTTAGCAGTGTTATTATTGCTACATATTAGATATCTAATTAAAGCAATCCCCCTATTTCAAAACTTGAAAGACATTTTCTATTTACTCAGAAATGTCTGAACTAAAAAAACTTCCCCCATTGTCCCCCAAAATTGCAGTCATTTATTAAATTATTATTTAATTTATATGGAAGGATGAAAAGAAAATACTTACTCAATGATCGCATCATATTGTAGATGGAAAGGTAATCTTGTCAAAAATAGGTAATGAAATGAATCCAAACTATTATTATCCAAATATTTCAAAGAAATTTCACATTCATTTTTCACTTTGAAGTAAACATCAGTATCTAAAAAAGCTGCAACATTGTAGCAGCCTGATTTATCCAGAATAACAACATCAAAAGAATTGGTAAATTTTTGGAGAACATCACTATTCACATTCTCAGATATACTGATAGGAGTAGTATTCAAGCTGTTAGTTGACATAAAATTCCAAAAATTTCTGACTGCTTGATATGAGCTCATATGTTTATTAATTTTCCTTTTGATAACCAAATAAACTATTATGTGAAGTACGATTTCTTCGGAAAAACTACCACAGCCTTCACTAAGTCCTCTTTGCTTCAACCAAACTGTGATTAATTTAATACCTTCCTGAACATTTTTCAATTCAGATAAGGTGGTTTCAAAGAATGAATTATTTTCACTCAATGTTGTATCAAATGCTATAACTGCATTATAAAAAGGTGTTGATGTGTTCTTTAAAGAATCATCAGTTATTTCAAACTTTTCAAAAACATTGGTTTTAACATTGTTCATATCAGGTAGAAATCTAGGTGATTTGAAATAATTTTGCTGAGGTGTTGCAAATATTCTTAAAGTAACGTTCTTACAACCCCTTGGCACTATTTTCAGTATAGGTAGTAGCATATTTTCATTGTAGTACTCAAAATACATTTGTGTACACAATTTCGAAATTTTGAGGTGTTGTGCTACACATAACAAATAATAATATCTCTTAACAAAATAACGATTGTTTAAAAAATCTTTGATACGAAAACATGAACTTGGTATAACTAAATTAATATTTGAAGTAATATTTGGTCCAACAAAAGAGTTTAATTTATATAAACCAAATGTTTCTATATGTTGTGGCTTTTCGAAGTTGAGAGTTATGTCTTGATCACAACTTAGGGCCCCAAGTGGGTTTTCATTTTTCATTGTGATATTAGCAGTTTTATTGAATTCTTGTTGTGGAAGATCATTCAGGAAATTTTGAAATGAATTCATCCATGTTGTAAGTCGTTCTTTATGTTTAGCTTTAATTTGTGTTGATGAAATTAACTCTTCTATCTGTAATCGGAACAAATTGTTATTGTATAGATTCTCAGTTTCTCTTAACTGATTTAATTCTTCTGCAGTTGGTTGTTGATGCAAAACGTTTTTACTTCGTTTTGGTTCCCTAATTTTATCTTCAGTAATACTTTCATATTTAATTTTTTTAAGAGGCTGGGATATTTCTTTTGGAATATCATCTGACTGTTCCATTTCTACAGTACATTTCTGAAACATGTTAACATGTATCTGAATCAAAACTTTGAATTAATTAATACATACTTCTGTATCATCAAACTTCATTGTAGTTAATAAAATAAAACATCAACACTAACCAAAAATTATAGGTTAAGGCCGAGGAAATAAGAGGTTAGGTCACAGATCCCCTTCATTATTTTTCATGGCAGTGGACGAATAAAATGGTTTTTACTCTATGCTAGAATATGTTACATCACTTTTGAATATACATAACAGCTTTGTAATAAATATTGGATGCGAACATTCGAAGAAATTACACGGAAGAAATTAATTTATATTTCAATGCTTTTATCTTCAAATATATCCATATTTACGTGCCTGTTGACTTATTAATAATAATAATTGTTACTTTTTACTCGCATTTATTTAAATATAATTATTTTTCTTCGAGTAATTTTCTGGATTGCTTATAATAACAGCTTAGCCGAGAGGTGTTCTCCTAATCATACTTATTTTTTATTAAATTAGACAAAATGCGCCCACATGAATTCACCTTTTTTCTTCATAGTGATTAGACAAAGTTTTTGGTTCACCAGGTTGAACAGTGACAACACGTCCTATAGTCTCAGACAGGCTGTTTCGCCCTTCTTATTGAGGTCGTCATGAGACGAGGCAGACGTGAAGTCACTGATCAACCAACTCTGAAAGTGATTTAATAAATCATCTTCAAAGTGTTAGACGAACCAGAAGCTCCAACAACATCTGCCATAAAGCAGATGTCCCTCAACAATGCATTTGGAAGCGAGTTTGAAAACAAATGGCAATTTCCAAATTGTCTGGCAAGTGTAGACGGAAAACATAGTCGCATTAACCGGCGAAGGATAGTGGCTCTTTTTACTGAAACTATAAAGCATATGCCAATTTTGATTTATTGCCATGTAGGTACAAATGATCGAGTTTCCGATGGAGGTGTAATTCAAAACACTAAGTTTGATGAGAAATTTGAGGAAAGCCAACTGAACTTTTTTATTGAAAACGAAGCGATTTCACTGCAAACAGGTTTTCTAAAATCATTTAGCGTACGGGAATTACCGATATAAAGGAAAATCTTCAACTATTGTCTCTCTCGAGCACACAGAATTATAGAAAATGTATTTGGTATAATGGCAGCTCGGTTTAGAATATACAGATATTAACTTAAGAATAGATCCTATAGAGTTAGTGGTAATAACTTGTGCTGTATTACACAACTTTCTGCGTAGAAAATGTACCAGTTCATACATCACTCCTGTTGATTTATTAGATCAAGTAGACTGGATGCGACCGCGGATTTCGTTCAAGCTAAACTTATGAACGCGCACATCCTTCCAACTTGTCGCCACTAACACAGCGACTTATCGTAAAAATTATGTTTGCGGAAGCAAATTCATGTGCAAATTGAGCGTCTGTGGCGGCCTTAAAATTAATATATTTTTTTAGTGTTCTTTCAAGAAACGCTGCATAAAATAGATGGGAACTGTGCGACGATAAAACTTTATTCCAACTACTGCTGACCGTTTCTGTACACTTTACGAATAATGATTATTTATGTTATGGTCTGGAGACGTATCGCAGATAAGTACAACCTGATGCTGTGCTTCCAAGTGGTGATCAAAAGTAGAATTGTGCAAAACAAGTTGCTGTATCATGAACTTCACCTTAAATGATTATATCTCAGCTTCAAATGATCATTGTAACATTTCTATCCTTCAAATGATATGATTTTGATTCACCATTTTGTTTTCAAAAAATTATTTTGTTGGTTGTTTCAATGAAAATCGCATTCAAAATATAAAACATTTATTACACATACTCTTTTACAATGCCAAAGCTTGTTGTTAGTTAAAATATCACCACTCCTATGAATCCGTCTTGTCCTGGAAATATATTTAAAATGGGTCCAAGAGGCCACTTTAACGCCGGCGTTTTCGTCATTGACTATTACCAAGGTTCCTGGTTGAAGCTACTCGTTGGAACACACTAATTTCCATTTGATTCACTGTTGCAACGTGTTTAAATACTCATGCTTCCAACCATTCCAAAAGTGCTGTAGCTTTTGTTGAAGCCTTTTGTATTGAGGTAGACGATTGGCGGGCATTGCACAACATCGACTAGAGGTACAGCAATGAGTGAGTCGCCAATCCAATGAGTAGATGACCGGGGGTAAGAGCGAGGAAATAATTTGGTTCATGGAAAAGTGGGATTATGGGACGAGAGTCAAGGACCGATTATGTCTGCGCAACAAGTGTTTAACTCTTCGTATGTTAAATTTGAATCACCCACAATATGTTTCAAATGGAATTTTGCTGATTTGATTGCAGCTTCATATAAACCACCATAATGATGATATCTTGCTGGTGCAACATACCATTTAATACGATTTTTATGAAAATAATTAATAAATTTGGGATCCCTGTCAAAATCGAATACACTTGTTTTAATTGATTGCGCTAATATAATTCGCCTAGCGATAAATCGCTTGAACGCATTGAGAAAACCTACGCTTGTCAGAATATCAACCAGTTCAAAATGAACTGCTTTCGAGGAAAAACACACAACAATGTAAAGATATGCTTTCACTATTTTACGATTTGGAGTTTTCCATCTTTTATAAAGAATGGACCTGCGTAGTCTGTGCCATAGACTAAAGAAGGTCGAGACGGGGTAATTCTGCACTCTGGTAAATAAATAAGTCATTTTCTGTGAAATGCTTATGATTTAACGTGAAAGCAAGATTTTTTTATAACTGCTCCTGCATGTAAAATAATTTTATGTTCATTATTCATGACGAGTTTAGTAAAATGATGATTAAATGGTAAAAGTATAGGAACTTTAGCGTCATAACTACCTGTAGCTCTAGAAATTCGCCCCCAAAGGATTTGATGAACTTAGTTTACTACTCGGAGATACAGATTTACCAGACTCAAAAATTTTAATTCTTGACTAAATTCACGAAATTCAATATTTTATCTATTGCATTTAAAGAATGATATATTTCGCTTATAGACAAAGTTCCTAGGATCTTTTCATTTCTTCGAGAACAATTGTGCATACATCTTAGACAATATGCGACTAAACATTTTTAGCAGCTAATAATGAAAATTGTGATAAGTTTACTTAAAGTCAACGTCACTTATACTATTTATCCTGTTCTTATACTACAATTTTATTGACTTATTCTTTTTCAACAATATGGAAAAATATCTTAAGCCTAGTCGCTTTGACACAAATCCGGACTCACCGATGGCAGATAAAGAGTTTACGCACTGGTTCGCTACATTTGAAAATTTCTTGAATTCTTCATCCGAAAATCTGAATGATGCCGATAAATTCAAGGTAATAGCAAATTTTCTTTCATTTAACGTTTACGAGATGATTAGCGAGTGTACAACGTACCAGGATGCTGTCACAATTCTAAAAGTCGCTTACATTAAGAAGAAAAGCGAGATTTTTGCACGACATTTGCTAGCTGTACGTAAACAACATTAGGAAGAAAGCATTGATCAGTACCTTCATACGTTAAAAATATTGAGCAAAGATTGCAACTTTGCTGCAGTAACCGCTGAGCAACATCGAAATGAGTACGTGATTCTTTCATTAATGGACTATCATCACCTCAGATCCGTTAACGTCTTCTTGAAGAAAATACTTTAAGTCTGGACGAAGCAAATAAGCGCGCTGGGGCTCTTGAAATGGCGCATAAGCATGCTGAAGGATATTCTCAAATTAATTATTCATGTGCAAGTATCAATAAAGGGGACTCTGCTCCCGAGACTGTCATTTTAGTCCAGGGCGAGACGGACTGTTCTAGTAATGCGGGGGTAATGTGTGCTGGCATACATTCGGACAAGAATAAGTGTTATTTTTGTGGTTACAAACGTCATCCGCAATCTTCCTGTCCGGCTAGAGATGAACAGTGTAGTAATTGTAAAATCATTGGCCACTATGCACGAGTTTGCCGAAAATCAAAGAAAACTGAGAAAACAAAAACTGTTTCTGCGGCAGTTATCGCTTCTTTGGGTGACGGGTTTTTACAACAGCTGAGTCGAGCGGTTACTACAACTACTGTAAATGGAGTTCCTTCTAATTGCTTGGTAGATACAGGAAGTTCAGGCAGTTTCATCTGCCTCGAATTCGTTATCAGGCACGATATTAACATAATTCCTAATGAAGGACGTGTTTCCATGGCATCTACTTCTTTGTGGACCAAGGTTGAAGGGTACGTTAATGTGAAACTTGAAATTGGCAAACATTGCTACCCAAACTGTAAACTTACTGTTCTTAAGAAACTCTGCTCAGACGTCTTGATTGGACATGATCTATTAAAGGAACACTTAAAAATCATGTTGAATTTTGGAGGTGAAAAATCTTCACTAACCATCTGCTCGTCCATCGTCAATATCGAACCACCCCGTCTCTTCAGTCATTTAACCAAAGACTGTCGACCAGTTGCCACTAAATCTCGCCGTTACTGCGAAGCAGATATAAAATTCATTGAAGATGAAGTCGCTCGATTATTGTCAGAAGGGATTATTGAGCCCAGTAATTCTCCATGGAGGGCACAAGTGGTTGTAGTTGAAAATGAAAATCACAAGCAACGACTTGTGATTGATTACTCTCAGACCATAAATAAGTATACACTCCTCGATGCATATCCCCTACCAAACATTGACAATGTTGTTCGGGCAATTGCGAAATATAAGCACTTTAGCACAATTGATTTAAAAAATGCTTACCATCAAATTCCCATCTGCGAAGACGATAAGAAATTCACTGCATTTGAAGCAAAAGGTAAACTGTAACAATTCACTCGTATACCTTTTGGAGTCACAAACGGAGTGGCCTGTTTACAACGAATTATAGACAAAATAATCTCTGAAGAAAAGCTTCCTGGAATATTTGCGTACCTCGATGACATAACGGTATGTGGAAACGACAAGAATGATCACGATAAGAATCTAAATAAACTTTTGTTGACCTTCACAAAATTAGGAATAGAAATCAACAAAAAGAAGAGCAATTTTAATCTTACCTCAATTAACCTACTTGGACACCTTGTTTCACACAACTCAATAAAGCCAGATCCAGCTCGTCTGACTCCTTTATTAACCATGCCACTGCCTCAAGACACCGCCTCCCTAAAAAGAGCTCAGGGATTTTTCGCTCACTATTCAAAGTGGATATCACATTTTTCAGATAAGATTAAGAAGCTTTCAGCCTGTCGTTCTTTTCCACTAGGAACTGAAGCTGCAACGGAATTTGAGAGCCTCAAGAAAGATATATTGAACTCCATGGTTACAACTGTGAAAATGATTCTCTTCTGGTGGTGGAAACGGATGCCTCTGATTATGTAACTAAATAACTTAACTGTATAAAATCATTCTCGATTTTATTTTGCATTGTTTTTTAAAATTTGAGGAGAATGTGATAAGTTTACTTAAAGTCAACGTCACTTATACTATTTATCCTGTTCTGTGCTTATCAGTGTTAGTTGTTTAATTAATTTGTCTTTTTTCAATCATTATGTAATTTGTTTTAATAAGTCAATAAAAGCCTACAGTCAGGTACTCATTATTCTTATACTACAAAAATGTATTTTTTCTCCTTTCGGGAATGTCATTTAGACCAATTTTAATGTTCGATCCTGTCCATTGTTGTCGTGGCAACCATAATGTACAGTTTGCTAAATTGTCAGGGTCTAAACCTTTGAATATACCATCTTTCATTAAAATTAAGTCTTTGAATTTCAAAAATGCGATTTGCGATGAAATCTTGCTGATTTATCGACTCATTTAGAGCCTCTATACCATCCATTGAAGCCAAGGAACGAGACAGAGACAGGTTGACTCAATAAATGGAGATCTGGCAACGATTTTGAAATGTGGATCTGATAATCTAGTAGAGTTTAATGCAACAAAAACTCAAGCTTACATCTCCTACAGAAAGGCGGATCCCACAATCCCTAATATGATGATGTCAGGTACAACTATTCCTATGAAGTCTTTCATATCCATGCTCGGGAATTTCACCAACAGCAGCCTCTCATGGGATGATCATGTGAGGTCCATCACGAAAACCGCTTCACAAAAACTTGGTTTGCTATTCCATGACAAGAAGAATTTTCCTTAACAACAACTCCTCATAATCTACAAAGCACAGATTCGACCTGTCCTGGAGTAATGTTCACATGTTTGGGGTTCGGCTCCCAAACATACGTTGAAGCTCTTGGATTAAATCCAGGAGAGTCTGATTGACGATGTCACACTTACGAATTGATTGACCTCTCGAGAACATCGTAGAAAGGTGGTCGATCTCTCCCTTTTCTAAAGATATTTCCATGGTCGGTATTTATCAGAAATCTCGTGTGTTGTTCCACCACGAGAGATTCCAGATAGGCGCACTAGATGGGGTCAAGCTGGTTACCTTTCCATTGTCAAACTCGTCATGTCTCAACTTCCTAACACTTAATTTTTCTATCGAACGGTTTCTCCAGATTCCTTAACCTCCAAACCTTCAAGAAAAATTCGAATGTCTATCTCCTCTCCCAACATTCCATTCTTCGAACATCGTGTGAGCCACCAACAGTTTGAATGTAACATTGGATATATTTCATGATCGTATTGTCGCATTTAGGAGTTATGGCTGTCATAAATACTGTAAGATAATTTTTGCTTTTATCGTGACTGGACCTACTGAACCCATATGGTCAATTATTTGAGATATGACTGTGAGAATAGTTCTTTCTGATAAAATAGTATTTGCAGCCATTGGAAATTTTTCTTCATTCTCATGAGCATACTGTTGCAAGCAGTTATTTATTTTCAAGTGTACTAAAATGAAATAAAAAATCATGATCTCCGACCCCCATATACCAATTTTGTATAGAATCGGACCATAATCACTTAACTCGTCCGCCATCTTGAACTAGAATGTTGACTAAGAAATCATGATCTCGGACCTCGAAAATCCCCATATACCAATTTTGAATACAATCGGACAATAATCACAAAACTCGTCCGTCATCTTGAATTTTTGAATTTTAACTAAAAAATCACTATTTCTGATCCCAAAAACTCCCTTATATCAATTTTGAAAATAATCTGAACATAATCAAAAAACTCGTCCGCCATCTTCAATTTTAACTAAAAAAATTATGATCTCCGACCACAAAAACTCCCATATACCAATTTTAAATAGAATCGGACCATAATGACAAAATTCGTCCGTAATCTTTTTTTTCTTATAAATAAGGCATAATACATTGTCACCCGAATGATGAGTACCTGTTAAATTTCAAGTTAATCGGAAGACTAGAAGTGGGTCAAAATTCACTCGAACGTACAAATAGATAGATCGATATAGTTGTCAAATTAGGATTTGTTACAAGGATCGATTGCAAATGCTCCCAAATTTGGCATGCTACTAGTAGGAACCATGGCGAACAAGAAAAAAATTGCTCCAAGAATATCGGGGGGTGGAACCCAACAAATTGTTGGTTTTAAATTAAATAGGTTTTTGCTGTTATCTTGAAAACTATACGGTTTACCAAAAAAGTTTCAAAAGGGTGAAAGATAATTCAATCAACTACAAAAAATGGTATCCCCAAATGCGTCAGGTTTCTCAGAAATAGTGATTGAACGACATCAAAATTTAGGTTCGCGTGTACCGGCGTGGAACTCACATGATCATTCCATCAGAGGGTGCTGATGTTGGTGGTGATACCGAGCATGGCTATGGATGACTTCATATTAATAGTGTTACCTGACATTAGGGATTGTGGATCCCCTTCCTGGAGAAAATACAAGCTTGAGTTTTGGTTGCATTAAACTCTATTAAATTATCAGATCCCCATTTCAAAATCGTTGCCAGATCTTCAGTAACTGAGACTACCCGTCTCTGCCTTCCTACTCTGGCTTCATTAGATAATGTAGAACTCTAGATGAGAAGCGGTATGTAGTGTGTATCATCATCTGCAAAGTTGTGGACGGGATAGGTCATTCCCAACAGATCGTTGATTGGGAGCAAAATCAATGGTGCCAAGACAGATCCCTGTGGATCAGCAGCGGTATTGACGGAGGAGACTCCGTCAACCACCACATGGAGTGATCTAGCTGAGAGAAAACTCGATAGTAAACGACAAAGTTGAAGCAGCAAACCATATGACGGAAGTTTCCCAAGAATGCCTTGGTGCCAGGCTCGGTCGTATGCTTTGGAGGTAGCCAATGCTACAGCTAGAGATTACCCATATTATTCAATGGATCTCTGCCATATATGTGTTATTTAAGCAAACAGGTCTCTTGTTGATTTCTGTTCACGGAAGCCATATTGCCGGTCATTTTGGAGCTCTAGGTATTGAATGAGCTCGATGTTGATTGCTTTCTCCATTACTTTAAAGATCACAGGTAGAAGTGCAATAGGGGCTATAATTATTAGAAAGGGTCTCTTTCCTTTTTTTGGGAATTAGTTGGGCTCTAGCTATCTTCTGGAAAGAAACACCAAGTTTGTACGAAAAGGTGAACAACATACAAATAACTGGCCTCTTAGTTTTTTGGTATTTAAATCAAGCAGAATGCACATAATTCAGCGCTGACGACAGACCGCGGCTATCGATGGCAGAACAGCAATGTGAAATCTAAATTAGAATTGCGACAAGTTTCGATTGCAACAGAAGCACTGATATTTATAAATTTATATGGAAAATGAATTATATTGTGTGAATATATGGATAATAGTATATTTAACGAATGTTAGAGTGAATGGATTAAGAATGCACATGTTACTTTTCATTGCACTTGTGTTAATTTTACATAAATTGATGTGAAACTAATCTCTTCGTGCAGTATGTATCTAAAAATTAAGAAGGAAATCTATTGTTGTGTAATAGATTGTAAAACTAAATCTTTAAATTCTCCTGACATGAATATGTACTTCTTTCCTGCATCAGAATACAAAATCCACCGGCGCACCTCACGGATAATTGCTGCAAGAAGACAAAAGTAGTAAGTATTCACACCAATTTTCAGGGATGCGAAGTTTTTAAATCTAGAATATAATAAAAGAAAACTAAATGATTTGTAACGGAAAATTTATTTCGTTTTATAAAAATGTGACGTAATTCATTCTCAATTGAAGACATATGTGGATAAAATATGAATATTTAATAAAATCAAATATTTCAATTATGTCATAGTTTCCACATAAGTGTTTCCTATTAAGAACCTTAATTATATGTCTAGTAGTCTTTATAGTGAAAATAAACATTTAAATGATAAGTTATCCCGTAACTATCGAGAACTAGTTCTCGATGGTTACGACTACCCATCGGCAGCTTTTGAGTACAAAAATTAACACTTAGATTTGGCTTTTGATTTAATGACTTCATGCATATGGAGTTCTGGGAGTATGGTGTATTCAAAAAAGGAATTTCAATACTGCTTAAATAGCAATACAGATTTTAGTTTGGTTTAATTAAATTCTGAATATTTAGTGCATCCATCGGCTTGGTTTGTTTTCTCTCTTTATTTTCAAGTATTAAAATGATGCTGCGCAGTTCAGTCAAGCATTTCTTCATTAGCTCAAAATGTGGTACACAATGCAGGGACTTCATCTCTGATTTCTCGAACTAGAAACCGATAGAAGAATCACTTAAAATGATCGATATCGGATTCAAAGAAGACTACACCTTCGTTAACCTGGACGATAGTTTGTCATTGATTGAAGCGTAGTTGGCGAATCGGTTTGGCATTCATTCAAATTGGATGTTTTTCAACCGATCAACTTGAAATGTTTTGTATAATTAGAACCACCTTACAGGTCGTTACCAAGCTCGAATTTTGAAATTCAATCTGTGATATGTTAGACTTTTCGGGTACCAAATATTTTTATGGATTAATAAAAATTTTTATATTACCGCTTTTGATGACAGGTTAGCAGCTTATCTAGCATTATAAGCTATAAACCAATGCATCTTTGTCGGCACATTTTATGTCGCTAAACCTATTCACAAGCATGCTAACGCATGCATCTTTACCGGCGCTGTCTTTGGCACTAAAGAGATCCGTCTCATACCCGTGAACAATAATCAACTCAATCGAATCGTGAATCCCGAAGTGAAGCGTTTACATCAACATAGAAATCATTTGCAAACTATAAGTCCATCCGTTAAATTCCGACGTGTCAATAAATTTCATTGTTTGAGGTTATGAAATCGTGCTGCGCTTCTGTTTATCCCAATATGGAATGGTCCCGGGCCTAAGCTTTGGTTGAGATAATATATCGACGATACCTTTATCATATCGCACAAGGGATAGGCTTCTAGAGAAATGTCTGAACCACATCAATACTATTTGACAACATAAAATTTACTATGAAGAAAGAGAATCAAACAGACTTAGCAGCTACTTTATAAGATGAAACTGAAGAACACCAATTCAAGCAAAAACTTCATCCACCTGGTACAATGCGAGTCTGCAATGTCACACATTAAGGAAACCAAGAGACCGTTGAAAATCAGGCTGTAGTGGCTTCTGTGAGTCGGAAAAATATGAAAATGTTTCAGAGCCTAACGAGACTCTCTAACCCCCCCCCCACCTCCGTTTTCGAAGGTGCTAAACACCCCCAAAAAGGGTGAAACTCGGATATACCGACATATTTTGAGAAGAACCGCGTCACGTCCCGTTTTCGAGGATGCTGAACACGATGCCGGTACTTTGGAATTTCTCCGAGTCAACCCCACCCCTTAAATGGCCAAAAACAACCCCAAAAAGGGTGAAACTCGGATATACCGACAAATTTTGAGAAGAACCGCGTCACGTCCCGTTTTCGAGGATGCTGAACACGATGCCGGTACTTTGGAATTTCTCCGAGTCAACCCCACCGCTTAAACGGCAAAAAACAACCCCCGAGAGGGGTTAAACTCGGATATACCGACATATTCCGAGAAAAACTGCGTCACCTCCCGTTTTCGAGTGTGCTGAACACGATGGTGATTCTGGATCTTCTCCCCGAAGCAAACTAACCGCTGAAACGGACAACAACTACCCCTTTGATACCCTGAATTTATGAAGTGGATAAGAAAAATTCGATAAGAGAAAATGTATAACAAATCATTGAATACACACCGGATGATGTTTCCACATTTGTTGACTGACTGTTCACCCTGAATGAAAAATAGGCGTATACATCGTGTCTAGAAAATCTCCTGTATGGAATCAGTGGTACAATTCTACATATTTTATTTTATTAAATCATAAAATTTTATTTCACGCGTACAATTACTTATTAACTATATATACAAATATAAAACTGTTTCATTGACGCATATAACTACATATCCACTATATATCCATATAAATCATTTTTTTCACCCCTCTCGGGATTGTTTTTTGCCGTTTAAAGGATGGGGTTGACTCGGATAAATTCCAAAGTACCGGCATCGTGTTCAGCATCCTCGAAAACGGGACGTGACGCGGTTTTTCTCGGAATATGTCGGTATATCCGCGTTTCACCCTTTTTGGGGGTGGTTTTTGGCCGTTTGGGGGTGACGGTCAACTCAGAGAGTTTAAACCACCGCCACGACCTTTTTTCCGACTCACAGAAGCCACTACTGGAAATGGACTCGCATAAGTGAATCGACCAAATCCGGAATTGCAGATCTTTGCAAAATAAACTGGACCGATGCCGAGATTTTACACAGCAAATATCACTGTACAATGAAAATTTAAGGAGGCATAGAAATTGGAATTTGTTGGTAATCGCTCACTAGAATGAGGAGCACGTGCGTTGGACCGGATGATGGTCGGTAAATCAGCAGCCTGCGCTCCCATGTACAACTGTGTGACAACATATAAATTGCCTGGTAGTCTGAGTATTTGTTAATAACAGTATTCAACTATAGCAGATTGGAGATTCTTAGCAATTGAAAAGTTGCTTTGTAAAGAGAATTTTTTTAAGACTAGCAGTTCAAAAAGTATGAGATGATTTCTATACTAGTATTAATTCCGAAAAAAAAAATTATCAACTACTTAATCTTAATGCCAGAACATTTGTTTGTATGTTTTTGAATACTGTGAACTAGTATCTTGTAGGTGAGCAATATCATGAAACCCTTTTACTTCTATCCCATAATAAATAAATTCTTTCAGAAATATTTGTTTTGTTTCCATTGCTGTAGGAATTGTGGAACTAAAAGGTTTAGTAGGTGTATGTGTTCCATTTTATTCAATTAATGATGCAATATTAATGACCAAAACAATTTTAATCCACATCACATTGTAGTTTACTAGTAACCAATTTAATCACAATTTCATATAAAATTTTGTTCTTGTTCAGGTAATCTATAAATAATAAATTTATATGACTTAGTACACTGTACATTCCTTCATTAATTGAAGAATAATGGACTTTTTTATCTAATAACAGTATTAATCGGTATAAAACTTGATCAAAACTATCTTGCAAATGAATAAAGATTCGCGGAATTTCATGAACAATTTTGTGATTTTGTTTACAATGAAGTGATATTTTGTGACATATGATAAGGATAAATTAATGAATAATTACTTTGTTTTTATACCACTTTTAATAATAACATAAAAAGTTACTATAGTTTCAACATTGAAATAGTTTTGTATGTTTGGTAATGGCATTTCGGCGTTGAAACTATAGTAACGTTTTCATGTTATTATTAAAAGTGGTATAAATGTAATTGTTCTTTTATTTAATCATATACTCCAGTCTGTAAGCTAGGGGAATATCAAAATTTTTTGGAATATCATTATTAGTCCAGTCTGTGAGGTGGAGAAAAAGGCCGAATCGGAAAAATTCTTTTTGCATGACGTTATATGGACCATGAAGGTCATTCGTGACTTTTGAGCGACTCTTCAATCTCCTCCAATTCCCTCCTATATGATAAATTAACCCTATTTTCAACCCCATTTTTAAGATAATTCTTAATTTATCAAAAATGAAAATTAAGCTTCCAAAAGGTTTTGGGTCGCTGAACACGAATCCGAGGACATTTTCCCGGAAAATTCATTCAATGACTGGAAAATTTGATAATTTTCACTCAAATTTACTCATTTTTCACGTGTTTATTGTTTTATACATAATAGAGATTGACAGTCACGTATTTCGATACTGAGTATCAAAAAACCAGGAATATTTGAGGAAAACTGGAAAACCGGAAAAGAAAATCTTTCCATGTCTATCCATATCTATCGTGTGATAGATAGGTCAACATAGAGGTTTTTTGGTCGCTAATTAATAGTTTGATAATTCAAAAGTTCAACAATATCATTTTCAGGAAAAACATGAAAATTTCATTATGAATTCTCCTTTCCTTTAAATGGAATTTGTCGAGTGTCGTGTTGATTTACGTTTATGTCTCGATGGCAATTTTAAATTGCCAAAATTACAAGTGATGCCAACTAACTATTGTTTGAAAATTTCAGAAAAATCAAAGAAAATCCCAAGGAAAAACAATATAATTCCATCGAATTGACAGTACGTTACGTCATCGTAGGGTTTTTAGGTCGCTGATTGCGAATTTGACATCGAAAATGTTCAAAAATATCATTTTCCGGAAAAACGTGGAAAATTTTATCATGAATTCTCCTTTTTTTGAGTGTCGTGTTGATTTACGTTTACGTTTTCGATGTAAATTACAAAAATTAAAAGTTAAAATATAAATTGTTTGAAATTCCGGAAAAATCAAAGAAAATTACAAGGAAAAACACTCTAACTTCATTAAAATTATCGTGTGATAAGTCACTACGATTTTTTTTTTCGCTGATTACGAATTTTACATCGAAAATGTTAAAAAATGTAATTTTTTTTGTAATTTAAAATGGACTTCGAAAACATAAACCTAAATCAAGATATCACTCTGAAAATCACATTCAAAGGGAAGGAGAATTCATAATAAAATTTTCCGTGGTTTTACAGAAAACGATATTTTTTAAACATTTTCGATGTCAAATTCATAGTCGTCGACCAAAAAACCCTACGATAACGTATCGCACGGTCATTTCAATGGAGTTATGTTTTTCCTTGGGATTTTCTTTCGATTTTCCAGAAATTTTCAAACAAAATTTTTTTTTTTGGAATCACTTGTAATTTTGGCAATTCAAAATTGACATTAAAAACATAAACGTAAATCAACACGAAGCTCGACAAATTTCATTCAAAGGAAAGGAGAATTCATGAAAAAATTTTCTGCGTTTTTCTGGAAAATGATATTTTTGAACATTTTAAATATCAAATTCGTAATCAGCGACCAAAAGAACCCCCATAGTGACCTGTCACACGATAATTCCAATGACGTGGAAAGATTTTCTTTCCAGGTTATCCACAGTTTTCGCGCAAATTTTCATGGCTTTTCCTACTTCGGATCGAAATACGCGAATTTCACCTTCTATTATGCATAAAACGATGATCACCTGTAAAATCGAAATTTCCTCGATTTTCCGTCCATAGAATGAATTTTCCGGGAAAATGTTCGGATTCGTGTTCAGCGACCCAAAAAACTTACTAGAACCCATTTTGGAGACTTAATTTTCATTTATTGATGAATTAAAAATTATCTTAAAAATGTGGTTAATTTATCATATAGGGGTGAATTGGGGGAGATTGAAAAGTCGCTCAGTATTGAGCTAATAATGATAAATTGCCGTAGAGTAATGGCTTTTACCACCGATTTTTTGATAATGATTAATTCACCAATATTTAATATTAATATTTCCAACTTTAAGGGATGTGGACTGAACAACTACTTCTAAAAATATAATAAAATAACACTTTGCTTTGTTTTTATCACATATATCATAGAAATAAATCGTGACTATAGTTTCGACAATAGCGTGTCATCTTCACACGATACTAATGTATGGAAATATGAATAATCTTAGCTATTTATAGTACAATATAAGACAGGTAACAAGTGGGTTCCGGTTGGGGAAACACATTGTTAGAATAGTATAATTGAAATTGGATAATGAGGTAAGAGTTAATATTGTGATGAGAAAATTTTAATGCGGAGGTATACAAGAGGATTATGGGAAATTTTATTGTCATTATTTTTAATGACAATACATAAATTTTTATATATAATGACAACAAAATTTTTACTGCTTTCGGTTTGATGTCTTAACAACGTAAAATTTCCTATAATCCTCTTGTGCCTTCCTAGTATGCCTCCGCATTAAAATTTCCTTAGCCTAATTATTGAATTTCAATTATACTATTCTAACAATGTATTTCCCCTACCGGAACCCCACTTGTTACCTGTCTTATATTGTACCATAAAAAGTCAAGATTATTTATATTTTCATACATTAGTATCGTTTGAAGATGACACACTAGTGTCGAAACTATAGTCATGATAAAAACAAAGTAAGTGTTTTATTTTATTATATCAATATGATAAATTATCACAAAGTAATGGCTTTCACCATTGAACTTTTAAAAATGGTAATTTACAATAAACTCTTCAATGATATTATTATTATTATTCATATTTTAATAAATAAACTTCAGTCATTGTATTCAGTCTACTAAATTAACCTGGAAACAGCCACAATTCTGTTCACAAGTTTCCAATTTTAATAAATCAACACTTAAGTAAACAGTTAGTTTTATTTAAATAAATTACCTGAACGAAGAGACAGTGTTTGAAATTAAACAGACAAAAGGAGAAAATATAAATTTAATCAGACTTGCCTTGTAAGTTTCAATTGAACAAGTCTTATTTCGTCCACAATAATAACATTCACTTTATAATCTCACTCTATGATTCCTGCTCCCCATTTGACTGGAACCTTTGCAATCTTCGCCTTCTTATTTCATCCTCTGGAGATGGAGAAGTAGAAGTACTCGGCGATTCTTTGATTTGAATGTTACTGAATACTTTGATTTCCGTTTCGGCAGTAGGTTTGCTTTCGCCGACTAAAGTATTTTTCGGCTCCGAATCATCAGATTTACTTTTTGAATTGATAATATTAGGTAATGGTTCAGTCTTAATAACTTTGGCAGAATTTGAACTCGTGGTAGCAACAGAATCACCTGTTCCACTTGGATTACTAGAACTATCTGGGGTCAGATTGCTTGCAACATTGCTGGTTTCAGTTGCAGGTGGTGTAGTTGATGTTGCTGGTTGTGGTAAATTTATGGAAATAGTAGCAGCAGCGGTATATTGCTGCATCATAACCACAGCTGCATCCAACATTACCTGAAATACCAATTTTCATACTGAAAAGCAGTCGCTTTCAATTTTTCTTCGTACTAAACAGTAACAAACAATTTTAACGTTGTTCTAAGCAAACATTTTCTTATGTTTGGATGAATCTAAATATCTTTATATCTTCCTTCAAACAATCTATTAATTTGACTGACATAAAATAGCCTTCAAAAATTAATTTATATTCCCGGTTTTCGGATGTTGTTTTAGTTTCTGGTTATAGAATATATTGGTGGTATTTGAAATCGTTTATATGCTACATACACATATGTCCTAGTATTTATTTGAAACATAATTTGGATGTAGGTTTAACAAACTCAAATACTTTCCAATATATTCTATAATGTGATAACAAAACAAGAATCTCAGAAAACCGTATAAAATAATAACTTTATTTAAATAAGCCATCTTAATACACATATTAATTGAATTATTTTTTATGAAAAACATTTTATACAGCTATATATAAATGTTTATACCAATGGCGCATAGCATAAGTTCATTGGTTTGAATAATTCATAACATTTTCATTTACAAATAATTTTATTTCTGAGAAATGAAATGTTCAATTTTCTTCACACTAGTCTGGAAAATTGTCTTTCGACAAGAGCATCTTTCATTACTTTCTTAAGAAGATCATTTTCACCTCGTTTTTACCTAAACGGTTTTGTGAACGAGCAAAATGCAGAATATGAGCCATTGAAAATCCTAAGTTATTCATCAGCTTGAATTGCATCCAATTAAATATACAGTATGGTACGGTGGTACGGTGTGACCTCAAATAACCTAACCTAGTATTTCCAAAAATGTATCAAAATTTTAAAAAGTAAACTGCGCTAACGTTGCTGCTTGAAGTTTCGAACCTACGCTATTGGAAGCAAAAGAATATGAGGCCGGGGTCTTACCTACCCCCTGGACTAGAATCGCTGATGCAGTTTCAACATAGAATATGAGCCATTTAGTCCAGTCGTCTTGCAATTTGGATTGGAAATTTTTTCACATCTCTATTTTATGATTGATATTTATTTTTTGGGTCGCTGATCACGAATATGGGGTTAAAAAATCGTAGACCCATGGCGTTTCAAGATATTGGCCATTTTTGGCCCAAAAATGGATTTTTTTTTTCGAGTTTTCGTCGTTTTTAGCGATTTAAAGTAGAACAACACATTTTATCGACTAAACAGTGGTTAGCAAAGTTGTAGAGAAATAAAAAATGCGTCGAATGGCGACAAGTAGAAGTTTCTAAGTTATTCGGGTTCTGATATAAGGCCCATTTTGTGTTTTGTTTTCGGTAACATAGAAGTTGAATTTCGTAATACACATTTTCTTCTAAGAACTTTATTTTCTGCTCTTACCGACGCTCGGATATCGAGCGTGTTTGTATTTTTTTTTTGCTCAGTTTTATTTGACTCGCGCTATAATTTCTTTACAGATTGTGGGAGGTCGACAATTTAGGGTTAGATAGCCAGAAGCCTCTTCTGTAAGAATTTTTTTGATTTTTTTTGATTAGAGTCAAAATTGGGCTCACTGTGGACCCAAACCTACATCGAAGGATTCTCATGTTCTACTCATCCAAAAAAGACCTACGGGAGCTTGAAATACTCGTAGAACGGTCCTCTATTTGCATGTAAAATTTAATTCCTTACAGTATTCTAACCCTAAAATTATTAATTTTTTCAAACGGTTCCATTTCTCCATTTTTTCATTCAAAGTGCTTGGAGTTGTTATAGAGGACATCAAACTCTTCAATTCGCATTTTGGTTTGGGTCAAAAGACCCATTTTTAACGAAGTTATAATGAAAAAAACATTTTTTCTAAGTAGGCGGATTTTGGTGGCAAAAAAAAGATACGACAAAAAAAACAAAATTGATTAGAAAGTACACATAAAATACTACCATTGAGCAAAATGTTCTTAGTGGAAAATTTGTATTACGAAATTCAATTTTTATGTTACCGAAAAAAAGCACAAAGCGGGCCTTATATCAGGCCTCGAATAAGTTAGACACTTCTACTTGTCGCCATTCGACGCAATTTTTATTTCTCTACAACTTTGCTTGCTACTCTTTAGTCGATAAAATGTGTTGTTTTAGTTTAAATCGCCAAAAACGACGAAAACTCGAAAAACGGCCATTTTTGGGTCAACACGATCCCCCAACTGTAATCCTTTAGATTCTCTGGGGATATGTGCAGTCGAGTGTGTATGAAAACGATATTGAAAATATTGACATGCTTCAAAAAAATATTATACTGGCATTTGACACCATACGAAATAATCCAGGCATATTACAAAGAACCCGTGACTCAATGCAAAGAAGATGTAGAGCATCCATTGAGCATCTTCTTCAACTTATTGATTTTTTTAAATAATAATAATTTGTATTAATGTATATATTATGTATTAATTTTTGTCATATTTCAATAAATATAAATTTTACTACTGTTAGGTAGGTAAGTGAAACAGTTTATAGTACTGCTGAACTTTACTAGAGGTTTTTTGTTCAGCCTAAAAATTTCGTTCAGTAATGTTAATAAACTTTATTTTGCCCATGTCCGTACTATCATTTTTACCAATTTCATTTGACTAGACCCCCATTTCTCTGCGACTGGTTACTTGAGAAACAACACGTCATCACGTTTTATGGCAATATGTCGTGTACAAAATTTCGCTTCATATCTTTTACTTTGTAGTCCAGCCCCTCTGTAATTTTATTTTACGTTCCTTAATTTTGGTCAATCTTTAAGTTTTGCTTTGTAAATATCAAACAAATGAAAAATACATATTGAAGTACACACAAAATACTATCAATGTATGTTAAGCATTAGTTGATACGACAAACAGGCATCTTATAATTGACAATTGAACAAACGTTTGATTTAGCTCAAAAATCACATTTTTTGGGCCGTATATTAGGCCCCTTACATTATATTAACTTCTAATTGGCATCATTTCACTCTTTTTGATTTCATACAACTTTCTCTATCATAAAATGATTGAGTTTATCTAAAAATTGAAAAAACACCAAAGTCGGGGCAATTTGGACCCAAAAAATGGCCAATAACTCGAGTAGCATAGGGCCCAGACAATTTTAATGTCCATATTCGTGATCAGCGCGCCCGAAAACATGAACATTGAGCAAAATTAAGGAACGTGAAAATTTGAACCCTAAAAATTACAGAGGGACTGGACTATTGGAAGATATTTGAAAAATAATATCTTTTTTAACATATTTTAACGCCCGTATCTCCATATCAAAGCATTTGCGGACATACGTGTATATAAACTTTTTTTAATATCTTTCGATGTAGAACCCGAGGTTGAATTTTGGCAGCGTAGTTCTGAATATAGATTATTGAATGTTTTACTTTTAATTTCAGGAAGAATATTATTAATTAATAAGGGTTTTTTCACCAATAATTATTGAAGATGGAAATAATTAAAACGGATATCTTATGCTCTAGATACATATCCTCCCGTTTTTCGTGACAAAAATTGAACTATAAGAAAAATATTAATATACGATTATACTGAATAGATAATTTACGTATTTGAAATAAAATTTCGGGAATTTATGGAATAACAAATTATGAATAAAAGACAATTTTACATTTCAATAACTATATATTATCTAATGCTCATAGTTGTGCACATTACTTATCTGGTAAACTTATTCATTCTTGAAGGAATTTTTCCAGATGTTTTAAAAACGGCAAGTCATGCCATTATTTAAAAAGGGAAGTATGAAACAAATTTCCGTCCTATCTCCCCGTTATCTACCTACCTTGCACACGTTACTAGAGAAATTGTAGCTTCTAGAATATTGAGCATTATAAATTGCTATGAAATAGTATAATATTTTCAACACGGTTATTGGAAGAATAGATCTACGCAGTCCGCCATAATAAATTTTATAGAAAAGTTATATGAGGAACTTGATGGTACCAAAAAAAGATGTGGAGTGTTCATGGATCTAAGAAAGGCAATTTGACCTTGTGAAACACAGTTTACTCCTTGATAAATTATCTGGGTATGGTTTTAGGAGTAAGCTGTGTCAGTGGGCTTCATCTTATTTGTCTGAACGTTATCAGGTTGTTAAATCTGATGGTATCAAATCTAATCGATTGAAGGTTGTAAATGGTGTACGTCAAGGGTCTCTACTTGGAAACCTTATTTTCTTGTTATTTGTAACCGATTTACAATTAGTACTGAAGCAAGGGACTCGACGATGTTTGCAGATGATAATTCAATGTTAAGCACCGGAACTGAAATGCGTGATCGTGAAAAACACCCAAAATAGTCTGAATGCCTGCATATAATGTTTTGATGCGAATCTGAATCTCATTCTGAATACCACAAAACAGTTTTCATCTATTTTAGACCTCGAGAAATGAATTACAATCAGAGATGGCTCCTAAAACTTATCGGACATTCTTTGAGGTAGGTTCAGACTACAAATTTATTGGGGCTATGTATAGATAATGCATTGAATTGGGATGCTCATATTGACATATTATGTAGCAGATTATCAACTGGGTACTATACTTTGAGGAGGTTATAGTCTTACAAGTAGATGTATACTTCTATCGTATTATTATGCGCAATTCTATTCAAGATTTTCTTATGGCATCATATTTTGGGGATCTGCATCTAGATCGGACCAAGTCTTCATAATGCAGAAGCTTGCAGTAAGAAGTATTATAGGAGCAAATAGAAGAACCTCATGCCGGAACATCTTCCGACAGTTTCAATTACTACCCCTTCCATGTGTATATATAAAGCAACTTTTGATATACTTCAAAATAAATGTTGGTTCTTTTACCCGTAAATATTTCAATCATACTTATCCTACTAGAGGTCGAGCAGACCTGTTGATGTCTCAGCTTAAGATGTATTTGTATGAAGAAGTCCGCGATACATGGGCATAAAGATGTTTAGCAAACTTCCCCAGTTGCTCAGAGATAATAATAATTTAAAACAAGAAGTTCTTAATCTTATGCAAGAGCAAGTATTTAATGTTAGTGAGTATTTCGCATCTACAATAACAGATGATTGATAAAGTTTTGCTCATTTCCTTTAATTGTAATTTTAAATTCATACATAATTGTACAGTATAAACTGGGTTATAATTATAATTTGTTATTTTTCGAGCATTTACTATGGTTTTTTTTTCCTAAGTAGGATTTATCCTTTCTGTATACAGGATGTTTCATAATACATGCGCAAGACTTCAGGATGTGATAGCTCGTCCAAAAATATGAAAAAAAGTTTTCATTAACTTATCCTCTAAATACACAATTTTCAAGATAGTGTTGAAATAGAAAAAAAAATTTCGTTTTTTGCGAATATCTCCGGAACGTTTATCGTAGCTTTTGTGAGCATTTTCTACTCATAGTAAGCTATGTTTTGTGAGATAAAAATTTTTTTTTAGTCATAATTGGTGAAGATGTTGAAGGGGTAGTGGGTGTTTTTCTCCCCAACTTCTACGCCACTGGAAAAAGTACGGTTTTGAGATGCCCATTTGAACCGTCAATGTTTTCTACACAAAAAAGGTATTCTTGGTCATAAGCTCTAAAGTTGACCGTTTTCGAGAAAAATCAACTTTGATGTTGAAAAACATGATCAATAAAAAAAAATAAAAAAATTATACAAAAGTTGTCTTTGCAAAATTCTCCAAACCGTAAAGGTAACGCACTTCGCACATTTCAGCGTTTGTGTAAAAAAATTTATAATTTTTTTCATCAAGTAGGCTTTAAATTTTAAAGCAAAAGCTACCTCCTGTCAAAATAACAATTAGTTTGTACACGCAAAAAGTAAGATTGTATTACAACATTAAAAATGAATTACACAAACGCTGAAATGTGCGAAAACCTTTACGGAATGGCGAGCGGTAATTCGGCAGAAGCAAGGCGGTTATGTCAAGAAAGACATCCTGATCGCCAATCACCATACCATAACTTGTTTCAACGCATTCACCAACGACTATGGGAAAATGGAAGTTTTAAAAAGAATACTGCTGATAATGGGCGGCCTATGGAAGTTGCAAATCACCAATTAGAAGAGACTGTCCTCAACGAAATTGAAGAAATTCCGACCACAAATACCAGAAAAATTGCTCACAACTTAAACTTACCTCAGTCGACGGTTTGGATAATTTTGAAAAGACAAATTTGTATCCTTACCATATCCAAAGAGTACACGCCTTATTGCCAAGAGATTTTCAGCAAAGATTGGCTTTTTGTAGATGGATGCAAGACAAAATAGCTCAAAATCCTCAGTTTGGAGCCGAAGTTCTGTTTACCGATGAAGCATCTTTCTCGAGAGATGGTATTTTCAATTTTCACAATAACCACACGGAACTGCTGGAAAATGTACCGCTTCATTTAAGACAAAACATGTACTTTATGCATGATGGAGCTCCAGCCCACTTTAGTTTGGTTGCTCGCCAATACTTAGAAGACGAATACCAAGACCGTTGGATCGCACCCTTGGCCCCTGCAATCTCTCGAGCTTAATTGTTTAGATTTTTTCTTTTGGAGCCATCTCAAAACCCTAGTCTACGCTACTCCAGTTGAAAATGTTGACCAATTAAGAGAAACCATTGTTGCATCTTGCGACATAATTCGGAAAACTCCGGGAATTTTCCTGCGTGTTAGACAGTCAATGCGTCGAAAAATTGCTGCGTGCATTGAAGCTAACGGAGGACATTTCCAACATTTAATTTAACTGCGTATGATTTGTTATTCTTTTTTTAATTTTGCAATTATGAAGTTAACGTTTGATTTTGTTACTTGTTCTAACGTTTAAATAAATTTTGTTTAATTAGTAAAAAAAAAATTTTATTTCAAAAAATTGACCATGTTTTTCAATATAAAAGTTGATTTTTCTCGAAAACGGTCAACTTTAGAGCTTATGACCAAGAGTACCTTTTTTGTGTAGAAAACATTGGCGGTTCAAAACCGTACTTTTTCCAGTGGCGTAGAAGTTGGGGAGAAAAACACCCACTACCTCTTCAAAATCTTTTTCTGGTATTTGTGGTCGGAATTTCGTTGAGGACAGTCTCTTCTAATTGGTGATTTGCAACTTCCATAGGCCGCCCATTATCAGCAGTATTCTTTTTAAAACTTCCATTTTCCCATAGTCGTTGGTGAATGCGTTGAAACAAGTTATGGTATGGTGATTGGCGATCAGGATGTCTTTCTTGACATAACAGCAGTATTCTTTTTAAAACTTCCATTTTCCCATAGTCGTTGGTGAATGCGTTGAAACAAGTTATGGTATGGTGATTGGCGATCAGGATGTCTTTCTTGACATAACCGCCTTGCTTCTGCCGAATTACCGCTCGCCATTCCGTAAAGGTTTTCGCACATTTCAGCGTTTGTGTAATTCATTTTTAATTTTGTAATACAATCTTACTTTTTGCGTGTACAAACTAATTGTTATTTTGACAGGAGGTAGCTTTTGTTTTAAAATTTAAAGCCTACTTGATGAAAAAAATTATGAATTTTTTTACACAAACGCAGAAATGTGCGAAATGCGTTACCTTTACGGTTTGGAAAATTTTGCAAAGACAACTTTTGTATCATTTTTTTTTTATTTTTTTTTATTAATCATGTTTTTCAACATTAAAGTTGACTTTTCTCGAAAACAGTCAACTTTAGAGCTTATGACCAAGAGTACCTTTTTTGTGTAGAAAACATTGACGGTTCAAATGGGCATCTCAAAACCGTACTTTTTCCAGTGGCGTAGAAGTTGGGGAGAAAAACACCCACTACCCCTTCAAAATCTTGTCAAATTGTGACTTAAAAAAAAAAAATTCTAGCACAAAACATAGCTTATTATGAGAGCTTACAAAAGCTGTTTTCTGTACGATAAACGGTTCCGGAGATATTCGCAAAAAAAGAAATTTTTTTTCATCTCGAAAATTGTGCATTTTAGAGGGTAAGTTGATAGAAACTTTTTCAAATTTTTGGACGAGTTATCACATTCTGAAATTTTGCGAATATATTATGAAACACTGTATATAATTTTTCTCTTTCTCCCTTGCATATATTTCTAGACTTGTCTTATACCATGTAGTATCATTAGATTTAGGGACAATAAATTATTATTATTATTGTTTTATGACAGTGACATCCTCTGATTAAATTATTATCTGGGAAGAGCCGAGACTTAATGCTTTGGATACCATTGGTGTATCTATGAAATTAGAGGTGAGCTTAGCAAATCATTAAGATGACTTCTCCAGAAAATTGCTTGGCAATGTTATCAATCATTCAAAACCAAGATAACATTCTGTTTAATTAATAAGTTTAAAAATGATTTATTTACCAAAACACAAATTTTTAATTTATGATTACAAACCTTATTCTAGTCTCATCAACAAAAAATAATTTGTGCAATTGTCAATAATGATGCCCGTAATTTAAAATAGTCATTAATATTTTTTTTTATCAATAGTCCAGGCAACGAACCCAAAAAAAAATAAAAAACATAGTATTCTTTCTACCTTACTATATTTTCTATTTTTTTCAAATTTTTTTTTTTGCATTTTGTTCCTTATACCCCATAGATCATTCATGACTATCAAGACCACGGGGGTCTACCTTTCTACCCCTCCAAAACGGGGTTTCAACCCCCTCAGAGGAGCATTCTTATAAAAACAATCCAAAAGTTCAGAAAATTAATGCATTAAGAGCCGAAAATGACCCCCAGTATGTTATTTGGGTCGCTGATCACGATTCCGTAGTTAGTTTTCTCGGAAAACTCCCTCCAGATGGGAAATTTGGAAAATTTATATATAATATATAATTTATGATTTTGTTGCAAAAATGACCTCTAGTAGGTTTTTTGGGTCGCTGATCACGATTCCGCTGTTATTTTCCCCAAAAAAACTCTCTCCAGATGGAAAGTTCGGGAAATTTGAAATTTTCCTGAGACGGTTATGAATAATAAAGTATAATTTTGTTGCAAAAATGACCTCTAGTAGGTTTTTAAGGTCGCTGATCACGATTCCACTGTTGATTTTCCCAAAAAACTCTCTCCAGATGGAAAATTCGGGAAATTTGAGATTTTCCTGAGACGGTTATGAATAATATAGTATAATTTAGTTACAAAAATGACCCCTAGTATGTTTTTTGGGTCGCTGATCACGATTCCACTGTTAGTTTTTTCGGAAAACCCCCTCCAGATGGGAAGTTCGGGATTTTCCTGAGGTTTGGAATAATAAAATATGATTTTGTTATACTGGAGACGGTTTCCCGAGAAAACCAACAGCGAAATCCTGATCAGCGACCCAAAAAACCTACTAGAGGTCATTTTTGCAAACAAAATTATAAATTATATATCATATATAAATTTTCCAAATTTCCCATCTGGAGGGAGTTTTCCGAGAAAACTAACTGCGGAATCGTGATCAGCGACCCAAAAAACAGACTAGGGGTCATTTTAGGCTCTTAATTCATTAATTTTCTATACATTTGGATTGTTTTTGTAAGAATGCTCCTCCGAGGAGTTGAAACACCGTTTTGGGGGGGTACAAAGGTCGACCCCCGCGCTCTTGATAGTCATGAATGATCTATGTGGTATTAGGAGCAAAACGCAAAAAAATTTTGAATTTCTAGCTTACTATATATTTTTTTTTATTGTGGCCTTTCACCCGGCTTATTGCCTGGACTACAATGCTATAAATCTTGATATATTTTCAAGGTCTGAATTTGAAATTGTTCTGTTATGTTCATAGTAGGTATTTTAAAATAAATGAGATTTCTGATTTCAGAAAATATATTTTTGTTATGATTTCTCACCTGGATGTTCCTTAGGCATTGAATTCTAGCTTCTACATTTGCTCTTTCGTTGCCTTCCAGTTGTCTCAATTCTTCTGGTGAAAGAGACTGCAAATTCTGGGGTGGCATCGGAGGTGGTGTCATAAATGGGAACAACCCAAAAGGTGGAAATGGAAATCCTGGTATATTTGGAGGTACTTGATGTGCAGCTGGTGTTGCATTTGGAGCTGTTACATTAGGATTTTGTGGCGCCTGTTGCTGTTGAGCATTCTGGTTTTGATTGAAAACTTGGAAGGGATTTGGACCAGCAAAGGGATTGAAGAATTGATTCGGTGGATTGACTGGCATGGGTCGAGGCCTTCCATTTTGCCTTTCATTGTTGTTTGTTGGATTTCTGAGAATATTTAATCTACAAGTGGGACAAGTTTGTTGCCTCTGGAACCAAGATCTTAGACAAGAAGTATGAAATATATGATTACAAGGTAGCTTCTTCGAAGCTGTTGTCATTTCCTCTCTACATATGATGCAAACATTGTCAGCAGCTTGCAATTCCTCTGGTGTAGCATCAGGATACAAAGTATTCATATTATGAATAGCACGTCTCGATAAAATTACATCACTAAAAGCTTTCTTGAAGTTCCTTAATGTGTAATACATTGGTCTGAACGCGAATAATGGTAAAGTATATATTCTTACCATAATAGCTACAAAAGCTACATAAAGTATAACCTTGATCAAACCCATCACTAATTCTGTGTACAAAAGAAACACAGCCTTATTATCCCATGGTGACTCACTATTAAGATCCACAGAATGTAATGCATATTTGATAGCAATATTAATTATAACCGTCAGAAGAATGGCATATTCAAATCCAAATACTAATTGCACAGATGCCCCTTTGGATACAGTTGATAAGTATGCATGTTGGATAAAGTGTAAGTCTAGAGATCCTAGTAGGAGCAGTAACGATAATACTCTTATATGGAATAACCAACTAATAACTGGACTCCTCTCCATCTAAAAAAAAATTTTGTGATAGAAATAAATACAATTTTGAACTTTTTAATTGAAAAATATTATTACAGATAAGTAAAAATTTAAAGGATATTTCATGATACCTACAAAAATTAATCAAAACAAAAAATGTATATTCAATGTGAATTCTTATCACTATTGCCTAATAAATAGCTTTCACTCATTGAAATACTATATTTTACTACTCACATAATCTACTCTATCTTCAGCAAGCCAGTGAAAGGACTTCAGGAATAACAATAAAGTAAAAAGTGCCACAAATTTAGGATTGAAGTCATCTCTGAACACAGTGAACGCTAAACATGTTTCTGTAATAGCGTACCAAGAGCGTTCCATTAAATGCTGCAAAATAAATATTGTAACACGTTTATCATTTGCAATGGGATCGATTCTAATGGTTTACCTCAAATTCTGCTGTTCTTAACTGTCCAAAGAATACTTTTCTCATTATTTTCCCAGCAATTAATACACATATAAACGCCTGTATATATATTACCTATAACATCAGATTTATAATACCCATAAACGTACGGTTTTGATTTACTTACTGCCATACTAGGATTAGATTTAGTAATATAAACAACAGAAGGGTAAAATTGCTTCTTCTGATAATATGCATTTGCTAGCACTATAACTGTTAATGATAAACTTAAAACTGATATACCTAAAGCTCGCATTATTGTAGTTTTTGTACTTCTTTCTACATAAAATTCAAATTTGAACAGCTTGTACTATAAATTTAGTTTTACTACGTGTTTTGCACATTCAGTCATGTATGTTGATTTTTAGACGAAATGTCAAAATACGTTTGAGTATCGACCCTGGCGGTGACATTTCCAATTAGAACCGTGGATGTGTGTCATTGGTTAGAATGAATTTGTGAAGAAAATGCGCCCTACTTGAAAAACATTATTCGAAGTAAGCGTTTTAATATTAATACTCATCATACCGATGAGAAACTGAGAAATGAATTTCAAGCAACTATCAAAATATTTCTTTAAGCTTGCAGGTATTATATACTGTAATATTGAATTACTTCATTTCAAATTTCTTATGAATTGCAGACAAATCAGAAATTAAGTTTTTCCTTGCAAAAGACAGTTGTTGTGCTGTCACGGATAAGTACCAACTCGCTGGTGTTTTTATATATTTCATACGCGCAGATTTCAAACCCGAAGATTTCACCATTCAGAATTTTTATTTAGCACTGTGAGTATCTACACCATAATTGAATTTCCCATGGTCATCAGATAGATGTCATTATAGAAATCTTAATCTAGTATACCAGTTATCTATGTAGTATAATAAAATTATTGTACAAGTACTGTCACCCAACAAAGCCCTTGTTTGTACAATCTATAATTGAATTGAATACCTATATCTATGTATGTCTAAATTCTGAAGTGGAGAACAATTTGTTTTAGTTACCTATGTCACGAAGTATATGAAGAAGTGGACGTTATGAAAGATAGCATATTAAAAAGATGGATACGTAAATGTAAGCTAAACCAAATTGAGGGAATAAGAAACTTTGATAAAGATAGATTCGAACTATTCCAAAAAATGAATTTTAATGGACTTATCGATAGAAGAATATGCAAGCAAATATTTCAAATAATACCTCATGATTTGTGGTCAAGGGATAGGATCTTAGAACATTCAGGAGTTATATCGAATGAAGATAATGAATGTGTTCATTGTGGATATCCTGTTCGTTAGTTAGACATTGGGTTTAATGCTTTCTTTAATTTACAGAATATGAATTATGATTTCTGTAAATAATGAAATTTGAGGATTTGCTTGATTTTTAATTTATAATTTTTTTAAGAGTATCAATGATGAAGAAAATCAACTTGGTTTAAATAATTTTAGTGCACTTGGAGATGAAGATAATTTGTAATTAGTATTGAATCTTCATTTATTTATTATTTTATGACCATTTTTAATCACAGTTCATCGAATGTGCATGTATTTTTGTTTGTTTGTATGATCCATTTTTTTCAGATGACAAATACTTCTACATCAGTAGCATTTCAGAGTGATAAAAATCATCCATCAAATTTCCCACGAAAATGTATACAATTCTAACGTGAGGGGTTGAAATTGTCAACCTAATAAAATAACTTTTAAAAGTTTGCTTTTCACTAGTTTAATAAATAAATGTTTCGCTAACACTGTAGCTTCTTCAAACAAATATTACAAAGTACTAACTCACTACAAAAGAGCTACATAATATTTGTTTGAAGAAGCTACGGCTATAACGAAACTGTAGTTACATTTATTTATTAACTAGTGAAAATCAAGTTATTTAATTTAATTATGGAACGTATTTTCATCCCATAATGGCCAATTCTATTCAATTGTTTAAATTCTCATTTAAATACTTGAAGAGCAAAAAATTACATTTTACATACTATTTATTTTATTTGTGATCCATGGCCGAATTAAGAACCTCATTATCCCCAACATGGTGGTGCTTCCAATAATGTTAAGTCAATTAATGGATAGAATTGATGACATCTGAACTACTGTGTGTAATGCTGATCTTTTCCATGTTGATCTTTATTTGTTGTGAACCAATGATACTTTGGGCTCTGATCGGACATTATGCTATATAGTTAATTTGGGAGTTGATTGATTCCAATGAGCAAGGGCTCATCCCCTGTTCCAACTTCAGGATATTTTGAATTATTGTTGTTTCACTATACTACATGGTGTTTTGAGTAAATAGCGTAAATGAACAATCTTGTCCCCTAACTGTCTCGTCACTGTTTCATGTCCACAAGGTCTGGCATTTATTAGATTGTCAATTAATTAATAAAACTTTTCATAGTCATCTGTAGTTTTGATTTAGTAAATTCTATCATTAATTATTGTAAAACCTACTCTACTGAAATAGTATTTTTAAGCAATCATCCAATAATAAATTGAAGTTTTGCAATATAGCTTTATTTTTATTGGCATATGATGTATGATGTTTCATCCTTTCTTATAGCATTTCGAAATTTGTAGATTGTAAGTAATATGGTATCCAAAACCAAAAAAAAACTTAAATTAGCCTCTTGTTTCATATATAAAGATTGAAGGGGAGAAAATAAGAAAAATGTTCAAAATTATTTTGCCATAACTATTATAACACTTGAATACATATATCACGATACTAGACTAAATGAGTGGTTTTGTACATATTAGTGCAATAAATTGCGCATATTTTTGAATACAAATTGACCGCAAAAGTGGATTGGATAAGCAGGTCTAGCCTGATGAAGTTGTTGATGGTACTCCGTCAAACTGGTGTAAATGGACTAGGGCTAATCATAGTAAAATGCAATAGTGGCTTTACCATGGAAATAAGATAATAATAATAATCGGCGTAGTTTCAGTTTTACTCGATTCAATTCATTGTGTAACTGCACCAATGACTTAGAACTCAAAAAGTAATAACTTAATAAATAAATAACTTGTGGATCACTCAGAAGCTGAAACATTATTCAGTTTATTACTGCTTTATTTGTTCTCTACTTTTCGATTTGCGCCGGTGGCGGCTTATTTCTAAAATTCTGAAATTCTGTTTCTTCTTTTGTTTTTGTTTCTTCGTTTCTTTGTTAATCATTGATAGTCCCAATTTCAATTAATGGGATTTTGGGTGCAAAGATGTATTTTCTTTTAATGTATCAGTGTGTGTATGCTTAGGTTTGTGATGATTGGAATAAGTACATTGGCAATTCATAAAATTGTCCAATCTATGAAATTGTTGAGAAATTTCAGAAAAAAACAAAATGTAGTAATTCAGAACAAACAATAATTTATATTTGCCGATAAAGAAAAAGATTTTCTTATGAACATGATCCCACAAGAACCCTCCCTATATGGAAAATTCACAATAGGGATGCACCTATTTAGGCCCGTAGTTTCTTATATAAACGCTCTAGGTCAGAAAATAGGAGTCTTTCCAGATATCCTTGGATATTGGCTATTACTTTCGTTATCAAAACACTGTATAAACGTATGGCAGATTATTATTCTGGAGCTTTGGTTGTTGGATTGAATATTAGTTATTGATTTTCATATTGAATGTTCAAATTGTACATTATATCGGATTTCATCAGGTGCTTCATATTTTTCAATAGCAGTCTTCAGTGTTTCATAAATCACAAGGAGCAAGAGGATCCCCTTAGCAGATTGGAGATAGATAAATCTTTATACATGGAGGATGTAATTAATTTTCCATTGTTAATTGCGGCTTTACAAAACGAAATTTAAATAGGTATATTTTACCCTTGTATATTATCCCAAAAATAAGGGTTTAAGAACCACTTCAAACCCACTGGATCTACCTGAAATTTGTTTAAACAAATATACAGACTTGCCAAAAATACTGCAAGGTACATAATAGAAAAAAATTGGTCAACTATTGCCAGAACCAGGACGCGAGAGGCTGAGCATTTCAAAGGCACAAATAATGTGTGAATTAGAGTTTTATGCACAAGGGATTTATGAGAAGTCTACAGGACAGGACATAAATTGCAGAACGAGTCAAGTACAAAATTAATTTATTGCTTCGTTTTATAAGACTTATATTAACAAAATGCAACAGATTTAAACATGTTTTGTTGTAACATAAAATAAAAGTAACATTCCAAATAATAATAATACTAGGTAATAAGAAAATAATATTTATAAAATTCTTTGGAAACACAAGGAACTAAGAAGAAACTTATTAGGCAACTATATTTCAAACTAAAGCTTGTATGCACTTAGATCAGAATCAAATTTGTGAATTCTTCTACGAATTTCTGTAGGCACTCCCAAAACTTGAACAATGTTTTGTAGAAAATTCTTGGCTTCCGGATGGATTCCGCCTCACAATAGCACGACTTGATGCCGACATTTCGCCAACCATTACAAATTCAAAAAGCCGTAAAGAAATACCCTTTGCCCAAAATTTTAAATTATATTCTTCTACGTTAACTTCTGAATTCAATGCTTCATTTTCCCCCTCATCTTGCTCTGAAACATAGTTTGTATCGCTTTCATTCTTTTCTTTGGGGAACAGATTTTCCAGCTACAACTTCAAGCATTTTTCTTATTTTAATAGATGTTGCAGACTTGATAATTTTTAGTCCTTTTAGATGATCTAACACAACACCATCAATTTCTTTATGCAAATTTTCCTGGAGTCTTTTTGATGGGAGCCCTTTAACACCTGGCAATGATCCAATGGAACTGTGGCCCTGAATGTATTTTTAATAAGCACTTCTTCGTTTATGCTACTTTGTTCCATCAGCATCTTCAGTAAGGATGGAAATGTTGATTATTTGTTATTATTTGACAACAACAATTTTGTACCGATTTATAAAATCCCACATCGAGCGGTTGTGTTAAATGTGTCGAATACGGGGGAAGAAACACAAATCGAATGTTATAACGTTGGCAGGCCCTAACAACACCGATGTTGAGGTGTGAGGAAAGATTATCCTCAATCATAATTTTAGGGCCAGGCACAGTTCTACTCCAGGGGATCACAATCCTTTCGAACCAGTCTAGAAAGCAGGCTGAGTGAAACCATTCAGATTTTGTTTTATTGTATTTAATTTTCTTTAAGCCACCAATACACCACTGGTCGTACAATCGTTCAACTTCATACACTACGTATAGAGGAAGCTTTTGTCCAGCTGCCGTGGTGCTAAATATAATCGAAATAGCGAAGTTGGAAAAATGCATAACCCGCTTGGAGTACTTCATACTACGGCGAAATATGCATTTTTTTGCTCCCTTATAGTCAGTTAGATTGCTTTCATCGTAATTTATCATAATTTGTGGAAGTACACCAGTACCAGTACTTTCAGTTACATTTTAGAAGTATTCCGTCATCTCTTCTTCGCCTTTTTGAGCTCTCACATGCTTGATATTTTGACATGCTCTTTGTGACAGTCTATTTGCATGTCTTACAAGAAGAGTGTAACACCAGTTACACCATCTCCTGGAAGAACTCAATTCTTAAACTCGTCTACAACTTTGCGTTGTTTTTCTAGGTAGCTTCTGACCACTGCTCTTAAGTCAAATCAGTTAAAGGTGCACCAAACTCTGCCCTGGGCTATTGATACATCCACAAAGTGGCGTTCCTCAGCTTCTGTGAGGACTGTCACTCCGCCTGGAGTTCCTATGTCATGTTTATGCTTATTCCAAATGGTCCAATGTGGAATACCAAACTCATCCGAAGCCTGTTGATAGGACATGCCGCCTACTACTACTCTGACAGCTCTTTGAATCTGGACTTCTGTGTAGTCTCTGTATCTCAGCGATCCCGGACGCCTGTTATATTTCCTAGGCAGTGTAACAAACACCTGAAACAAAACATTTTTTATCAGTTTAATGCACTGAAAGGAGCAATTCTGCACTTTTGCATGCATTTCAATAAAATCAAATTATCACATAATAGGTAGGCACCAAGCCATAAATGTGACTTTATTTTACTTCTTGGTGAATAAACATTTTATGAAGGGCGATATTTGTCTCATATTAGGGGTATAATTCGCTTAGACTATGTAGTTCATATATATATATTATAACCCTGTAGAATGTTTAACTCTGTCTACAAAGTTCTTAGCATTTCAATGATAAACATCTTAAATTATAGCTTTGTACTTACGTGACAGTTGTTTAAAAAGTAAAGACGTCAGGGATGCACCATGGCGCTGCTAACAAGTAACTGAAAGTAGTTTCCTACGAATGCCTCAACAAGTGTTTGAAGCACTTCTGAAATATTATCACTTCAAAACAGTAATAGCCGTTTATTATCGGCTAACGTTGTAAATCCTACTAAATAAAAATGCACAAGTAATTTTCTATATTTTTTTTTACATTAAAAGATGATTTAAACTTTTAATTTTTCGCACAAACCGAAACATCTTTTCATTGTCTGCACTAATAATTTTACAATAGATAAAAAATAAAAACAGATAATCGGCACGGAAAAAATTTGAGTTAACGCTTGTCGTAGACTTTCTACACAAATAGAGCATTGCCACATTTAAAAAACAATTCAACAGAATTTTCAATATCCAACAATTCCTAGGAGGGCACCTGAATAGCAATCCTTTTCAATATCTCAACATCCAATTTTGGTAATTTTCAATACAAGGGGATATGTGAATAAGGCTGAATAACACACCTGTGTTTACTTATATTAATTTGTATTTCATTCGTCAATCTCTAGTCAATATTCACGGACGGAGTAGATGAGTTGAAAACTGGTTGTCACTTGAATTATGAATCGATAACCTGATAACTAGAGCTCGGGAAATATGCACTTAAAAAACCAGTTGTAATATGCACTAAAATAAGCTTTTATGCATTTATAAAAAACGCAGTAATCTTTGTATTGAAGGTATTTTATTTATTATATGCTAAAGTCACAAAAAATATTTATTAAAATTACTATTAAGAGCTAGGTATACCTACTTATTACTTATTATTGCTTATATTCTATTACTACTTAACATATAACTTATACTATGTAGATTTGTTTTATTTCTTCATTATCAATATTATCATCAATCATCATTATATTCATTAATTCATCATTATTATTACAGTTAAAATTATATATATTATTAAATGTTGTTCTACATTTTCTAGAGTAAAACTGTGCCGTCTATCCGATAATAATTGTTTGTACGTGGAAAAACTTCTTTCTACTTCTCATGAAGTTAAGGGAGCAAACTTAAAATATTGTATAATTGGGGGTTCTACCAGTAAAATAGAATTATCTTCACAATTTCCCATTTTAATAGTATTATTTATTTGAATTATCTTTTGATAACCCTCATTTTTCTTTAACACCGTGCAGAATGTTTCGCTTTTCAAATTTCGTAATTGATTCAGCAATATTTACAAAATTGGTTTGCATATGTGCCAAATGACTAATAACGGATTTTTTAAGACTTCCACACATTTTTTTATAGCATCTGAGCTATCTACATCGAAAATACAAATGACGTCTCTAATTCCCTTAAAATTATCGGTTATGTAACCACGTTCCCCATCTAGTTATCACAGGTTCAGGTGGTAAAGGCACATTAGGTAAACGATCTTTATAAATCTGTACTCGCAGAGAGGTTTTAAAAATATTTTTTTAATTTGATACAAGACTATTGACCATTGTAAATTGTGCCCTTACAACTTCTGCTACTTTATTTAAAGCGTGTGCTAAACAAGTGACATGTATTATATTTGGAGAAAATATTTTTAAATTTTGTCCAGCTTGGATCATATATGGCGCAGCCTCACTTAACAATAACAAACATTTTTCTGCTGAGATCGGCTCAGGTAAAAAAAAGTTGCTGAGTGATTCATTTACAAATCTAGAAATAGTTAGATTGTTAGTTTTTTGCAACTCCTTAGCGCAAACTAAATATCCGGTGCTACATTCACTCCAGTTTAAATTTCCTGTAACCAAATTTGCAATATACCGTCCTTTAACATCAGTCGTCTCGTCAACAGATATCCATATTGGATTATTCCCAATTGCGGTTTTAATCGCTTCAACAGTAAATTGCATGTTGGAATCAACATATTTCTTGTATGGTCGTAGCAGAAGGAACCTGAACATCTTTGCAGTACTTGGTTAAAAATTATTGAAATAATGAATTATCCAATTTTGCAATTGGGATATTGCAACCGACCAGCAAACTGCATAGATCCTTATTAAAATTTTGTTGGTCCGAAACTTTCGTTTGATTTGTAGTGATGAGCTGCTGAAGCTTTTGTACACGAGCAGGGACGCGCCGTCCATATGGGCAAGGTCGTGCGGCGCACGACGGCGCCAAGGCCTTAAAGGCGCCGCTCACCAATACCCAATACCGACCGCCGACCGCCGGTGAAATATTTCTACTCCTATTCCCGAGGAGTGGGGGAGCGAACATCCGCGTAGCCTTCGACGAGCAGGTTTGAACTTGCAAAATTTTGCGTGTTCGTAATCGATTTAACAGGTTGATTTTTCATTCTTGTCTTGATGAGCGCATAAGACATATAGGGGCCTTATTTGCTATTACGTATCTACCGAAGTTGTGAAAAATAGTTACAAATAAGGTAAGTAACTGATAATTACCAGGGATGCACATATGGAAAATAATTGTTTTCCTTTTTAATAATTATTGTTTATGAAACAAATAAGACTCAGTGCTTAATAATTTTTATTTATTTTATTTAGATGGCCAGAGAAGAAAAAAAGAAATTGTCTGGTTACCAGAACTTGCTCAACAAGCGAAAACGGGAGGAAGACTTGGAGAAAACCAATTTCAAAATTAGTCACTTTTTTCTAAAGACCACACAAGACACTACTTCTGATAACAAGTGATTTTCTAAAATCAACACAATCAAACTTGCCATCAGAATTAGAAAAGCAAGCTAATGAGGATGAAGATCCAGAAGAATTAGATCTTGATACGTTTCAGTCAGTGTCGGTAACATCATGTTCGAGTAAGCAAGACGAATTATGCGAAGAAGCGCCCCTTTCTCACGATCCAGGTCTTTGGCCAAGTGTATTGTCTTCAATTCAGGTGCAAGAGCTTGTCGAAAAAGGTCCAATGCAATATCAAAATAAAACTATGTATCAGTATCCTAAAGATAAAAGTGGACGTAAGTTTTCCGATATATATTTTACTCGAATTTTGTTAAATGGTGAAAAGGTTCAGCGTCATTGGTTGCTATATTCTAATGAAAAAAATGCAGTTTTTTGCTTCTGCTGTAAAATATTCAATGACCCCAACAATCCATTGACTTTAAAAACACTAAATTAAGTAACCAAGACGGATTCAATGATTGGCATCATTTGAGCGAACATTTGAAAATCCACGAAAAAAGTAAATCTCATTTTCAAAATTTACGTGTCTGGTCAGATTTACTGGAACGATTAAAAACTAATCGAACCGTTGATTCTGAAATGCAAAATTTATTAAAAAATGAAACCAAACATTGGCGCAGTGTCATTGAAAGAATAATGTATACTATTCAATTTCTGGCTGAACAAAACTTGGCTTTTCGTGGTCCTAGTAACAAATTATTCGAAAGAAATAATGGAAATTTTTTAAAATGTATAGAACTGATAGCAAATTTTGATCCAGTCATGTCTGCGCATATTAATAGATCTCAAAAAAATATTCCACTTTACCATGGGGATAAAATTCAAAACGAAAGCATTAAATTAATAGGTGACAATATAAGAAATAATATTTTAAACGAAGTTAAAGAAGCGAAGTATTTTTCTATATTACTTGATTGTACTCCGGATGTCAGCCGCCAGGAGCAGATTTCTGTTTGCTTAAGATACGTTAATTTAAAAAACAATAGATTTAGAGTCGAAGAACGTTTTTTAACATTTAATCCTGTGAGTGATACAACAGGTGAAGGTTTAACCAACTTTTTACTAAAAACTTTGGAGAATTATGGTTTAGACATTTATAATATGCGCGGCCAAGGTTATGATAATGGTTCAAATATGAAGGGTAAACACCAAGGTGTACAAAAAAGAATTTTAGACATTAATCCACGAGCAATGTTTGTTCCTTGTTGTAACCACAGTTTGAACCTTGTCATAAACGATGCTGTGAAATCCAATATATCTAGTATACATTTTTTTTCAACTGTTCAAGAATTATATAATTTTTTTTCTGCCTCAACCAATCGGTGGTCTGTTTTGAAAAGTAACATTTCAAGTCTGACGTTAAAGCCTTTGTCAGACACTAGATGGTCTAGCCGAATTGATGCAATAACCCCTCTTAGATTCCAGTTGGTCGAAATTTACGATGCTCTTTTTGAAATTTTATCCAGAAATAATTTTGACACTAGTACAAAACATCTAGCTACCTCCTTAGGTAAAAAAATTATGAGTTTGTGTGTATGGTAGTCTTGTGGTACAAGATTCTAAATAAAGTGGATGTTGTTACTAAGATTCTGCAATCAAAAACATTTAATATTTCCCAGGCTTGCGAAAGTTTGAGTAAACTCAATGAATTTGTAAAACAATATCGATCTGACAAAGGCTTTATTGACTTATTAGTAGATGCCAAAGAACTAGCTTCTTGCTTAGAAGTTGATGCAAAATTCATATCCGCAGAAATGTTAAGGCCATGAAAGATTAAAAAACAATTTTCTTACGAAGGTGACGACCAGCCGATTGAAAATCAAGAAATGAAATTTAAAGTAAATTGCTTTTTCGGAATGCTAGACATTACTCTTTCATCAGTACATGAAAGATTTAAACTATTATCGTGTCATTCTGATGTTTTCAATTTTTTGTGGAATGTTGAGGATTTCGGCAAATACTCTGATCAAGATCAATTTAATTTTTGTAAAAAACTGGAAGAAACCTTAACTGACAAAGATCGAAACGAGAAAGATATAGATGGAACAGAACTTTTACACGAATTACAATTTCTGCAAAATGGCGACAAAAAGGCGACGTCTGTAGTAGAAACACTTAATTACATTGCAATAAATAACCTAACTCACTCATTTCCAAACATTACGATTGCATTGCGCATATTATTAACCATTCCAGTTTCTGTAGCTACAGCCGAGAGGTCATTCTCTAAATTAAAGTTGATTAAAAATTATTTACGATCTAGAATGGGCCAAGAGCGGTTGGAAAATCTTGCTATTATTTCTATAGAATCTGACTTTTTAAAGCAACTTGAAATGGAAGACCTTGTAAACGAATTTGCAAAAAGTAAAGCTAGAAAAGTCCAATTTTTGTAAATCCTCTTCATCATGTATCATGATCATATGTATTATCTGTCTTAAAACAATCGCTATTTTATTTCTGTTTTTTTTTCAATAGTTTGTATCTTTGATACTGTTTTTGTTTTGTTACTGTTGTTTCATATTCTATTAATATTTTTTGTGTACTTTTCGTTTGTCACAAATAAATATAGACATATATGGTCATTAGTACTAAAGAGTTTTCATCAAAAAGTTCGACAGTGAACTATGAGAGAATATTATAATATTGGTGAAAGGCGCCTATCATGATTCCGCACGACAGCGCCGAAAATACTTGGCGCGTCCCTGTACACGAGATTTATGAGTTGCAGTGCTCAAGTGTTAGTCAACTTGAAACTTTTTTTCACATCAATCTGGAAATTGGAAATAAAAAAGTTAACCAATAAACTTGTACTACTTCGCCAGTTTAAGACTAATTTGATTGGTTTTTACCTCTACTAAAATTGTATATACAGGATGTAAAACAAAGGGCGGGTTTCCTCGGTCAATTTTGATCTTGGGAACAGCGTTAATCAAACACACTGCATATTAGAATTTTATAAAATGTGCTTCCCGAAGTGTCTCCTATAAACTATTTTTTGAATTTTGATCGTAGAATTTTTCTTGAAAAAGATCAGAGGTTTTAGTAAAATGTCACATTTTCATTATAAAATAAAAAATAACGTATCAATTTATGACGAACAAAACAATGTATGCAAGTCAGTGTCAATACCATGTTTACACCTTTGCTAAAAATAATTTTAACACCAGTGCCTTAAAATAAATAAATTTTAGATACTGCCAGTACCTATTCTAAAACTTATATTTTAACGTAAAGTTACATTTGGCTTATATTTTTAGAAAAATGTTTGAAAATTAAAACTATAATTACTTAATTAGACATAATTAATACTTACCGGTTAGTTGCAAACTGTGCAACTTTACTTTACTGAACTAACTAAAGACAGGACAGAACTAAATCCTAGATTCTTTTCAAACTTCAAATTTTAAAGGTGTGATTTCATTGGCTCAATGTCAATAGTTTCCTCCACTTATAAAATCTAAAGACGATTCCAATTAGGATATTTTGGTAACACAAATTCTGAAAATTTGTTAAGCTTTCAGGAAAAACCATATTGATTTTATGACGGGGTCTATTGTCGTATTATGCTAATGCCGATATGGGATATTTCCGAGGGATACCTACTTCGCTTATTTCATTACATGTTTCCACAGTTGTTTGTCCATATTGAAAATTTTTATTTTTTTGCAGAAATCCGAAAATACCTAAAAATATGCACTTATAGAATTTATTCAAAACATGCAAATATGCATTTTGCATATTTCCTGAGCTCTACAGTGATAACTTATTGTAATAACCAGATAATAGATCATTTTTCACTCAGTGATCCTAACATTAATTACCTTTTTAATGACATGTCAATCGCATTTTTCAATAATAATACCGGGATATCATCTTGGTCAAGGGTTGTTGTGGAATCTAAAACGTGTGTCTTACTTTATGTTATCAAAACTTGTGTCAAATTAATTAATTTGAAGTTTCTAAAAGTGAGAAATTTCGCAATTTTATACGAATGTTATAACACTCAGAAGTCTCTAGCGCTTTAGACTCCGGGATTTTCACGTGGCCTATCGAAATTAGAAGGTTCGAATTGTATAAAAACACAATTGCCTGAACGCCAGATGTCCTATGTAATTAGCTACGAACTTAATCATTTTGACATATGCCTCGAGGAGCTCGCTACGCGTCAGTTAGAGTTTATACTTTTTACCTCGATCTTGTCAATTCGGGGCCGTTTTATGCCCCGTGCGGCCGGCGCCAGTTGTAATCATCGACATATACATATGGACTGCGCCTGGCAATGATAAGCGCGGCTAATGCAGGCGAGAGAGAGGGAAAACGAAGAGGCCGGCTCTATCGCGTTTCTATTGGCCGCTGCGTACTGTAGCTAGTATGTTTACGTCCCGAGCCGGCCTTTTCGTTTTCCCTCTCTCTCGCCTGCACTAGCCGCGCTTATCATTGCCACGCGCAGTCCATATGTATATGTCGATGGTTGTAATAGTGTTTTCGGCTATAGGCCGCTAGCTTTTAACCGCTTTTGGGTATATTTTACGTCGCACGTTAGACGCGCGTAGCTGAGACCTGAGAGTACCTGTTTCTATTTTAATTAAATTTTCCAATTTAATCGACATTTTGGGGCCTGAGACTATGCTATTTAGTTGGCCCCGTTCATAAACTAACGACATGGAGCGAAAACCGCATGTGAAAAGTCCTCGTAAAGACGTTCTGTCTGATTTGCACTTTTCTAACTCGCAAGCTACGCGCTCCTCACGCGAACGTCACTCGATTTATCGAAAATTAACCAATTTAAAACAGTTTTCGACCCCGTTTGTGGCTATTGCGACCTTGTAAAAGGTTCAAAGTTAACATTTCGTTTTACGTTCCACAACCACCCTTGACCAAGATAATTTTTAATTTGTAGTTCATTATTGTTTTACAAGTGAAATAAATAGGTATGGAATTTGTAGGTTATTGATGATGTCAGTGTGACAGTAACATAATTATTTCAAACGTAAAGTAAGACACACGTTTTAGATTCCACAACCACCCTTGACCGAGATAATTTTTGATATCCCGGTACCTCCTTGGAAACTAGTTAAGGAATGTTGAATGAATTCTTGGAATATAAAAATTAGTCTAAATTCATGAGGATTGTCATGTTTGAATTCAATCAACAAGTATAATATGAATATAAAAAAAAAACACTTGAAAGTGGTTGAATACCCATTTTAAGTAACATGTCTGATTACAAAATTCTGTAATTCGACCCCAACTAAAATTTCTAATTCCACTATATGGTAAATAAATTGGAAAATTACCATCAGTTTTATTTATTTTCTTTATATCACAAATATATATATTACAATACATAATTGTACTAGAGTATACTTAAATGAAAACATTACAAAAATTAAATTGTCTAAATAAAATAATATGTATATCAAAAAAATTATTATCTACTAATATAAAAATTGAGCAAATCAATAATGTAGGGATTTTGGTGTATTCAACACTTTCAAAGGAGTACTCCTGTCAATTCTAGAGTTTGGAGTACGACATAGCCTCTTAGGAGATCGAGATAGTAAAGCTTTCTTGATAGGAGGTGCATTCTTAGGAGTATATTTCATTGGCGATAATACCTTTGTTCTCGCATTATTATATGGATATGCATTTTTAATCACAGGTGAAGTTTCTCCCGAATTTAATATTGAATTATTTTCTGTCAGCTGTTTTGCCAGTATTAATTTCTCCTTATTGGATAAATTACAAGCTCTTCTTCTAGGAGATATATTGTTTTTACTCGTTCTTTTGTCTTCACCTCTTAGAATGCGAATTCTCTGAGATATCTTGATTTCTGAATTGCGATTTGCACCAATCTTGTATGAAATTTTACTTTGCCTAGGCGTTTTATTGGATCTATTAGTACAAACAGAACCAGAAGAATCAGAATCTAAAACATTATCGAATAATTTAGCTTTGGCGAGAACCATGCCGGCATTCTGACTTCTCAGTTTAGCCAGAGATGGACGTCCATTTGCAGAAGTATTATTAGGGCTTTTTATAGAATAAAAGAAACCCTCTGCACTAGTCCAATGAACAGATGAATTACCAGAAAAGTTGCTGTGATTTTGGGAATTTAAACTAGATCCGGGACTCATTCTGAACGAATCGTTAGTTTTAGGCAATGATGAACGTAAAAACCTTTTCGTTCCTGGCAAGTTTGGTGTTGAGGTATTGTTTGCAGATGACACATTACCCATATCTCCATTTTTCAACGTAGTAGGTAGACCTGTTTGAACGGTATTAGGTTTACCACGTCTGAGATTAACTTTCGGAGCAAATTGATCTGTACTAACATGCCACGATTGGGTTCTAGTTATTTTAGAATTTTGTTTCTCCAATTCTTTTGACCTTCTTCTTAGACTTCCAATTTTTCTAGCACTTGGCGATCGTATCCTGACATGTTCAGAACTCTGTCTTATTTTTAATCCTCTACTTAGTCTTTTCGCTAATTGGTCAGTAGTAAGACAAAGAGGTTCGGCCTGAACTAAAACTTGTTCATAAGCCGTTTGTACGTTCTTTATATTATCATCTCTATTTTTCGAAATTGGTTCAGTGGCTTGAGATTCCATATTATCTATTTCTATGGAGATTCGTCTTTCAATTGCAGATACCCTATTCTTTATCTCTTCATATTCTATTTTCGGAACTCTTACATAATCGGGTTCTGTTGAACTCTGCGTTTCTGATTGAGGATTTAGTGATTCATTTTCTTTCGAAATGTTGACAACTTCTAAAGGTTGTTTGAACTGTTCCTTCTTCGAATAGTGCTGCGGTGCTGTGAACGAATTTCTCTTATTCTTTCTGAAATTAGCTACTTGACTGACTGCGGACCATCTTCGTTCCAGAAGAGTTCTGGGACCCATACTATTTCTTCTACTTGTTATGTCATCTTCAGTCTTTGCGTTTTTAACATTCTTATTTCTCAAAGTCCAATGGGACTTCTTGTGCTTTACCCTAGAAATAAATAAGAAAGAAGTATTAAAGGTAACTTTAACTTTGGATGAACTATATCAAAATATGTCGAAGCTCGCATTTATTCAGGCTTCTCCACAATGGTTACAAAATATTTAAAAGGGAGCTTGATCAGATATCATAAGTTCTAACTTAAACTATTTTCATGTTTTACTTGTTTCAAATTATGAACTATATAATTGATTTGTATCATTCAAGTGAGGACAAGTACTTCTTGCATTGTAGATAAAAATCACCTACTAAGATTCCAAAATCCCTTTACTTTTCACATCCTTAACCCTAGATCCATATTCCATTTATTACATACAATTTAAATTCTTGTATTAGTATATTATATGTATTCGCAATAACAAAACGTTGGAAGTTGTGTGAAATTATCATTATATACAATTAAGAACAATAGAATATTCTTCACAAACTACTACTATAAAAACGTAGAGCAGTTATTTTTTGAAACTACATCGTCGTTTAAATTACAATAGACACCATTACACAGTATGACTTTTCCCCAGGAATTTAAATCAGTTAACAAATTGAATCTATTTTTTCTTCAATTTAATTGTGTTATTAATATTTTCAATATGACAGTATTGAATTTAAAAATGTTGATTGCAATTTTGAACTTGCAATGCATCAGATCTAGGAGTGTATTTGAATGATTGATTATTCTAGAAGTTGGATAGGGAATAAAATAAAGGTTTAATTCAAAAGTGGGAATATACTGGAGATTCCAAGATGTGATGTTGGAATGAATTGATGAAATGTTCTTTATATCGTACTTCAAACAAGCTACTTGTCTGACCAATGTATAAGGCATCGCACTCTTCACAAGATAGCTATAAACTAATGATCTAAGATTGACAGTTTTGGTTTCAGAATTTGAAAATATATGAATTTTTAAAATGGTCTACAAGCTATATTTAAATTTTATTCGGAAACAATATTGAAATTTTATCAGAAATTACTCCAAAATACGTCACAGATACTAATTTTTGTTAAATTTTTCTTTTACTTGAATACTGTTTATAGTGTTTCTGAGAGATTTTTGTGTGTATCAATTAGTCAATCATTCCTGTCGCTTATCGATTTGTTTATTGAGTGGAATTGAAGAGGCTCTATGCATCATGGAGCAGAAAGCTGCATTTTCATGTTTGAATCTAAGGGGGTAATAACATCGGCAAATGTGGATTTTCTAAAAATATTAACATTGATTTCTTTGTTGTAATTTATTAGTATGAGGTCTAGGAAGTCAATCGTTGATTATTTAATATGAATTTGATTTCTGTATTACCATTAGGATAGCTATGAATATTTATGAGTTCCTCTTCGTTTCCGGTGAAACACGCTACATTATCTATGCCAAAATATAAATTTATTTGTTGATAATAAAATATTTTTCCGAAATTGGACACGAATACAGCAGCAGCCAATTTGGGACTTAGTGGAGAGTAATTTTCTGCACGAGTTCAAATAGATTCAGAATTTTGTTTTTTACAATAATATTGACATTCTATTTTTCCAAATGATTTTTAATTAATTGCAAGCATTCTTTGTTGGGATTTTTAAAACATATTAGACACTTTGAAAGAGACTAAAATTGCGTTATTGGGAATGTGCAAGTTTTTGAGTTTTGGTGATAGTTCAAGAGAATTTTGATGCAGTATTTTAATTCTGATGCAAAGTTCGCGTACTTTTTGAAATTGATGGATATTTTTGAGAATTGAATTTAGTTTGATGGAGATTTCTCTAAGGAGTGAATTAATTTAAGAAATCACAGGCCTGATGGGTTCTCCTTCTTCATGGTTTTTAATGAGTCGACATAGTTTCGGAGCTGGTGGATTCATATTTGGAACGGCGAATGTACCTTTTCTATTGAGAATTGAGCGAGTTAATTTCAGTTTAATTTGAATTTTTGAAGTCGGATATGTTTCAAGTACTGCTAGGTTTTCGTTTTTGATAGATTGATTCGTTTTGCCTCGATAATTGGATTTCTCTATGATAGTTAAATTTCCCTTATGGTGAATTTTGACATGTGGTTGGTTCATTTCGGGCAATTGATTTGTTCTCTGGGTAAGACGCGTTCCTTACCCAATACATTTAATTAATTTTTGGAGAAATTCACGTTGGACAGGTTGATTACTCGATACGGAAATTTGGATTAGGCAATGAGTTTCAATTCTGGCAAATTTTTCAGCTTTTAGGTTGTGTTTTGTATTTTGTTTGAATTATAATACTGATTGTTTCCCAAAATGTATGATCGGATACATGAAATTCTATCAATTGAGGGGAAGGGCTTAGCCCCCAGATACACTTAGGCCATTCAGTTGTACCCATTGTGTCATCCGTAGTCAGAAGCTTATTCTATTCTAGCAGGTTTGTGGCGAGTTAGAAATCAATATTGCTAACGCTGGCTTCCAGAAGTTCTTTTGGTAGCAGTTTTGTCTCGCCAAAGTAACGGTGCCTGAGGTATGTCAAAACATGGCATTCCAACAGGATGAAGCCGTTTCTTCTACCTCTGCATTTCCTACATATAGGATCATCTATGATGCCCGTAGTATGAAGATGTTATCAAGACTACAGTGACCCGTTAGGATTCCAGTCGTCCCTATGATGTTCCTTCTGTTTAGAGAAAGATGTTTCTTTGAAAGTCTAGACACAAGCTCTTTGATAAAGAGCTTGGTCTGCCTCATACTGGTGATTCTCGCCACAGGTCAGACCACTCTTTGTTCAGTTGGCCCAGAAGGGCGACTGAAACAAAAACTTAGAAAATTCCACCGCCCTTGCTAAACATTGCTTTGATTATAACCATCAATTCCATTACAAAAATGTTAATATTTTAAATAAGGAAACCAATTATTATAAAAGATCTATTCTGGAGATGATTCACATAAAACGTGACTCCAAATCTGTCAATCATAGGACTGACGTTCAGACACTAAGTCATATTTATACTAACTTAATTAATTAATATTCTTGCAAATTCCTACATGCGTCCTTATAATGTTAAAAGTATATTTTAGGTAGAATGTCAAAAGTATATTCCAGAGACCAGACCTTCTTTTATTACCTAATAAATCATGACATCTGGTTCGAAAGTAAATACTTGAGCTCGTCTCGTTTGTTAGTCGTTCATAGACCTTGATGACATGTGTACGTATTTTTTGAGAATTCTACTAAACAGTGGATTCTTGATATATTATACTTATAACATTGTTGTGTTACAATTTCGATTTCGTGTTTCTGTTCGTTTTGGCGACGTTGGCATTTTAAACGAAATTGGTGCGATTAGGACGCTTTATGTTAATACAATTAGTTATAAGTAATCAGGTTATTGAAATAATAAATTTTCTGATGATGGTCGTGAGACCGAAACGTACGTAAAGACGAAAATATAAAACATAAGTGTTAATGTGACCTATTTCCCGAGAATTTATATATAATTCATACCTGGGTCAAGAATCTTCATTATAAAAAATTGTACTGAACGAATAAGTTTCTGAACAAGAGTGATTCATTGTGAGTATATAGTTAAAAAATAGTATTTTTAGTGGATAAGGGTGATTATTTCTTATCAATAACTGTAGTAATTGTGAATTGTCTTATACAGACACGTCATCCTATCTGTTATCCCAGACTGAACGCGTCTTTCTCTCATAATGAATAAATTAACCTTTTTAAGCCTCGGCTCAGCAATATTTTACAAATCTTGGAATGTAATGCTAGACACCCTCATGTAGTCAAGAGATAATTTCTCTCTGAAGTAGTATTTATCAGTCGGTAAGCCGCATTTCATCTAGAAGATTATTTTCAAAAATGTTAGAATCCAAAATCTCTGTGGACGACTTTCCATTTGTTTTTTATCGAAATAAGCGAAGAGGATATTATTATTACATTTAACAACTGAATGTGTTAATACCTATGAATTTTTCGAATCAAATCACATTTGCCATGAACTGTATTTTCATAAAAGTGAGATTAGAAAACATGCGATATCGGACAAAAAATAAATTATTTCTAATGAATAATTCCACTATGAAACACTTTCCATCGTATCGTCGGAAATCGGAAGCATTAGAATTCAGCTTTAAATAATAATAAAAACCAGTATTACGAAATCATGTATATTACCTCCTCCTTGATAGCCGTTTCGATCTTCAAGGTATCATGAAACTTCGATGGTTTGACATTGCCAATCAGGCTGAACAATTTGACCGAAATGAAAAAGGATTTTGAATTTTTGCAGAATAGAAGTTTCCAAAAGCTCTAACAGAAGAATTCGAAGTGATTTTGGCTTTATCTATAACTCATTATAGATTACACGAAGGCTTGTTTCTAAATGTTCGAGAAATCAAAAATGGTATAGAAATAAAACCAAGGATGAAACTTTGAAATTGAGAAAGCTAAATTAACAGCCTTTTATGTGATCTGAGGGTTTCTTAATAAATATTAAAATTTTTTTGTGGACAGATTATTAAGAACCAGTGAATTGAATCACATATTTATAATCATATAATTTGAACCAAAGCATACTCCAAAATCATTGGAACTTATTCATCAAGACGGACAAATGATTGATTCTGTTGTATTTTTTTACTCTAAAATACAAAAGTTATTTCAAAATAATTCAATTTTCAAGAACTAATAAAATCGATAAGAATAGTAATGAACGACATACCTTTCAGTCTTCTCTGTGTTACATTCTCTACGATCCATAACGCGCAGTTTATCGTTTCTTGGGCTGTAAAATCAATACAATGAGTATTTAAATTTATGATTCAGATCAACTTACTTTGGATGTCCACTAATAGGAGTACGTATTGGGGTAAAGGGTGTGTTAAGTACATTCTTCTCAGGTAATCTATCGATCAGATCTTTCCTGTAATATTTCATTTCATATTGGTATGGTGCAATTAACGTGGGAATCACTTTAAAGCAAGAAACCCCAACCCTCACATGCGACTACATTCATTATCATATTGACTACTCACTTTTTCTTTGTTGACAAACCGTTAAGATCTACTTTTCGTTTCTTCACAGATCCGTTAATAGATGGTGTAAGTAATAAGTCTGGGGTAACAACTGTAGAGGGTATGCTATCATCTGTTTTATTTCCAACAATTTTCTTTAAACCATTGAACATTCCTGTTAATTCATGAACATCAAAAATGTATTACAGTGAATTTGAATTTTTTAAATTTAGGTATAGTAAATACATTACTTGTTAATGATCCACTGCGACGTTTTTTCTTTTTATCTGATGTCAGGTCATCTTCAGAAGATTTGAAGTTCCCAACATGATCAATTATATGTTCAGGTATTATTCCTATTTTATTGGCATTGTCTATCAGCAGCTGAAATGTTTATATTATGTAATTATACGATAGTCTCCCGAATAGTAAAATTGAAACAATTATATTACTTAAACTTTTGTAGAGAGAAGCTGATATCATACAACCCAAAAACATTGCATGCTGTGATTTCCAACTTACTAATTTTAACAGTTGATTATTTTTCTGTTGGCATTACACCCTATCCATCGAGTTATTGAAATTGCTACGAATTTTGATACATTCAAATTAGATTTTCTATTTTGTAATGCTCAGTTGATAGCCCAATATGTTATTTAATTCGCGATAAATAACATACCATCAATAAATTTTTTGAGGGGATAGGATGACTTGCAGATATGATAAGGTTATTTTCTGCATTATAAGTACAAATAAATATTTGGAAATACAGTATTTCTGATGGAAATATTCCTTTTTTTATTATGTATTTATTTTGTACTATAAATTGTTACTCAATTTGTTATTTAAGGGGTGCGTCTTCAAAGGATTATTGTATCCCCCTCTCGGTACCCTTGCGAGCACCCCATTGTGTTAACTTAGATGGTCTTCTCCCCTACCTCTGTCCCAGATCTTCTGGTCTGTATCACTTCCCTCATTCGTCTGGATGAGGTTTATCTATATTCCTATTCCTGAGGGAATCGAATATAATGGCCTGTAACGCGTTGTCAAAGGATCCCTCGATGTCAAGGAAAGCACACTATTTTTTCAAAGATTTTTAACTTATAGGTCTATGAGACTGGAGAACAATGGATTTTCTTTTGCATCGTTTTGTTATGAATCCCACCTCCACCCTACTCCAGATTTGAAGGATATATCCCAAACCTAGGCTACTCCTATAAATTCTCATGAGTGTTGGGATAATCGTTGATTCCCTTCTAAAGAAAGGCGACACAACACCCGTAGACTTATATGGACTGAAGGACTTGTAGTCCAGGCAATAAGCCGGGAAAAAGGCCATAATAAAAAAATATATATAGTAAGCTAGAATTTCAAAACTTTTTTGCATTTTGTTCCTAATACCCCATAGATCATTCATGACAATCAAGACCGCGGGGGTCGACCTTTCTACCCCCTCAAAACGGGGTTTCAACCCCTCAGAGGAGTATTCTTATAAAAACAGTCCAAAATTAATGAATTAAGAGCCGAAAATGACTCCTAGTATGTTTTTTGGGTCGCTGATCACGATTCCGCAGCTAGTTTTCTCGGAAAATTTGGAAAATTTATATATAATATATATAATTTATAATTTTGTTGCAAAAATGACCTCTAGTAGGTTTTTTGGGTCGCTGATCACGATTTCGCTGTTATTTTTCCCAAATTCGGGAAATTTGACTAGAGGTCATTTTTGCTCAAATTTACCGAATTTTCCATCTGGAGAGTTTTTTGGGAAAAATAACAACGGAATCGTGATCAGCGACCCAAAAAACCTACAGGAGGTCATTTTTGCAACAAAATTGTAATTTATTATTCACAACCGTCTCAGGAAAATCTCAAATTTTCCGAATTTTCCATCTGGAGTTTTTTTGGGAAAAATAACAGCTGAATCGTGATCAGCGACCCAAAAAACCTACTAAAGGTCATTTTTGCAACAAAATTATAAATTGTATATTATATATAAATTTTCCAAATTTCCCATCTGGAGGGAATTTTCCGAGAAAACTGACTTCGGAATCGTGATAAGCGACCCAAAAACATACTAGGAATCATTTTCGGCTCTTAATTCATTAATTTTGGATTGTTTTTATAAGAATGCTCCTCTGGGGGGTTGAAACCCCGTTTTGTGGGAGTAGAAAGGTCGACCACCGCGGTCTTGATAGTCATGAATGATCTATGGGGTATAAGGAACAAAATGC